>JARFXV010001691.1:0-134858 GCA_031761425.1 Cosmopolites sordidus | reverse complement strand
CTGGACGGGTCACGGGTGGTGGATAGTGAAAGTTCCATTAGATATTAATGGACAGCTGCGAATATCTCAAAATAAGCAGCCCCGAACCAAGGCAAAAAAAAAACTAAATCCACTTAGCGTCTGACTTATATCAAGCGGTTAAGTGGTCAGCGTCTATTCACCAGTGGTGCGGCTGATATTTAAATTCTGGAACTAACCCCTCCAGTCTTAACCTCTGAACCGTCATGGTTCAAACCTTTAATTCAAAGTACAAGATGAAGCGTTCTAGTAATTATAAAATTACCCCAGGAGTTAGACAATCCTATGCCGGCTTTGCTGGTACAACCGGACTTTCGGATTCTGGGGCGTCCGGGCTTAAACGCAAAATCTTTCAGAGGGAGTCGGAGACCTCTGGCCAACGTCTGAAACCGAAACCAAAAACTTTCTTTGGAACGGTAAATATCAATTCTCTCCCGCGTCCAGGAAAACTACTCGAATTGGGGCGAACATTAAATCAGCAAAAAATCCAAATTTTAGCTTTGCAAGAAACCAGATTGACAGATGATAACGTCTTGGAATTCGGCAACTACAGACTTTTTAAAAGTAAAACGGACAAAAGAATACTCAAAAATACACCACATCTCGGTGTTGCTTTCGCTATCTCAAGAAACATTCTTGGTTCTATAACTAATGTCCAGCCAGTAAATAATCGACTTATGACACTATCTCTCAAGTATGCTAACAAAAACTATACATTAATCAATGCACACCTCCCAGTTAACGAAGAAAATAAGTCTAATCCTGAAAAACTAAATAAGTCCTGGGAAATCCTGGAAAAGACTATCTCTAAAATTCCCTCTAACCATGTAAAAATCCTATTGGGTGATTTCAACGCCCAAGTAGGGAAAGAAAAAAAGTACAGGAAAACAGTCGGCAGTTTTCCCGCTCATAAATGGACTAACCATAATGGTAGAAGATTGGTTGAACTATGTTCGCAGTTTAATCTAAAAATAATGTCAACCCATTTTAAGAAGAAAATAACAAAACAAAAGACCTGGAGGTGCCCAAACACGTACATGGGTGAATTTCAAATTGACCATGTTGCCATTTCGTACTCCAATTATAAGGAGATTTTGAATGTTCAAGTCAGGAAAGGAGCTAACATAGACACGGATCACTACTTGACTAGAATCAAACTTAGCTTAAAACCTCGAAAACTTATTCAAAAGAGACTGCTAATACCAAAGTTCGACCCGACGAAAATAAAAGCAGCCCTAACAGAAGAGCTTCATAAACAACCAGCACAGAACTGCCAAGAATTAAAACAAAAAATTATTAAAACAGACTTAAAGTTGGTGCCTTTACTAAAACGTAGAAAACATCCGTGGTGGGATGAAGTTTGCGAGCAAGCAGTATTAAACCGAAGTAAAGCATTCAAATATTGGAACAGTCAAAAAACAGCAATAAACTATAACATCTTTTTGGAAGTAAGAAAAGAAACATCGAAGCTAATTAGACAAACTAAAAGAAAATATAAACACAATCAACTTAATGAAATAGAAAAAGATTTCCAAAAAAATAACACCCGAAACATTTACAAAACATTTAAAACTAAATTAACAGGCTATCAACCCCAAAGTCTTTGCTTCCAAAAGGAAAACGGACAATTAGCTCTAAATAAGCAAGACAATTGCAAAGAACTTGCGAAATATTTTGAACAAATACTAAACTGTCCTGAACCCGTAAACAAATTACCAACACTAAACCCTAAACGAACAAACCCAGATTCATTACCACCGAATGAAGATGAAATAATTAGGCAAATCAAGCGGCTTAAAAATGACAAGGCTTCTGGTGAAGATAGAATCACTGCTGAACTTTTGAAATCCGCTGGTCCAGGTACAATCAAGGAAATAACCAAAATTCTACAAGAAGTTTGGCGAACCGAACGGATTCCGGAAGATTGGAAAGATGCTCTAATCCATCCACTACACAAGAAATGATGTAGAACGGATGTAAACAACTACAGAGGAATATCTCTTCTCCCAGTTTGTTACAAGATTCTATCTCAATGTCTACTAGACAGAGCACAGGGACACTTAGAACCTAAAATTGGTGAATATTAAGCAGGTTTTCGACCGGGCAGATTCTGTCCTGAACAGATCCTGAATCTAAAGTTGATCCTAAGGCATCAAAAACTGTACAGTAAAAACCTCGTCTGTACATTTGTGGATTTCAAAAGCATATGATTCTATTGACCGCGAATCTTTATTCCGAATCTTAAAAGAACAAGGACTAGATCTGAAAACGCTGGCAATTATTAAAGCAACATTAACTAACACAAGGTCAAAAGTTAAATTCATGGGTGACATCTCAGAGCCGTTCGAAATTAAAACTGGAGTGAGACAAGGGAATGAACTCTCGCCACTCTTATTTAACTGTGTTCTAGAAAAAGTAATACAGGAGTGGCGTGAAAAAAAGTCGTCCCTGAATATTGACCAGCCCATTAAACTGGGGAGAACCAACATCAA
This sequence comes from Cosmopolites sordidus, assembly GCA_031761425.1. NCBI lineage: Eukaryota > Metazoa > Arthropoda > Insecta > Coleoptera > Curculionidae > Cosmopolites > Cosmopolites sordidus. The sequence continues at coordinate 132,348 of JARFXV010001691.1, read as the reverse complement.
AATTGATTGTCTGGCGTTTGCTGATGATCTAGCAATTTTGGCTCAAGATGTATTAACGGCACAGAAACAGACTGAAATCCTAAAAGAAACAGCAGAAAAGGTAGGACTTCAAATTTCCTTTGAAAAGACACAATACATGACCTGCAACAGACTAAGAACACCATTTCTAAAAACAAAATATGGTAACATCAGACGAGTCTCTCAATTCAAATATTTGGGTGAAATAATCATGGAAAATGGGTTGGAAAAAGCGGCCAATAAGAATAGATGTTAAAAAATGGAAACGGCATTGAGACTTACACAAAATATTTACGACAAAAAATGCCTATCTAAAAACACAAAAAGTGAGACACTACAACACAGTTATTAAGCCAGAATGTCGATATGAGGCAGAAATGCTCATTTTGAATAGAAAGAGAGACATCGAGGACATTGAAAAGAAGGAAAGAAAAATTATAAGAAAAATCTTAGGCCCCAAACAAATAAATACAACATGCCGACTTCGAGAAAACCAAGAAATCAAACAATACACAGATATACATAGCGATATGAGAAAAAGAAGGCTTAAGTTTTACGGATACATAAAACGGATGAGTCCGAGTAGGCTTACTAGACAAATAGTCGAATTTTATGAAAATAGAAGTAGAGCTAAAGTAGAAATAATTAAATGGATCGCTGCAATTAAAGAGGACCTAAGATCAGCCAATATTACACAAAGTGAAATTCAGGATAGAGGCTGTTTCAGACACAAGGTTGACGTTTGGAAGGTTGTCCAGAGAGAAAAATGTAGGAAGACTGGAACAACTTGGTCTGACGAAAGGAAAAAAGCTCATAGCGAAAGAATGAAATTAGTATGGGCGCAAAGGAAGGCTAACAACAACAAACGCCTCTAAATGTACTTCGCGTGGCCCGCCAGGGCCCATACGTGAATAATAATAATAATAATATATAGAGAGAGAGAGATTATATTTTTATATATTTTTCTTAATATACGTATATATTTCCCCAGAAATTTCTGACATCTTCAGGAGGATTTTTTAAGATGCAAATAAATACATCGCACAACATTATTATATCCAAAAATCCAAAAATTTTACATAACTCGGATGATCGTCTTCTAAAAAATAATTTAAATAAATGAATTAACTTATTTCATAGTAATGGTTATCACATAAAGTTATTAAAAAATAAAGTAAAGTTTTAGGGTTAGAGGCGCATTAGCAACTGAGAAGGTTATTTAGCGACTGAACCTACAGCTTAATGTGGGTTTCGAACCACGGTCATCAGCTACCCAAAACTCCGGTCAGCACCCCCCTCGGGCCATCAACCCTTGGTTTTGTGCTTAACCCAAAAATATCTCGAGAAACCTATCGACTGGCGAGTGACCAACGTAGAAAACCTCTCAGAAGGTATCCGGCCTTACCCAGCTTCGAACTGGCGTGACTGAGGGGTCATTCCTTCTCGGATTTTACATTCTTACCTAAAAACATTCACAAGAATTAAAAAAAACTTTTTTGCCTAATACGAGACTCGAACCCGGTCTACATTAACTGCCGTAACGCAAGGCTAACGCCTTAGACACCACAGCTAATGTGGCTCCTTTAAGATTATTAAAAAAAAATTAGGTTCTACAATCTCATGTGGAACACACAACAACCTGCGTCTCCGCCTAAATGAACACTTTTGTTGGTTGATTGACCGGGAAGGAGCGCCACCTATCCCTTCAACTGGATGACATATGTTTCGTCTCTCGAGGTTCAGACTCTTCAGGGCGCCGACATATACCATACCATCAAAAATAGGGAGACCCTATCCACATCCAACAACCCATGTTTTTCGCCGACCTCCCGTCGGATGGCGTATATATGTAGTGTTAGATTTTCTTGGACTGCGTCCAATGAGACAGTAGTAGTTGAGTGTCATCAGACACCCAACCGTTGGGTTCCACAATCTCATGTGGAACACACAACAACCTGCGTCTGTTCATATATATATATATATATATATATATATATATATATATATATATATATATATATATATATATATATATATATATATATATATATATATATATTAAAATAAAAATAATGAACGTGTATTATTAGAAATATCTGATTTCTTTAGGAAGATTTTTTTCAGCTACATAGAGGCTTATAGATTGCTTTCCTGATCGAAGGGTTGAAATGACATAATAATCAACCTGGGTGGTCTTTGCATTTAGTTTTTTTCCGAATGGGCTCGTGTCACGCCCACCGTGGCGAAATATTTCCTTAAATCGACAATATAAAATAAAAAGAACATTGGACGTGTCAACCTGATTGTAATTTATCTTTTGTTTCTTTCACAGAAACAACAGAAAAAGGGGGTTGGTTTTGGGATTTGCCTGATTAAAATTGGATGAAAAATGATGAAAAGAAGGTTTGTTTTAGTTTTCGTCTGATGATAATTTAATGTTAAATAGAGATGGAAAAATAATATTTTGAAATTGCTTAATTATTTTGGTCAGTGGTTCTGTGGAGTTAACGGGAATTGAAATGAAATATCGTTATTTGTTTAATATTTCAAGTTTTATATTATTTTTTTATACATACAAGGTAGGTAATAGGTAGTACTTGTTGATTCGAATATCAAATATGTTAAGGAAGTGCAATAATAATATTTTTTTTTTAGTAATTAATTAATTAATTAATTAATTACCTTGCGGTGTCGGACAGAGAGTTGTTGTTACGGCTTATTTATTTTTTATTTCCTCTAATTTTTCTTTTTTATATCTTTCTGTTTTGAACTAAATTACTAACTTCACTCCATTGAATTTATCTTCTTTCCTCTATTTATTCTTTCCATTTTATGCGTGACCTCCTGATCTTGATTCATATGTTTCCTTTACTAATTGATCATCCTTCATTCGGTGTATGCGGTCTAGCTATCTAAATTGTCTCTATTTTCGCCATTTCAACTATTTCTTTGGAAATTTGATTTTTTTTTTCAAAGAATACAATACGTCAAGATGATCTGGGAAATTAGAGCACAAGGGAAAGGAAAAAGAGGAAGACTACAGGAATAAACATGATAAAGTTATGGAAAAGATTTTAAAGAAGAAGAGAAAAAAAGTGGGAAAAAGCGAAAAGATTAGCATAAGTCAGAAAGGCCTGGAACAGGTTTATAAAGAACTAGTATGATATATACCATAAATACCGTTACATCCTAGGGTAACTAAGGTTTATATATATATATATATATATATATATATATATATATATATATATATATATATATATATATATATATATATATATATATTCTTGTACTGACCTTGTATTTATTTGTTCCATGATTGGGGTGATCCCGTATTTCTACTTCGGTGATTTTATTCGTATTTTATCCTGTCCGTTGTTATTGACTATAGGTTATGAGGTGGGCGTGGTACCTTGGTTTGGCTGGGTTTGTCAGTGTTGTGCTGGTTTCCCACCTCACAGCTATACTATTGTCCAAAGGAAACACTGAAGAACTTGACACTCATCTTTATTAACAGCTAGTGTGTAATTTTATATGATTTACGTTTGAGACCCAATTCTCAATCTTCCCACTGTCGAAAATGCCACTAAAAACTAAGGTCTGCCTCTGCTTGGCTTGGTGTCTGCTGTGTGCCATGGTGTGGTAGATCACGTCAGTTATTGTGGGCGCTAAGCCGCCACAGGACTTCCCTTTTAGTGAGTTCACTGTTGCGAAGAAAAGATAATTGTGTTGTGGTCCGTTTGATGGTGGTGGAAGTTTCTTGATGTTACATCGATAGACCGTGCGACATGGTTACACTTTGACCACTTGCTGTCCTATTGTTAGGTGTGTTGATGGATGCGTTGGAACCACTAATGATCACAACGAAATCGGTGATTGGTTGACTGCTAATCGCATCGGGACTGTTGATGGATCCATTGCTGGTCACGATGGAATTGTTGGATTCTTTGCTGTCATGAAGGGACTGTTAAAGTATTTGTTGCCGGCTACATTGGGCTAATGATGATTGGGTGTTGCTAGTTGATCGTATTGGTCGTATTGGGACCGTTGGTGAGTTTGTTTGATAGGTCCGTTGTCGGTTGGTGTGTTGTCTGTGTACATAGTTGCAATACTCCTTGTGCTTACCCTTCAAGATTCTTCGGAGTTGGACAATGTTTGTTCGAATCTCCAAGTGTAGGTTACCAATTGTGTTTGAATTGTACAATGTTTGTGCGGGGTCACCAGTTATAGATTATGCGGTGGGCGTGGTAGTTTGGTTTGGATGAGTTTGCCAGTGTTGTTCTGGTTTTCCACTGTATAGGTATACTATTGTCCAAAGAAAACACTGAAAAATTCAACACTGATCTAATTAGCAACTAGTGTGTAATTTTACATGATTTACGTTTGACGAACGTATGAGCATGTTGAGAGCCAAGTCTTCATTCTCCCACTGTCGGGAAACTAAAAACCAAGGTCTATCTTAGCTTGGCTTGGTGTCTGTTATGTGCCATGGTGTGGTATCTAGTGCCAGTTATTGTGGGCGCTAAGCCGCTACAAGACCACGTTTGAGGTTTGGTTCTAAATTATGACTCTTCATTAGTATACGGCCATTTTCCAAGAAAACAAGGCCGTTGGGTTTCCTGATGAGTTTAGCAAACTGTTCTTTACTAGTTTGTAATGCCAACGCCTGTTACCTAGATGTTTCTACGATGGAGTAGTTGAACACCAGTTCTATGGGTCGTAAAGAGGTCACGCCCCAATTATGCACATTAGTAGCGAGTTAGCTCTCGACTAATGTTGATGCAAGATCGACTCTTTAACACCAGTATGAGTTTGAGTTTTTTTTAGTTTTTTTGGTGAAAAACTCATTTCTGTTACGTTTTAATACCGAATGACTGATTATGAGTAGATCTAATTAGTTATTTAACTAGATATTTGAATATCGCTAACTAAATTAATCCACGTGTTCACCAAAGGCATTCATATTTAGTTTCACCAATCTCCATTACATCCTAGATTTTATTATACTTCTATGGTAAACAAATCATCCGGCGCATCTTTGACTTCAAAGTGTTCCTATGTTATGCTATGCTAAAGCTATAATGCTATGCTATGGTTTATTAATCGCTGTAAGGTTCTATCTAAATGTAAACCGATATTCAAAGAAAGTACACGAATTAAAATATTATATAATTTGTATTTTAAGCATATATACATATTTTAAGCGTAAAGTTTAGAATATCTGGTATTTCTATAATGAAAGTCTTCGATGCATTTGGAGAAAATTTCCTTTTTGTCTTGCCAGACATTCACAGTAATTTTAAATGTAATAATTATATTTCTATTAATAATAATATATGGTGTTTCCAATTAATAAGATTTTTTTCAGAAAATTATGCGGAATTCATCAACGAATTTACCATTAAACACCGAATCACTTTTTCAAAGTTCTCGACGCACATTTCGCTAAATGTTCATGTAATATCATATATTTTATTTAATGTTAATGACTAGCTATGCATTAATCCCGCAGTATGCTACATGGCGATTAATCTCAATCATATCTCATGCAACCAAGCTTAAATTCTGTAAAATAGCTATACACTTTTCTATTTAAAGCTGATTAATAGCCAAAAATCGAATGAATGCGTTGATATTATTGGCAAGTCAAATCGCATTTAAATTAAAAAGAAGTATAGCACGAAAATGTTCACGCTATAATTCTACTTTTTTCAATATGATTTTTTAAAACAGCGTGTAAATTGAACTACTTGGCGTCTTTTTAATCTGTTAATAATATTTACCATAGAAAATCTAAAATTTCATGATGTTGATAGTAAAAAAACGTTTAAACCATCAATATTGTCCGATTGCATGAAATTTTACAGTGACCTACATACTGAAGAGTTGTATCGTAATATGATCCAAAACAACTATGTGGTTAATGCAAAACTATCAGACAATTCGAGAAATAACGGTAATTTTCAACAATTCGTTTTCATCTCTCCACCAAAATCAACTAATTAGATAACCCCCAAGTTCCTCCTGTAGATATTTTTCTCAAAGACAGAACGTATGTTAATAAATCAAATATTAGCGATTTACATTGTGATACCCAAAATGGTTGACGATAGGATCTTAGAAACAGTCTAGGGTGCCAAACTCGGAATTGTAATACAATTCTAAGCAAAGTCCACAATCTAATAAAGATATTTATTCCTACCTTCACGGTCCCGTCGTCTGCCCTGGGCCCTATAAACATATATTACGATGTGCGGAAAACCGCTAACAGAGGGTTCACCAAAAGCGAACACCTAGCGCCTAAAAACTGGAGCCAGTTGGGTAAGTTATGGAAAGCCTTACAGAAGAGTCCCAAGTCCTCCAGGATACGTGGGTTGGGCAGTAGTTGAAGCCAACAGAATCAGTCTAGTAACAAATATAGACAAAACAAAGGTAATGGGGAAAGAGTACTAATCTAAAAAGAGATACAGGCAAAAAGAGATACTAAAAGGATACAGGCAAGTGGCGGTTGGTCCATAAGGGCACGTGGGCAGGTGCCCCGGTTAAAAAATTTAAAACATGTTAGTAGTTTTATTGAAATAAAAATTTGGTGTCTGACAGTTACACTCGTATTTCTACATAGCAAAGTGTTGCGACGCATTTCCCTATCGTCATTCCAAAATTTGGTTATACCTGCTCACTTGTTTTTTCCACCACGAATCGTCGCTGGATATAGGCCATAGCAACAATGAAGTTGTGAATGAATTTACGTAAATAGAAGTCCTGTAAATAAATGAGGAAATTCTTGGTCAAAATCATGACCAGGTTGTCCTCTTCACAAGAAGACAGCCCATAATCAGACAGAATATCCGTATCCACGGAGTCCCCATCAAATGGGCCAGATCGGCAGACTACCTGGGCCTTGAGTTCGACAAGGCCCTCACGTGGATGCCGCACCTAAAGAAGGCAACCGGGAAAGCAAGAGCCATGGCTCGTCTGCTTTACCCCCTAATGAACGGCAAAAGTAAGCTCTCGCTGAACATCCGAATAACCCTGTATAAAATCATGGTCCGATCCGTCCTCACCTACGGATTTCAGGCCTGGTTTCCGTACCTCCTCCCAACGTCGATTGCAAATTTGCAAGCGTTCCAGTCACGTGCTCTTCGCACAATAGTAGATGCCCCATGGTTTGTAAGGAGTGCACAAATCCATCGGGAAACCGACACACCAGAGCTTCAGACATTCCTGTCCAGACTTCTGGACAAATTCCTAGCGACGGCGTCCCTTTCGGACAATCCGCTAATCAGAGCCACGGCAGCTTCATTGCCGGCCGTTGCCCCAGAATGACCATCCTATTCGGTCATCACCTCCATGCCTAAAGGACGGCAGCTAAAACCCTTCGAATAAGCGACATTGTCGTGACGTTCGAAAAAATCAGTGAATACAAGTCAGGGCCTTCGGGTCAACTTAACCTCCAGGACAAGTAGTAGTAGTAGTCAAAATCATGCCCTAACCTCAATCTTTGTTTCCGGCGTGACTCCTCTTTGGTGTAAGCCTCATGGGGGCAGTGGCTTCATCGCGAGTTAGATGATCGGTATGAAAGCCACACCGGAAGTCAAATGACAAATGCGTATGTCTGCCAAATTTACATAATGTTAATAATTTGGTCATGCCGTATTTAAAGAGATAGTGCAGACCGTGATAAAACGTGTATAAATATAAAATTATGTTAGCTGATCTGATTTCTCAGCAATCCTGTTGGTACCACCACACGACACTATTATATTAAATCTACTACTACTTGAAACAAACGTTTTATCGGAATAGACCAGGTGTGGCTATCACTAATGGCGTTATGTTTCATCGAGACAATGTTAGATTAGGCCTTATTATGAAGAAAGACTCTGTAAAAATGATAGATAAATTGCATTATGTATATTTACCCGGTTTCAGCATCATCTAAAGCGATTTGGATTAATTGTATGCTAATAAATCCTCGACATTTTTCCCATAAAGGGAACTTTTTGCAATTAGAAAAATTTAAGATTTAAAATCAACTAAATGAGCTAAAACCGGAAAAGAAAGAATTGGGAAATAATATCCAATATGTTGAAAGAAACTGCATAAACCACCGTGGGAAAGGCGAATAATCAGCGAAAGGAATGGATAACCGACGAAACGTGGGAGCTTATTCGGAGAAGACGAGAGGAGAACGCATCACAACGCGAGCTCTCACACATCGGACCGAACAACTAAATATTTGTCCGATTAAAACATCGATTTTATTTTGTTCTCGTCCGTGAAGAATAAACTACGTGGTCAACGATTTTCGACGTCTGAAGAAACGGTTGATGGGTTCAAAATGCATTTTTGGAGATACCTCAATCGGAATGGAAAAAGCTCATATGAAAATTGGTTCAAACGTATGCTAAAGTGTATCGATAATCGCGGAGAATATTTTGAAAAACAATAAAACCATTTTCAATGATAAATATTTGTTTTTATTTATTATTCCGGATACATAAATACCGACCCGCGTTTTAAAAAAGCAGGTTTTAAACATTTTAGGACAACATAGTTATAATGATACAAATGTAACATTTTAAAACACTCTAGGCAGCACCATATTCGTAAAATACCAAAATCTTTGTACAATATAAGATTTTAATCCCTGAATCTAACGGGTGTCCCATAACTTATTTGCCATAGGTAGAGATCAAAATAAGAGGATTTTGTCATTAAATGTGTTGGCATATATCATTTATTAAAAAGATACAGGGTATTGAAAGGGAAACTAAATTTTAGAAAAATTGAGATAATGGTTGAAGGTATCAGGTATTGGTTGAAGATATCAGGTTCAAGATCGGGATAGTTGGGTTTTAATTTCGAATTTAGTAGTAGTTTGGGCCTAGTTTCTAGAGGGCGCTTGCTACCTAGTTTGTGAGGAATTAACTCGCTCATGTTTTTACCCTATAAAGCTGGAAATATTTTAACTGCAAAATAGAGAAGAGTTATAATTTTTACGTTAAAAAGGTACCCTCGGTCAATATCGATATCTCACGCTGTTTGCGAGATATTCGTGTTCGAATATTCCATTGCACATCTTGTCGATGGCTAAAAATTCTACAATTCATAAAGTGTGCCTTGTATACGAGGAAAAAAACATTAAGATATCGAAAATAAAACGTACTGTATTTAAAATAACAATTTTTTGAAATTTACTTCAATAGATGTTGAAAGTGTCCACCGTTTACCTCAATACACTTTCGCAGGCTCTTTGTTAAGTGGCGCCTCATATTTAAGAACATATTTTCTTCATTTCTAATAACATTGAACAAACGTTGATTTTTTTGTAAAAGTTCGCCTCGTGTGTTTATTTCATCACGGTAACTTAAACCTTTTATATGAAAGCCCACAAATAAAAGTTAAACGGATTAATGTCTGGGCTACGAGGTGGCCAAGGAAACTCACCATCGCACCCATCACACCAACATCACCGTCGATGTGGAAAACGTTGATTCAAATGATTTCGCACTGCAGTAGTAAAATCCGGTGGCGCCCCATCTTGCATGAACCACTGGTCTTAAGTTTAGAGGTATAACGGTCAAAAAACCAAATAAACCATTTTCTAAAAACTGCACATATTGATCTCTATTCAGTCTTAATCCATCGATGTGGAAAACGTTGATCCAAATGATTTCGCATTGCAACAGTAAAATGAGGTGGCGCCCTATCTTGCATGAACCACTGGTCTTAAGTTTAGAGGCATACCGTCCAAAAGGTCTAATAAATCATTTTCTAAAAACTCCACATACTGATCTCTATTCAGTCTTTGCGGAAACTCAAATGGGCCGATAAAAAAATTGTCGATAATGCCGCACCAAATGTTAACTGAAAATTCGTGCTGGAAATATCGCTCTCTTGGAAGGTGTGGATTTTCTAGAGCGTAATAATTATTATTTCGCCACTTAAAAATTTCGAGACTGGTAAAAGTTGCCTCGTCAGTAAACAATATCTTTTTCAGGAACATGGGGTCTTCGTATGTAGTAGATTTTGACAAAATTCTGGTCTAGCCAGCAAATTATTTTAACTAGGCGAAAAATGGCAGGGAAAGAATTTTTCTTTAAGGAGAACTCTTGAAGCGGTAGATGTGCTAATTCCTGTCCAAAAACCAAAATGTCCTCTTGTTCTTGATCCGTTATACGTTTCGGTCGTCCACCTGTATTGTTGTAATCAAACAAACCTGTTTGGCCTAACTGATTGAAAAATACTGTAAAAAAATTGTCGATCTGGGATGATTCTGGTTGGGTAGAGCTCTTCATACCTTCTAACTGCAGGGTGACTATTTTAATTTATACATAAACACAGAGCATATCTCTTAAGTCACGGTTAGGAAACTCATTAAGTCTGGGCATTTTTTACAAATTATTTAATACCAACTTAAGACTGGAGAAACTTGTTTCCACCTACGTTTAATAGAAGAGATAGAAAACAATGACAGTTGTCATCCAGACGTAATAATTTGTACACAACATTCAAGTTGTGTTAAATGTCAACATGTGTCAACATTCACATTAACTCATTTCACACACTTGCATATTTTTCAGCCATCGACAAGATTGCTATGAAATATTCGAACACGAATATCTTGCAAACGGCGTGAGATATCAATATTGACCAAGGGTACCTTTTTTAGAGTTGATTCCTCACAAAGTAGGTAGCAAGCGCCTCCTAGCAACTAGGCTTAATGTATATTTTTAATGACTAACATTTGCCAACATAATCTATTGCTCTATATGCAGTTGCTCTATGGCGGATAGGTTATGGGACATCCTGTATATCACGCTTTCCAATTCACCGTGGATTTCGGAAAAGCTAATCTAACAAATCGAACATTTCCTGGAGAAAAAGTGGCACCACTTGGTAACAATAATGAGGGACATAATTTAATATACCATACATTATATTATTAATCAAGTATAATGCATATGAGTGGTTTAAGATATCGAGTTGTCCGGAAGATTCGTAGGGATTTTCCATTAGTTGCTCTCTTAAGGTTTGTAAACAAAAGTCGGTGTTGGGTTAATAATGTTTATTTACATATTATTAATTCATGTGGTATTTACAATGTTTACGTTCTGATTCATTTTGATTTTCTTTATTTATTTAAATTGATTCAAATTGAAAATATCGGTTAATAATTTGCATTTACGCTACATTAGGCTTTGTTATTTCAAGTTTTCTTTGTTATTTCTTCGTTTACGGAGAAAATTATGTTGGGAAGACCACGGTGCAAGTGGAAGAACGGCAACCGCTCTGACGGTCCTTCAAGTACTGATATCCAGAAAATAAAGGCCATAACAGGCACCCCTGCCCGTGAAATATACAAGTTAAATATTTGCAAATACGTCTTTTTTATCATCTGAAAACAGATGGGTACATCTGTCGATACGATGTGTGGGTGAGTCCCTCACGAACTTTGTGAGTGAAATCTGCTGGACCGAATCTCTTCGTGCGATCTTTTGCTAAAAAAACATCCCAGACCCTATTTTGGAAGGAGACAGTAATAGATAATGTAAAATAGAGTGTACAATAACGTGCAACCAAAACAATCATGGTAGTTGTCAGGGACAGCAGCTTTAAGTACGGCTAAAGACGGCCTTAATCTGAAAAAATGGTTTTGTTTGTTGGGATTGGAACAATGAGTTTCTTCTACGCAATCAAAAACACTAACATCAACCTTTACTGTACACAATTAAATCGGCTGAATTCAGCAATTGAAGAAAAATGGCCATAAATAGCAAACAGACAAGGCGTCGTATTTAATCATGCCAATGCACGACCACACGTTTCAATCAGATATTCATAATATTTCATGATAATTTACCCCATCTACCCTATCCATATGGGGCAAAATATATTGATAAATTACGATATTTTGCCCCATCCACCACTGTACCGTACCGTAGCTCCACTCACCGTACATCACACCCAGGGATTACCACACTCATTCCGCTCCTTCAAAAATTGTTTAAATGAGAATTTTTTTTTAACCAAAGACGTGAAAAACCTCCATTTGTCATTTTTTACCAATAAACATGTAAATTTTTGGCAATAAGACATTATAGACTTACCACTACGTTGGCAAAAGTTGTAAATCATAATAGTAATAACATAATAGACTAAATAAATATTTATATAAATTATTTAATTTTTTTTTTCGTTTAAAAAAATCCCTACAAATTTCCTGGACAACCCGATATAATAATAAACGGCTTTTTATTAACTTTAGCTAAAAACTTTAATTATTGCTTATTGTGTATAGAGTTTACAACTGGTTTAGTGCTGACTGTTGATAATTGTATTAAAAAAAAATGTTAACATTGGTTCTAAATATGGGAATTTTAGAATATCTTTGGAACTGATTTTCAATACGATCAGAGTATCTCACTCAAGTATAAGTGCTTGTCCAAAAGCACAGCCGTTTGCCCATATTTAGTTTGAAAAGGTATTTTAATAGTTAATCATCTCCCTTATTTGTTCGATCTGTCTCTCGGTATAACTATTTACTGTTTTCCAATAGATAGTACTTTTAGGGACATATTATACCATGTTTTAAAATAATCATTACTTTAAACCATCGTTTCTTACCCTGAGGTTACGTTCAGGTAAATGAGGGGTCGCAATGTGTTCAAAGAATAAGACCAGTATACGAAACATCCTTTTATTAAAGTATTTTTAATTTAAAAACAAGTCTTAAATATTACCAGGTAATAACAACATCAGAAAACAAACTTAAATAAATTAACAGCAAAAGTTGTTTGAAATAATTATTTAATCCGACGGTTGATTTTGTTTTTCAGTTAAAAGTTTGTCTGTACTTGGATCATTATTGCAAATACACATAAATAAATTATTTTTTAGGGATAATAGACGATTTCTATATTTATTTTTTTGAAGCCACCATAGACGAGAATTTTTTGTTGTATAAGTAAAAAGTAGCGATGAGGATTAATGCTTTCAAAGCTTCCGTATTCACATCGTCGTGCAAGCCAAAACTTATTCTAAATCTTGAGTTGAAAATTGTAGTTGCAGAGTTTTTTGTCGGCCGATATTTCAATAAGTTGGTTGTAAATCTCAATAGGTAATTCATGAGCTGCATCAACATTTTCATCAAACATATTGAGAACCCATCTTTTCGATAAATTATCGTTGCTATCTGGAAAATATTCCAGTATCTGAATTTTCAATTCGCGTAAATGCATTTTCATGCTCTCCAACACGCGGTCAATAAAAAAATTTTCTAAATCCATATTTTTGATAAATATTGATACAAACCATGCTTTCTTTCACAGATTTCATCAGATGATACAAAAAGTTTGTCTGTACGTGGATTATTATTGCAAATACACATAAATACATTATTTTCTAGGGATAATAGACGATTTCTATATTTATTTTTTAAAGCCACTATAGACGAGAAGTTTTTTTTTGCATATGTAAAAAGTAGCGATGGGGATTAATGTTCTCAAAGCTTCCATTACTAAGTTTCCGTATTCACATCGTCGTGCAAGCCAAAACTTATCTAAATCTTAAGTCAAAAATTGTAGTTGCAGAGTATTTTCTCGGCCGATATTGCAATAAGTTGATTGTAAATCTCAATAGGTAATTCATGAGCTGGATCAACATTTTCATCAAACGTATTGAGAATACATCTTTTCAACAAATCATCGTTGCTATCTGGAAAATATTCCAGTAACTGAATTTTCAATTCGCGTAAATGCGTTTTCATGCTTTCCAACATGCGGTCAATAACAGAATTTTCTAAATCCATATTTTTGGTAATATAATCCGAAGTTAAAGTGAATGCCTCAAATAAAAAAAGTTTTCAGTTCACCTCGCAATTTAAATAGCCTCGTTAGAACTTTCCCTCGCGATAACCTGACTTCACTATGAAAAAGCAGTAAGTCGTATTTGGAACCCATTTCTTTACACAATGTGCAATTTAGTCTGCAATGATCGGCTTTCAATAAAATTAACGACTTTTACGACTTCTGACAGAACATTTTGTAAATTATCTTTTTTGTAGCAAACGCATTTCTGTGAAGAAAGCAGTGCAGTTTGATCACTTTCGCATCATTAGTGCATACTGAAATGCATTAATTAAAGTCCAAGTTTTCTTTTTAAGTTGCATCAATAAAAAATTTAAATAGTCCTTCGCCAGTTGCAGGATCAGGGCAAAATCGGATATTTTCTTTAAGTGACCCCTCATTCGTATCGGAAAAAACACAAGAATTGCGCTAAGTTCGACGCGTTTGTTAAGTCGTCGAACTAAATGGCAAAAAAATCACTAAATTTAACCTTTTCAATTATTTGATCGTGAATATCATTGGCCGTTTCGTTAACAGGCCTCGATATTGTGTCATTTGAAAGTAGTATAGTTTTCAACTTATTTGCTTCTTTCCGACTTATCATCATATTGACCATATCAATGGCAGCAGAAAAATTCTAATGGTTTATTTTGTAAAGTCGTGTGTTTTGTTTCCAGATGCCCGACTAATTTTGAAGGCTTCATACTTTCCGAGAACATAATTTGATAACGAACAACACATTGCGGCTTGTCATCCAAGGCAATGAATCCCTATTTTAAATATGTTTCATTGTACAGTCTGGCCTTTTCCTTTACTGTTTCACCAAATATCGACAGTGCATTTCTTTTTGTCACAAATTTGTTAGGACAGCGAGAAAAGAAATCGTAGTATTTAATACTGGGTGAGAGAAAACATCATAGTACTCGCTTTCGTAAAAATGTAATTAACAAGAAAATTCTTCGTCTCGTTCTTTTGTTTTATTAGCAAAGCGCATAGCTTGTACGAACTTTCCTAAGTGCGTTCGGAACGAACAATCCGTTTCGCAGGCGAGGGCAGGTGGGGCGAGGTGCACGGGCGAGTTATTTTACAAGTGCGTGCAAGTGCAAGGCACTGGTTTGAACTGGTAAAAGTAATATACGAACAAGGGGTTACACAAGTCTCATAGTTCGGTATTTGCGGCTGTGTGCGGTACTTCAGTATAAGTATAATGGCTCATTCACACATATATTTGTCATTGACGATCCGTCATTTAATACAAAGACAAATAGATGATTCGTTTTTTTCACGATTCGTAAGCGCGTGAACACGCTCGTAGGAGTTTATAAGCCATTTAAAAATAAAAACGATTCTTCATAAATCACGATACTGAAAAAATAACTCGTCGCCGTGTTAACCGGCCGATGTATAACTTTGATAAACGCCAAATTAACATATTGTAGTGAGGGGGTCGCAACGTTTTTTACATACCTTCTTGGCTATTTAGTGGGTCGCGACACTTAAAAAATTGAGAAACGACGCTTTAAACTAACGTACGGCTTTTTAAATAATTGAAAAGGATTTTATAAAGAGTTGTCTAATAAGAGTGTAATTAATAGTGTAAGAATAAGAATTTTAAAATGAAAAATAATGATAACTAGAAGTGATAATCGGGTAATTTTTATCTTATAAGAGTACTGGAAGAACAAACAGAGGCATTATGTTTAGAAAATAATGTCGTTTAAATATCTTCCTCGGCTTCGTCTGGGGGAATGTCTTCTGTAGACCCAATTTTCGGTTACCCTTTTACAAACATCACGGCTTGTAATGGTGGCCTCAATGATTCGTTTTAGGTCAAGAATTGTTGTTGCCCATTGATATTACCATTTCGTGACATAACCCATCCAGGAAACTTTTCTTGCAATGCAATGATCGTCTGATGAAATCTGTGAGTAGTTTTGTTGAAAGAAAGCATGGTTTGTATCAATATTTATCACTTTAGGCCAAATATATTCTAGTAGCATATCCCTTTAGTGTTTATCATTAACAGTAACACTGTATCCATAAGCGTCTTTAAAAGTCTTATCAATCCTTCAGCCCAAAAATAGCGCCAGTGATTTTCTGAGGATGATGAGATAATTTCTGAATCACTTGCGGATTTTCATTGGCGCCGAATTCTACAGTTATATTTGTTCGATTATGTTGACCATAATTTTCACCTTCAAGAAGAAGATATATGCGAATATTTTCTACGCGCTGTTGAATTGCGTCTTTCCTCGGTGAATTAACACAATGTACTGTACATGGCAGTGTATAAGTGACATTTATATTTCAGTGTTGCCGCTATTACGTTTCAAAATGATGACACACTTATTGTAAAACTGTTTATTTTTTATATAATTATAACAGGACTTTCAAATTGGGCGTTTTTTATTCCTGAATAAAACACATGGCGTTGTAAATTTGTCTAGGTCTAATCTCGTTTCAGAAGTGTAATGTATGACTTTTATTGAAATGGAGTCGTAAACAATACAATAGGGCGTTAAAATTGATTGTTGATTATTTTATGAAAATAAGCGTTCAATAAAAAATGTTTTTAGAAATTTACGTGATAATTATGGTTTGCACAATCGTCCATCTGAAAGCTCTATCAATCGAATTGTTGAAAATTTTCAAGAAACTGGTTCGATGGAAGATAAAAGAGCAGTATATAGTTGTAGTGGTCGTTCACAAGAACATATTGATTTGGTAAGTGAAAGTGTTGCTGAAGACCTAGAAATTTGCATTAGCCGACGTTCGTTACAATTTGGACTCAGTGAATCCACAATGGCGAATTTTATGAAAGGATTTAACTCTGAAGACAGATAAGGTTTCAAATAACACAGAAACTAAAGCCACTGGATTATTCAAAACGTCGTGCATTTGTCAATTGAATCAAAGAACAAAAAAATTATTTTTCTCAAAAAATCATCTTTTTAGATGAAGCACATTTTGAAATACGTGGCTATGTTAATTAACAAAATCGCCGCATTTGAGGTGAGAAAAATACACGATCGAATCAAGAGAAACCCTTACATCCTAAACAAGTCACTGTTTGGTGTGTATTATGGTCAGGAGATGTAATTGGGTCCTATTTCTTTCAGAATACTGCTGGTGAAGCTGTAACTGTGGATGGTGTTCGGTATCGTGAATTGATAACTGGATTTTTGTGGACTGAATTGAATAATACTGATCTGGAGAATATGTGGTTTCAACAGGATGGTGCTACACTTCACTCTGCTAATAAAGCAATTGATTTATTGAGAGAAAAATTTCCTGGACCAGTAATTGCAAGGAACGGTGATGTTAATTAGCCACCAAGATCATATAATTTGACACCGTTGGACTATTTTCTTTGGAATTACTTGAAAATCCAGGTCACAAGAACAATCCACAATCGATTCTTGAACTAAAGTATAAAATTATTCAAGTGATTGGTGAGATAGAGACGGTTATGCCAAAATGTCATCCAAAAAATGTGGATGTCTATGGAGCTGCAATAGATGGTTATTTGGCAGATATTGTCTTTCGTGTTTAAATGTTATACACTATGCTTCAATTATCAATAAAAAGTTTTTTGAAATCAATGTAAATTCTGTGTTTGATTCAAGTATTAAAAAAAACACTCAATGTGAAAGACCCTTTATAAACATGAGCTTCTTTTATGTACCAAAAAACTGTATTCAGGTATATAACTCGATTGTTTATACAAGATGATTTAAAAAATATATTATGGGAAAAATGATTAGGGAAAGAAATAACCGTGAATGCGCCTTGGCGTCAACAAATTAGGCACACTTATTTGTTTCGGCTCGTTCGATCTTTGGAAAAAGCCGAAAATGTGTTAAAAATCCAAAAGGAAAAAATAAAAGCATCATTGTACCATTACGAGTGGCAAGTAAAACCTATAATGGGCGGACTGACATTCGTCATACCTTATTACTCGAATATACGGCGCTATTGGAAAAGAAACATTATTTGCGCTTTATTAGATTTTGAAGGGATGGTACATAATTTCAAAAATTTAATTTGAAGTGGTTTTCAGGTAGCTGTGTTGACATATTCTGAGATGGTCATACTTCTAAGGACGACGTACATTTCTTTTGATGTAAAATATTTTTCATAATTGTTGATAAGTTTACTTCTTTAGAGATGTCATTCAAATTACAATTCTTCTATATAATGGTCTAAGGCACAAACATAAAAACTAATATTATGCAAGAAGAATTTGCTTGAGAAAGCTATGAACAACATGGGTGCTCCATTTGTTAAATTTTGATCAAAAACGACTTCGAGTAAAACTTTCTAACCGACATTTGAATATTTTTCGAAAGATTAAAATATTTTTTAAACTTTGTTTTGTAACTATGGATGTGACTTGGGTTTGCCACTATGATCCTGAACTGCGACAACAAACCGCAGAGTTGACTGAACCCGATTGTTCATTTCTGAAGCAGCAAGTGGTCAAAATCGATCAAAAATGTTTTTGGTATCAATTTTTTTGGGCATTTTGTTAATTGATTACCTTCAAACCGGTAAAACAACAACAGGACAGTATTACTCAAACGTATTGGATCAATTGGATGCAAACATTCGTGATAAAAGACCTGATTTAGCGAAGAAATAAAATCATTTTTCATCAATACAATGCACCGATTCACAGAGGTGTTCTTGCAATGGCCAAATTGAAGGAGTTACACTACGAATTGTTGGAGCACCCATCATATTCACCAGATCTGGCCCCCTCTGATGTTTATCTGTTCCCAAAACTGAAAAAATCCTATGTGGCAAGTGTTTTTCATCAAATGAAGAAGTTGTAACAGCCGTTGATAAGTATTTTGAAGGACTTCCAGAAAATTACTTCAGAGATGGAATAAATGAACTGGGAAACCGATGGAAAAAATGTATTGAGTTTAAGGAAGAATATACGGTAGAATATAGTCATTTTTTCAACTATAAACTTGTTTTATAATTTCCGCTCAGCGAACTTTTTAATTTGCCTAGTAATAAAGCAAGCATTAAAATAGTTTTACAAATTTTGTTTTTATCATGTTATAATATTATCAATGTTATTTTATTATTGTCATACAGTATTTTTCGTAAGCTAAGCAGTATTACTGCGGTTTTGTGTTAATGTACCACACCATGTTATTTTATGCAATTATCCTAATTTGAAAAAGGAATTGGTAAAGATAGAAGTAGGTTCAAGTTCTCGTGAAATATTGAAACATTGGATTTTGTTTTAATCTGTATGAGGACATAGATAAGATGATTTGTGTGCAAGAGTGCTGTACGAATATGAGGTTCTGGTCATCCTAGAAGTACCCAAGGAAGCGACCAAAGGACTTTTGTACTCCTTGCTGTACAAAAGTGTGAGATGCATTTGTAGCAGTTATAAATAGGACTGTTTCGAGTATGATTATTAAGCGACTTTTACTTCCTATGGAAATTCGTACTTGTCGCCCGTATATGGTAATTCCTCTTCAGCGCTCCTAGACGCATCTCTTAGAATGGTGCCGAGCTATGATTGAATGGAATCTGGAATGGAACTATTTTCTTTAGGGGTGAAAGTTAAAATTTAAGTTCCATTTCATAATGGCTTACAACTATGCGAATTAAGATATGGGGAGCTGTATGCTTGGAAAGCAGGTCACTTTTAGTATCCAACAGATAAACGAAATTTAATTGCAGCCTATTATTTTATTGATATATTGCAACCTTTCGGTAAGATAACGTTAAAGAGCTGATTGTAGTATACAAGTATCAATTGTAAAGTATCGAATTTGAAAAAACTGTTTTTTTTATTATCGAACACTTGTCGATTGATCCAAGGGCGGTACACCCAATGGTATAAACGAGAATATGAGTTTACTTTTAGAAAGCGCTAAATTAAAATTGTAAAGTATTGAATATATGGTAAACCCCCTGTAATACTGGTAAACCATCGAAAATTTCCTTTCGGCAATATACAATAATTATTTTATGAGTTTTCATTCAATTCTTATTTATATTATCTTATATTAATCGATATTTTGCTTCGTATTCAATGCACTGACACGAAACGCACTGGCGAATCTACCACGTTCGATACTTTGCATTGAAAAACAACTCAAGAAAAACACACACAAATCATTAGCATTGTTTGCAAGGAATTTTCCCTTAGTGCACTTGGAATTAGTGAAGGATTAATATAGGGTGTATTTAAAAAGTTGAGTACTGGAACTTGCCTGATAAAAGCAGGAAAAATAGATCAACAGGAATCCAATAAATGGACATTTTTATAAAAAAAAACACATCTATCCCTTTCCTATTGTCGGATCTCATTATTGCAGAAAGTCGAACAATTTTCTTTCCTTAATCCTCAGCTCAGTACTAAAACTATGTATAAGTTATATTTGGAAAAGTGTAAGAAATCTTTAGCACATTATAGCTACGAATATTTAAGAAACATAAGCAGAACGTTCAAATTAGGTACGTTTCACAAACCTGAAAAAAAATGAGCGATCATTGATGATTTTCTTAACTTTAATTTCGGTCAGTCACATTTCGTAACTGTTAAACGTAGGTTGCCAAAAATATCTGACGAAAAAAACAAGTTTAATACTATAGGAATTGACAGAACAGTAGGCTGCAGAAACCGTGCAGTAGGCAGGAAGAAAACTGTATATTTTTAAAACCACATTACGAAGGTGAAGAATGTATTGGTCAGAAAAAATAGAGAACCACAAGTTTATTATAAAAAAAAAATATATTTTGGTTTACAAGAAAAATTATTTATTACTGCCTTGTAGGCCAGCCTAATTTCTCAAGCTCACTATGAATTACAGCAGCAACTTCCAACAATATCGTCTTCAACGGAAAAAACTCTCCTCGTCCGAAGTTTGATGAGCAAACTGATTGATTTCACTGAATTTTAAAAACATTTTAATTTTTATATTTTATGAATTGTTTGATTACTTTATAGGTGTTAGTTGGGTTTTACTTGCGTTGTTAGTTAAATGTTGGTACCACAAATTAGGCATTTTTAAAAACAGCATAATAACACAGGCCAACAGTTGTTTTAGTGCCGGAGTATTCATACGAATGAACCGAAGTATTCATACTGATTTCATACGAATTTTATGCCATGATCAAATAATAAAAAAACTAAATACGGAATTTTTATTATTATACAAATATTATTATATATAAAGATAGAGGAAAAAGGTCGTTGATGAACCCAACTAGTCATTGAAAACTTCGGAAGCTTCTTTTCCGTGACATTCTTTAATGTATTTTGGAACAGTCACTCTTTAAACTCCATCAGTAATCTGCCATCATTTGCGTATTCAATCTTCATTGGTAGCGATCCTTTATAGTTTTAATATTCTCGTGAGAAATCTTTCACCTTGTGTCTCCTAAATTTTGAGAAAAACCGCCTGTGTAAAAAGTTTCTGTGCAACTAGCGCACCTTAATGCTCATGTTACATCTAAGGGATCTTAAACTGTTAAACATCTTGTTTACTAGTTTAACATAGTTTTCAGCTTTGCCTTTGGCTAGAAAATTTCCGATAACTGCAACAAATGAAGTCCAAGCTTTTCGCTCAGCCTCATTCATCGAATTTTACGAAGGCAGAATCCTTAATAAGCTGTCTTATTTGTGGGCTTGCTTTAATTTTTTTCATACTCAACTGAGGTATTTTTGCCCTTATATATGCAAAGCATGATCAAGACCCTTTAAAAACTGCTTACTTAGGCCCAGCTTGATATGCAGTGGAGGAAAGATGATTTCTCTTGTTCAACTAAGGAGTTGTTGAGCGAAAGGAAATATTGAGAAAGAGCATAAAGGGTTCAAGATCGAGGGGAAGGCCAAGGAAGAGATGGGGGAGAGAGTGAGGGAGGACCTGTAACAGATGGGAATATAGGATGGAAACAAAGAGCGAGATATAGAAAGGAGTGGGTATGGATAACACAAGAGGCAAGAAAGCATTGATACAAGAGGCGACACTTACTGGATTCCTTACACAACTGGATTATAGAGATTATGGAAACGGGTCGTTACCGTTTCATGAAAAAAAAATAGATAGATACCCCTATAGGGAGTGAAAAGCCCTTCATGGCTTGTTGAACCATAGAGAAATATGTTCTTAATCGGTTTAAAGAAAAAATAATTAAGATTGTCAATTAGATATTCAAAATAGCATTCTAGCATTTAAAACTATCTGAGTTTAATATAAAGGTGTGAAGATTTAGATATTAAAAAAATGATCCAAACGATTACAGCATTCTACACATTGTGTGGTCCTTTCATCGAAACCACTAAGTTTCCTTAATGTTTTTTCTTTGTAATTTACGACACTACCATTTCCAAAGTAAAAATAATAGAAAAGAAAGACATCCCCTTCACGCCTGAAATTGCAAAACATCCGAACACAATAGGAAGAAAGGGTGTTAGGCAATTTTAATAATCTTTATTAGCTCTTTGGGCGAAAATACGAGACGTTCATCTATTGTGGGTGTGAAGTGGCGACCGTCCACTTGGAAGTCGTAATTTTTCGATTTTGCCGAAAATAATGGGCGAATATTTTTCGAGTGGTTTCAGTGTGTGGCCTCAAGAATGGAATAGCGTTAATGGTTATTGCAGTTCTCAGTGCTGTTCATTTATTTATAGCTTAAAATGTTAAAATTTGTGGTCAAATGATGAACACTAACGGTGAGACTAATGTTATGAAGTTATATAAAAAAAGGTTTTATGTTATGTATTTTTTTTAAATATAGGAGATGATATCTGGTATCGGGTTGTCCGGAACAATAAGAAAAAGAAAGTTTTTTTTTAAAGAAAAAGAGAAATAGAAATAGTTTATGTAAATATTATTATTATGTAATTAGCATTATTATTTACAATTTTTTGCTAATGTACTGGTAGGGTCACAATACCTTTTTTTCTAAAATAATCATCTTTATTATCAAAAAATGTTAACAGATTGTTTTTCACCTCTTTTTCCGTTTTAAAAGATTTCTCATTTAAAAACAATTGGGGGAACCAGAACAGATGGTAGTCCGAGTGTGTGATATCAGGTGCAAGTAAGGTGGATATAGCAAAAGATCCCAGTAGAAGCCCAACAATTTTTGGCGAGTCTTGGTTGATACGTGTGAAAGAGCAGTGTTATGACGAAATACGACGCCTTTCCTGTTTTTTAATTCTGGCCACTTTTTTTCAATTGGTGCCTTCAGCCTATATAATTGTGAAAAGTAGATGTCGGTGTTGATAGTTTAGTCGCGTGGAAGAAGCTAAAAGTGTATGGTTCTCTTTCAATCCCATCAAATGCAAAGCATAATTTTCTTCGCATGAAGGCCTTTCTATCTTTAGCAGTACTTAAAACGTCTGATCCTGGTAATCCCCCCATGATTATTTTTAATGCACTTTGTTGTACACAATCCACTTTTCATCACCAGTTACCATTCGCTTCAGAAATGTTAACGTAGCATTTTTTTTTCAACAAAAGATCGCTCGAAAAGTTTCGGTCTAGCAAATTTTGCTCACAATGTTCTAAGTTCGTGAGAGATCCACACATCGTATCTGTAGATATACCCATTTTTTTTCATATGGTCAGAAACGGTCAGATTTGCCAATATTTAACGGAATGTTGGTCTTCCAAGTCAAAATCTCTGCTCCTGAACTGACCTTCGTGGTCTTGACCCCAAGACCTTGGGGCAAAAACCATTTTTGCACCAAGATTTCCCTAACAGAACCCTTTTTTTTTGTTTGGATAGCGCTTCTTGCCTTTTCAGAAATAAAAAAGCATAATGCATAAATTCAAGTTATCGATTGATATTTTCAATTTGAATCAACTTGACTGTCTGTGAACTGTCTTCTAAATTCCAAATTCGAAGCGAATCTGAAATTGTACATTGTATCATAAATATCACAGAAATTAATAATATGAAATAAACATTACTAATTCAACATAAAGATTTGTTTACAAGCGTTAAAAAAGCAACTAATGGAAAATCCCTTCAATCTTTCCAGATCACCCAATATAATAAAGAATTCCTGCGTCATTCCATATTTGATAACATATATATATAAAGAGGCCGGTCGCGTTACTGCAGACGATAGAGCGGCGGTCTGCCGCTGCTGTGTCGAAGCCGCATTGGCGCGGTAGTTGATTCGGATGGTTGTTTTTCTTTAATTCTTCTGTTCGTCTTACTTCCTACCCCACACACACACATATGTACACTTACATAAACACATACAGGCACACACATATCCACACCTAAATGTCTGTGATTGTTTCTAGGCAAGAGTGTAAAATCCGACAACGAATTACCACTGAGTCATGTCAGTTAAAGACTGGGTAAGGCCGAATGCCTTCTGAGAAATATTCTACCTTGAACACATGTCAGTCGCTAGGTTTCCTGATAGACTTATGGGTAAGCACATCATCAAGGGTTGATAGGGGGGGGGGGGGGAGTGCTGTTCTGGGTCGTCGGTAGCTGATGACCGTGGTTTGGAAACCACATTAAACTGTAGGTCCAATCGCTAACCAGCCTTGTGGTTGCTGATGCGGCTCTAACACCAATCCTTAATATATAGAGTAATTGGAAAAAACCACATATTATTGTTGTTAAATATTTTGAATATATTTCGAATAGTTAGGTGACACTACGTAACACCACCATTATAGTATTACATAATATTCTAATAAAAAATCAAATCAGACGCACAATGGATATAGGGTTGGCAGTACTCTCGTTGATGAGCTTGGAAGTTATATAATGATTGTTTTAAATAATTTGAGGCACCTCTTGGACCTTCCTTTAGTTCCATTACCATTTTCATTACCATCTTTAATTCCATTACCTATCTACTGTTTATGAGTTATCTTTTGTCTATTGGTCCTCTACCGTGAACATAGCTAAACTATTCCTGAGAGATTTGCGGGAGCAAGTAAAATTTTAATCGTTCTTGTTTTATATTAAGGATGTTTTATATTCAGGATAACTGACATAATTAATAAGAGCAATAGTTTGTGTAATGTGTATGTGTGTGTTTTTTTGTGTAATGGTGTATACACTCATTGTGCCCAGTCCGATGGCCATACTTTTTAATTCCAAATCTTGTTACATATTTGACATGTATTATTGTTACTATATGCTCGGTTCGCTTAATGCTTGTATTATTTCTGATACAGTGACATCGGTTCCAGTCGCTTTTCAATCTTTTAATTTTTTATGTGACGCTTCTAGTTTTGCTTCTCAAAATTTCCAAGTTATTGAGAAGTTCAAAGGGTTTTCTTATCAAGGAGTTGTCTTCAGGTGTCATGATGTTTTAGCAATATTGTCACCATCTCTCGATAATTTCTATTTTAATGGTAAGGTGTTGATGTTGAGTTTTTTTTTCTTCCTCGCAATTCTTTAATAGCTCATTGCTGACGTTTTCAAGGCTACATTAGATTTTTTGTATAGCTCATCGGCATTCTATTGTTGAGTTCCATGTTAAATAATCTCCAATGCAGATGTAGTTACCTCTTTTATGAATGTCTAATCCTTTGCTAGGTGTCATCTATTGGATAGTTTGAGTAATTTTTATATTTTTTTTTAGTAACCGAATTTCTGTGTTTCCAATACCTTTGGGTTTTTGATGTTTTAGGTCTTGTTACTTATTGGTCTTGTGGTGGTTTTATAGATTCTTGCGTTTCCATTCTAATGTGTTTATTTCTCCTGTTTGTATTGTATAGATATTCTGTCAGCTTTTTATTTTTCTGTAATTGGTCGTTGACTTTTATAAAGCTCCATAATAGTTATTTGACGTATTTGCACATAATTGTTTATTTATAGTATTGAAGTATAATTATATAGCAATATAATTGAAGTATTTCGCTCCGATAGTTCATTTTATACCTGCCCCTTCAATTTCTTTGTTTTTTCTCTCACATCTAATTGCTTTTTTGACACTATTTTAGAAATTTTTTGCAGTGCTATGACCATATTAAACTTTATTGTCGTTTTGTTAAATCGGCAAGCATTGCATCGTCTGTGAAGCAGAATACTTTGATTTATATTCATTTGTTATGTGAGTAGTTCGTCTAGTTTAGCTACTATTCCGTTCTTTCTATAAATGTTTTCAATTTTTTTAATGATGTCTAAGGGAATGTGAATTGCGTGAATTACATCTTTGTCTTATTCGATCGCATGCTTTTATAAAATCGATCAAACAAAGAAAGGCTAGCTTGTTATTGACGACTTGTATTCAATTACTTTTATAGTAATTTATCTTATCACAAATATTGCATCTCTGCAAGGTATTCCACTTCGAAAGCCCTGTTACTCGTCTGCTAAAGATATTTTTTGGTTTATAGGTTCGGATTAAATTCTTACCATCAGTTTCAGCATGATATTTAATAAGTTGATTTCTATGTAGTTTTTCCGTTTTCTTATCACTATTTTTGAAGAACAAGACTAGTATGGTTGTCTTCTTTTATTCGTCAATGCTTTAATAATTCGCTGCTATTCCATTTTTGTCTACAGCCTTTCTGGGTTTCAGATTTTTTAGTACTTCTTCTATTTTCAATATTGTTATTATTGTTTTTTTGTTTGTGGAAATTGTTCTTCTTTATATCTGATTGGGAAGTCAAAGGATTTTTTTATGGCCGGATATAGAATACATGACCTGCACTCAATTAAATACATTCCTGATTTATAGAGTTTGTTTGATTTGAGGCTTATGGTTTTTTATGAGGCGTCCAAGACTATTGTTTATTTTCAAAACAATATTTATATCGTTTATTTTAGATAAATGTTTAGAAACTAATTTGGTAACTTTTCCTGTATATGTATTTGATTTGTAAACTGCATTCTTGCTATTATTGATAGGATATATTAAATTTATGGTTTTATTGTAACCTTTTTATTAATTATTTTATTTATAATGTTTAGGTTGTATCCGTTATGTACTGCGATCTGTGTAGTTACATTGAATTCTTTTAAAAAAGAATATAATAATTTTATACTTTTAAGAAAATATAAAATTGTTTTATTCCTTTTTTAAAAAATGATCTATCACAAAATAACCGACAAATCAATCAATAAATTGAATTCTTTGAAAAAGTCTACGTTGGACAAACAGGAAGGTCTTTCTTTACTAGGCTCAATGAACATAAAATAACTTATACTAAACAACAAAATAATTGTCATTATGCTAACCACTCAATGTCATAATCATACTTTCAATGATAATTTTAAAATGTTACATAATAACAATATCTCTAGGAAATTAAATTTTGAGAGCCTAGAAATTAATAAAACGAAAAATCTGAATATTTTGCTAAATGACCACCTGGACTTGAATGGTTCACCGTTATTAAATTTATATTACCCTTTTAGACGTTGAAAAAAATGGATTCCCTAGATCTTTTATGGTATTATTAGGTCGATGGACAGTTTAGATAATTACTTTTCTTATAGCTAGTTTAATATAGTTCGTATTTGAAAAAGACACTGTGTCTCAAAATAATTCTTATACATACAATTTAAAATATAGTGCCAATTTTAGATATTAATCTTTACTTATTTATTTATTTATTTAGATTAGTAATAATTTGACGCTACACGTTTTCAATGACCATTTACAAAGTAGCATGTGAGATTAAAGTGATATTTTTTCAGAAGAACATTTGAATTAAGCATTTTGTTTAGTTTAAAGTAAAAAAGTAACTTACATGTCCAAAAATATTATAGAATGTGTTGGAAAAAATAGTGTAGTTACATTATCATCAAAGTAATGTTTATGAGAAATTTCGTGTTTTTCACTATTTATTGAAAAAAAAATAACAACAGCTTGTTTTTCACCTCTTCTTCAGTTTTAAAAGATTTCCCATTTAAACGATTTTCGGGGGAGCCGAACAGATGGTAGTCTTAGGGTACGAATGTGCGATGAGTAGGATTGTAGGGTCAGTAGGTTTTAAAGCTGGCTTTCGCCAAACTTCAAAACCGTTGACCCTGTCAATTTCCATAATTTTTTTCATCCATACCATAATTGTATACAGTTCACTTTTCATCTCCAGGTACCATCCGCTTAAAAAATAGGTCCTCAGAATTTTTATTCAGAAAAAAATCACACGAAGCGATTCGATCCACAGATAGTGTTCATTGAGTTCGTGAAGAACCCACACATCATATCGGACCCACCACAGACGTACACATTATTTTTTCAGTTGCCCAAAAACGCTTGATTTTCCAGTATTTAACTTATGTACTATCTCGGGGATTGTGATGCATAGGTCTGTGGCTATTGTGGCCCTTATTCCTTCGACATCATGGCTTAAAGGATGGCCAGAGTTATGCCTGGCTTTCAAAACAAAATCTTATGGTCTCCCTAGGGTTCCTCGGTTTTTTGGACAGTGTCCTTACCCTTTTTGAAATAAAAAAGCATAGGGTGGTGTAATTTCAAGTTATCGATCAACATTTGAACTATTTAACTAACTGAAGGAAACTGAACTGAAATCATAGCGAATCTTAATATTATGACATTGTAAATACTAGAAATTAATGCTATTTAAATAAACGTTACTAATCCATCCCAGATTTTTGTTTACAAGCGTTAAAAATGTTATTTTAATTACACGTGCCTATAAATCAAAACTTTTTGAGATAAAATTGATGAAAATATGTGCATATAAAGAATTTTGTAGTTCTAAATTCAAAAATAATAAGCTAATCACTGTAAGACATACAGTTTTTTTTACAGGAGGTCGGTGGGGGGAAAAAAAGGCGACGATATATTTTTACAGTCTAATATTTATTGAATTTAAATATGTAAAACGTGTTAAATTTATGCAAAGACATTACTAAGGATTATGTGAATAAACAATATATTATAGGAGATGTCATATAGCCACAACAACTTCCACTTTTTCCTCTTGTGTTCTGTAGCATCATTTCTTTTTAAAAACCAGCAGTACTCGCCCAACATAGATCATCATCCTGATGTCCTGGTGAAATATCTCTCTTTTTCCATCACTTACTGCACCCAAATTTTCTGGAAAAAATTCAAATTGGAGTATAAAAAATGCATTTTTAAGGACATGCGACACCCTAGTATTTCATAGGTTTTCAAAAGTTTATCTATGAGGTTTTTGTATAGTTTTCATCTTTCTTGTTGCTCAGAAATCCTTTCACTACTTACAAAACACTTCCAAGCTGCCCATTCCATTTCATTTGATTTTTCTTGAAAACGGAAATCACCTAGAAGCTTCCTTATTTGAAGTTCAATAAATATGCCTTCTTTTAGTTTTGCATCACTTAATTGAGGAAATATTTCTCTTAGGTACTTTGTTTTAGAAACCCCTTCTGTTTTAGTAGGTTCTCTCCAAACCAAATGAACAACAGGCAGCATAGAATTTTTCTTGAGCCCAACTTTTATCTTGATCTCCAATTTGATACTTAAAATATAAAAGATAGGCTTTTTTGACTTCCTTGGATATAGATCTAGCTTGTGACTTTAAAATAAATCGTCCGCATATATAACAAAACTTATTCGCTGTATTTTTGCAAAATCGACGAGCAGAACTTGCCATTTTATACAAAATCGACTTAAACACTTGACTGCACTGTATCGAGATAGAAACAAACTAAACTATAGAAAACAATAAAACTGCCCTTAAAGGTTCATAGAATACATAGAATGCCCCTTCTAACAGTCTTGTGGTAATTGCTAAATTGTTTAGCCCAAAATCAGGTTAAATAAATTCAATCACCCCATGATATAAAGGATAAGGGGATAGGTTCTTAAAAATAGGACATGCTGAGCCATTTCTTTGAAAAGGCGTTTCCAAAATGAAACGTAAAAACTGCATTCTCATTAATGTTACAGAAATCCAATTTTGTTAAATTTGTTAAATTTATTTTTCATATTGCCTCAAAAGTACGCCAATCTTATATATTTTAAAAAGATAGTTTTGAAATTTATTATGTTATATTCTTCAAATATTGAACATGTTACCGTTTTAGATTTGTAAAGAGATGCGATTAAAATCATTATAATTGCATTTAATATGATCAGGAAAAAAAAACTTAAACCGCGCTATAAGCAATAATTAACGTCAATGTAGTTCTAGCTGAAAAACCAACACGTCCACGCCCCCAAATCATCTCGATAATCGTCCAGTCCGCCTCATTTGCCTAAATTGCCGTTCGGACAGCAGAGTTGGCGTCATTCGCGACCCCAAACCCGTTACCTATCGCGCAATACCGCTCTCCGGTTACCCATAAATCACCGACGTGTGTAATTTGGAACCCCGAAAACCAGCAGGTCGGGTCTGGCAACCGCCTTCCCCTCCAAAAAAGCGGTTCACTTTGCAGATCCGCGACGTGGTCCAAACTTAACGAGTTTTAAGGATAATATCTTTATTAAATCGTTGATTGCCGGTGATTTAGGCCGTTTATTGTCAGTATATCATACACAGTCTGTTAAAAGTAAACTAAACGGTGACTAATGCGAAGTTAAATACAACACGTTATTTGCTTATATAGGGTGATTTATTTAGTGCGTTCGAACTTTAAATTCATATAAAACAACCAAATTAGATGCCTTGAAGCTACTTATTTTATCTGAAATAATATTCAATGGCATTAATGTCTGAAGACAATTTCGGACAAATGCCCATCGCGACCAATTTCAGACCACTTTATCAAGCAATTGGGGTCTTATGTCGCAATTGTCCGAGTTATGTCGGCTTTTAAGTTGCTTGTTTATCGGCATAGGCCAAAGTTTTAACATAACATCGAAGAAAATAATAAATATGGCCTTGGTCGTCAATTAACAGGTTCATTCCTCGAAATAATTATCTCGCCGAATTGTTCTCTCAATAAATCGAATGTTGCGTTAGCTGTATGACATGTGGAGCGGTCCTATCGGAGCCACATCTCCTCCAGATCAATAGCATTTAAATTCGGAATTAAATAATCCGTGTAATCGATAACAAAACTCAACTTCCTGCAAACGGCGACCAATTGATAAATTTGGATCTTCATCAGCGTTGCCAGCAACAACGACGATATTTTCTTCGAAACACACAGTTTTTTGTCTTGTTTTTGTTTTAATATCGAGCAGCGTGAAATGCAGCATCACGAAGTTCAAATTCATGACGTGCTCTATAAGTTTGGCGCACAGAACACTGATTTTAATAAAAAATTTCGACGATTTACAAGCGTTACTTTGATGTTACGAAGGTCGCTATTTATGTATCTTGAATAATAAATAAAAACAAATATTTATCATTGAAAATGGTTTTATTGTTTTTCAAAATATTCTCCGCGATGATCAACATACTTTTGCATACTTTCGAACCAATTTTCATAGCACTTTTTCTATTCCGATTGAGGTATCTCCAAAACATGCATTTTGAACGCATCAACCGCTTCTTCTGGCCTCGAAAATCGTTGACCGCGTAGTTTATTTTTCACGTACGGGGACAAAAATAATTATTGGGTGCCAAATTAGGACTGTACGGTGGATGACCCATCAATTCGATGTTTTTATCGTTAAATATTGAGTTGTTCGGGCACTCTCTAGGGGCACTGTAGCCACATAACCATTTATCCCAAAAAACAAGCGACCATTTGCTTTGAAGTGCTCCTTGCGTGAACAACTTTCGTAGGGTTTGGGTCATTTTGAAAGACACATACAGTCCACTGTTGATAACGCTGTTTACTTTCGGACTCATTCGTATAGATCCAAGATTCGTCACCTGTGTAGATATTATAGCCGTGCATAATTGACACACTTGTTGTAATTGTAATTTGACACACCACGATTTTATTT
Source organism: Cosmopolites sordidus (assembly GCA_031761425.1). Classification (NCBI taxonomy): domain Eukaryota; kingdom Metazoa; phylum Arthropoda; class Insecta; order Coleoptera; family Curculionidae; genus Cosmopolites; species Cosmopolites sordidus. Next base: position 100,662 of record JARFXV010001691.1, on the reverse strand, counting down.
TTTGAGCATTTCTTAACCAATCGATGCGAACCTTTTTTAAACAGATTGTCAAATTATGCGGAACTCAATGCGCACCCTTTTTTTTCGCAGCTAAATGTTCATGTAAATTCTTCATCAAAATATTCATCTAAATTTATGCGAATGCCCAGGGATGCTTCAATATCATGGTATGTCCCATCATGATCTTGCTTTATCAGTTTGAGCATACTATCGATGTTTTCTGGCTCAACAAGCGATTTTGGACGACCTTCTTTAAATTCGTCTTTGAGCGAACGCCGGCCACGATAACGCCGGCCAAGTGATATACAGTGGTTTTAGGTGGTGCTTCATCGCCAAAAGTGGAAATGACTTGATCGATGTACTGTTGTTGAGATAACCCACGTTAAAAGTCATCGTAAATCATTGCACGAAAATTCTCACGATCCCATTATTTGACTGAGATAAAATTTTCAAGTCACTAAACACAAATAGCCCTCGTATGACGAAACGCTCTGAGTACGTATACAACAATGTCAACAATGTCAACCTAGCAACATCACTGCTGCCAATTCCGGATACATAAATAGCAAACTTGAGATACATATTTACAGACTTGCGCGCAATCTGAGAGTTCGTTTGACAGCGATCCCTATCGGAAGTTCGGACACACAACAAAAGATCACCATTTAGTTCCTACTATTTTATGTTTAAAATATTTTCTTTAGCAATCAATATAAAGCTGGAAGAGGTTTAAACTATTTAGAAGCACTTTCGGTACTCAATTTTAGTTAATAAGGAAATGAAAAAATACGAGGCGTTTAAGTGAAGTAATGAGACTGGTGGCGTAGTGTTTGATTTGATAAAACTGTTGATTTCCGTTTTGAAGGAGATGCAGGCCTACATTTGATACGTTTTCAGTACGAGTTTGAACTCTTTAGAGTCTGCAGTCATTCTTTCCGTGCATTTAATTTTTCTAGGGCGTTTTTTGCTTATTTTAATCGTGGTGATGTTGCTATGTCTGCGTTGTAATGTGCTATTCCTGGCTCTGACGCTTCGTTTCTGGGTCGTTTTTAAGAATTCTCGTCACCAGTTCCAGAAATGATGGACACTTTCAATCCGCTGCAAGAGTCAATACATGTTTCCCTTCCGTTGTCATTTTGATCCTGCGAAAGGTTTTTCGGAACCATTATTGCGCAGATTTTCTTCATCCCTAAATCCGATGAAATGGTTGTGTGAGTCAAATTGTCAATCGACGATCAAAACGCCCAAGATTCCGGATTCTATGGACATTTTCATCACTTTTTTACTTGATGGACTTCCGCTGCGATGATCATCTTCAATCCAATCTGGGTTTTCTGAGAATGCCTTAAACCACCTGAAAACATGAGTCCTTAATAAAATACAGGCCTGTTGAAGGTTTGCAAAAGTATCCGTCGCACTATGCTCAATTCTGAAACAAAACTTGATAGCGCAGCATTGTTTGAAATTGTTGTCACTCATTTTCAGAACGTAACTAAAAAAAATCTGTTTTCGAAAACAATTGCTACTGACCACCAGGTGGTTTTAGGGACTTCCTCCTTAATTTCCTACTGGAAATGCATCCGATATCGGCCTGATTCTCCTCCAAAGGCAAATTCAACAGTACTACCAGATCGAAGGCTACGCCAACAGTCTCACTGTTTTATTTACACACTATATAGCTAGAAGCTCGTGAATAGTAAGAAATTAAACGGAGCCATATCCAATGACAAAATATCCAATAGACAAATATAGATGCTCAATAACACAGGCCTACGAGAAAAAAATTGGGTCCTAGAATTTTACAACTGATTTTATCTTTATTTGCGGCGCTAAATCTAAATATGAAATCAGTTTTTCACTATCTGCTTTACTTTTTTAGATACATCCAATTATCTATCAATATTTTTTTCAATGCATACATTCAATTCATCACAAGTATGAGTGTACACCCGCTAAATGCACACCAAACATCCTTGTATCTTGTGCCGCTGCAACAGCAGAGATAAAATATACCACTGGGTTAGAAAATAGTGACCTAAGAGAGAAGACATGGACGTTGGGGAAAATAATGTCATTAACGCCCCCTTACTTGGACGAGAAAAAAATATACGATACGAGAATAAAACCTCCTAATAAGAATGGATCATACTTTGCATATATTGAGAAAATTGCCTCAGTTGAGTACGGAAAAAATTAAAGCAGGAATATTTGATTTACAACTGACTATGGATCATGCCTTCATAAATTCGATGAATGAGCCTGATCGAAAAGCCTGGACTTCATATATTGCAGTTGTCGGAACTTTTCTGGCCAAACGCAAAGCTGAAAACTATGTTTATGTGGTAAACAAGATTCTTAACAGTTTCAGATCTCTTGAGTGTAACATGAGCATTAAGGTGAACTCTTTACACAGCCACTTAAAATGTTTTCTTCAAAATTGAATAGACACCAGTAAAGAAGAAGGTGAAATATTTCACCAGAATATTAAATCGATGAACACAGCTACCTAGAAAGATATGATACGTACATGATGGCAGATTACTGCTGGAGTTTAAAAAGAGACTGTCCCAAAATACATTTTGAATGTCACGAAAATGAAATTTCTGAAGTGTTCGGTGACTAGTAGGTTTTATTGATAACTTTTTTCTCTGTTTTTGTATTTGTATAATATAATAACAAAAATTCCATGTTCAGTTTTTTATTTCATCCACGGATTTAACGTATATCCCACAAAAATATTATATCTTATAAATTTGAGCTCTTAGGCAAAAATTAATGCCATATTTGAATTAAAGGTATCAAATTCATATGAAATCAGTTTCAAATACCCCGGCACTAAAACAGTTGTTGGTTTATGTAATTATTTATCTAAGAAGATGTATATAATCGTGTGACGTGTACAATACCCTATGTCCCAGAAATAACTGAAGTAGTTTAAAAAACAAAAAGAATTAATAGAATTTGACAAAATTTGTTTATTAAGTTCAATATTCTTCTTCAGCGGAATTACAACGATTTCAAAAAGTGCGTTAACTGACTTTTCATGTCGCTGATTGGAACATTATTGAGACTACAAGTCGCTGATGGATGAATGAACTGTTTCTTTTTTTCCCCAAATATAGGTAAAAAAATAGAATATATGTGCAGATGCTAGGATTTTAAATGATACACTTGCAGCTGTTTAATGTTTCAAACGTTTATTATAGATTTTAGTAGTAGTAGTAGTAGAATGTGAGTTAATAATAAGGATAAAACGGATACTTTAGATAAATCGGGTGTATATAAAATTAACTGTAAGGATTGTGAAGCGGTATATATCGATCAAGGTGGTAGAAGTATAGGTTAAAGAATAAAAGAGCATAAAAAATATATTTTAAGTCATATAAAAAGCACCGGAATGTCTACACATTGTATTAAAAACAATCATTTTATAGATGTAAGCAATGTTAAATTATTACACTCAGAAAAGAGAAGTAAAAAATTAGACCTACTAGAAATATTGGAAACTTAAAATCCTTAAGGAATAGTTATATAATAACCACGAATGACCAGCTAAATTTCCAAAATACTCCGGTAATAAATAAGATCATATTGTAATTGAATAGCACGGTTTTTATCAGCTGACTCTTTACCATTTTGGATAATTAGGCTAGACGTTAAAAAAACAAAAAAAAAAAAAAAATTACCCTTATACTTGGAAACAATGTGTTTGACCATTAGTATTAGTTCAAGCCACTCTTGCCGTTTTGTTAGCCCACAAAGCCCTAACAAGGCGAAAGATATGTAGAGCAAAATCTGTAATAAATGTTTGAAACAGTAAAGACCTACAAGTGTATGATTTAAAATTCTAATATTTTCAAAGTATTTCACAAAGAACTAACTGCGGAATCCATAAACATTATAGTTGTATATGTTTAAATATGGGGAATACTGGGAGTGTTGAAGCAAAAAAATGCCTTTGGTCAAAATCAGTGCATTATCGTGTAGTAATCATCAACTACCGAAATCCGATGAAATTTGTGTTAGATTAATTAGGGTATTAGAGATTTTATTTCTATTAATGCCATTGAAGATAATTTAGAAATATTTTAGAACTCACGTACATTTCCGACCTTTTCATCGCATAATTTCAACGCATTTTTCTTTCTATATTCTTTTTAATTAAACTGGTTCGTTTCTCGTCTTCAATATCCTCTCTTCCACCATGAGAGTAATTAACTACTTTATTGCTTCATAAATATAAATAATTTGAATCACCTCAAAATTTCTTTTTAAAAACCAAAGGTTGAAGGTTGTTATTTTGGTGAAGGTTCTTATTTTTCCAATCAAAGGTCAAAAGATACTGATGTTAGCCTACTAGAAGAAGTTAGTAATGAAAGTCTATATGTCTTATATATTTGCATAAGACGAATTACGTACCGTATATATTTACACCAGAAGACGTTGCTGGTTATACAAACATTAAATCATCTTTACTATTCTTTTTCTACTTTTTCCTTTTATATTAATTTATAATACTAATATTATTGATGAAAAATTCTCTATTGTGTAATGTTTTTTGTTTATTTTAAATAATTTCTTTTAAAATTATGTTAGAAATTCATTATTTAGAATTCTAATTAAAATTAAATTTAAACTTAATCGATTAAATAATTCAAATTCTTATTTTTTAGAGGAAATATTAGGTTAATTGAAAAGTTCGCCGAGCGGAAATGATGAAACAAGTTTATAGTTGAAAAAATAACTTTATTCGTCCGTATATTCTCCTTTAAGCTCAATACATTTTTTCTAGTGGTTTTCCAATTTATTTATTCTATATCTGAAGTGATTTTTTGGAAGTCCTTCAAAATACTCATCTACGGCTGCTATAACTTCTGCATTTGATGAAAAACGCTTGCTAAGTAGGACATTTTTTGAGGTTTGGGAACAAATAAAAGTTAGAGGGGCCAGATCTGGTAAACATGATGGATGCTTCAACCGTTCGTAGTGTAATTCTTTCAATTTGGCCATTGCACGAGCACCTCTAAGTCGGTGTATTGTCTTGATGAAAACTGATTTTTTTCTTCGCTAAACCAGGTCTTTTCCCTACAATTGATCCAAAAGGTTTGAAATAATACTGTCCTGTTATTGTTTTACCGGATTGAATATAATCAATTAACAAAATGCTTTTGAATCCCAAACAATTTATGCCATAACCTTTTTGGTCGATTTTGACCACTCAGCCACGGGCTCAGTCCACTCTGCACTTTGTTTGGCCACTCGCAGTTCAGGATCATAGTGGTAAACCCAAGTCTCATCCCTAGTTACAAAACGATGTTTAAAATCTTCCTGAAAGGATCCAAATGTTGGTTAGAAAGTTTTATTCGAAGTCGTTTTTGATCAGAATTTAATAAATACGGCACCCATCTTTTATATAGCTTTTTCGAGCCCAATTCCTTTTTCAAAATTTGAAATACCCATTCAGTTGAGATGGCCATTGCCTTAGCAATTTCTCTTAAAGTGAATTGTTCAACGACCACGTTGAAACTCATCTACCAACTTACAAACCATTGTTTTTGAAGGAGCAGACTTCCCTAAATCTAGTTTTACAAAGAATAATTTAGTCATTGCACGATTTGCAATATTTTCCATTTTAAAATAACACTGATACGTTTACTTTAAACTGCTGTTTTTATACGAATGAATTGACAGATCGACTTGAAACGTCATACTTTCATATGAAGGATGAAACTTCAAAATGTAGTAGATTATATAGTTCTTTTACTGCTCTCTAGGTGTCGCTCCACGAACTATTCAATTAGCCTACTAATTATAACAATGCTATCTCCAATTTGTTATTTATTGTTACATGTGTTCCTTGCAAGATAGTTTTGAAGCAGATGAAGAAATGCCAATTGAAAATACACTGTCAGGGGAAATGCGTTACGTACAACTTTCTACTTAACATTTAGTACCGATTTTCAATGGTGATTCGTGACATAAAACGTCGAATATATCATTTTAAAGGATCATTGCTTTTGAAATAATGAGAACTAGTACATTAACACAAGTTTTGCTGTGGGACATTTACTAATAGGCAAAACATTTGTTGTATTATACTTGTGCATAAGCTTGATATGCACGTATGGAAATACAGAAACATTGCTAGTAGCTCATATAGGGTTTATTAATTATTTCGTCTATATCTTCTTTATTAATTGCTTCAATCCCTTGCCAGTATATAGCTTTTTTTCTTCCAAACTGTCACTAACACGAATAGGATGCTGCTAAACATGGTCAACAGTGACTGTTTGATCAGATTGGAGCATACACGAAACCCAGCTGATTCTTCCTTATGCAGAGCAACACTTTTTGGAGTGGATACTTAGTTTTGCGTACTGGTTGGTGCCTAACCATAATTTTCCTCACCACCACGATTTTCGTTCTTTGGAGTATCCTAGAGGACCGACTTTTGATCATAAGTAATAGTCTTTTACAGGAAGTTCTTTTTCTTGAATCTGAAGAGTACAAAGTGTCTATTTTTATTCTCAGCTGTGAGCTTATAGTAGTCTCAACGATTTTTTAAATTTTTTAGAAATTCCTCCCTGAGCTACTCCGAAGTTCGGCCCGAGCTCTAGTTGTGTATGAAAAGGATTTCCTTCCTGCAATGCTTCCAATTCTTCAGCCTCCATGTTTTGTTGACTTTTCCGGACGTTCCGCGTCATTTAAGTTAAAATTTCCAGTTTGGAATTGCCAGAACCACTTCTTATAAGTAGAGTACAAAACAATATTATCTCCCAAAGCCGCATAAATTATGCTTTGAGTTCCCACAGCATTTTTTTCTCTTGAAAACTGATATTTCAGGTTATTTTCACAGTAGACTTGTATATTATACCTCGTTTTGAACCTGAAAGATGGGGCTTTGAAATTATACAAGTAAAAGGGGTCGAGAATTAAGTTGAGGACTAAATAATTTCGAAGACACACACGTCATTTGATTGATTAGAAAATGAACATTTTTTGCAATATTCAGTTTCTTTTCCGAATCCGAAACTAGAGAATAATTTTTGCAAAATAAAATTTGAATTAACAAGAAATAAACATATAAATGAGAATGAGATTGAATCATCTGCTGATGATGCTAACATGGTTTGCGAAAAGTTAAATAAAGTGGTTTGGTGTTAAGTGGAATATCTCTTCGAGTTTACTAAGCTGTCAGAACAAATTGTTCTAATATCTGAAACATACTGACAACAAGGACCATTTTCAGCATAATTAAACTTTTTAAAATTCTAAACCGTCCGTAATTATTACAAGATATTTTTCATGTTGTACACATAAATAATAGATGCGATGCTACAAAAGAACCGACCACCCCCAATGGAGAGACGCCGTGGTTGGCGGCAAATCACACAAGGACTATCCCCAATTAACAAATTGGCCATAAACAACCGAAAATTACCCCTACAAACTACCTTGGCGACGTAATGACAAGACGCGCGTTGCCTTTGTTTAATCAGAGGTGGTCACCGACGGATGACGTTCATTTGTTTCCGGTCGGAAGCGGTACGGCACCCAGACAAACGAATATCGAACTGTCAAAAATGATCCCTAGACTTGACCCTCCCTATTTGCCGTTCTAAAAGACGTAATTGAAAAACGACAAGTATAAGCAAATAAACGAACTAAGACTTATGTCTAAATTTCCAGTATATTTTTAGACATACATAATATACAGTCTTATATTAATCGGTTCAAGATATTTCGTTGCTTTTCGGCAAAATGTTAATTGCCCCAATAAATTTCAATAAAACTATTCCTAGTTTCTTCATAGTAGATAGAGTCGGAATGGTTAATTCTGAATACTTTGGAAAAAATATAATATTGTTAAATTATTATTATTATTATGTATGACTAAACATTGTTTATTGGTTTATGTATTTTGAATTTATTAGTACAATAAAAATTACAACTTAAATATATATAAATATAGTAATAATTATAATTATACTAATAATATAGTATAATAATAATTATACATTTAATTCGGTTTCACTCTCACTCTCACTTTGATCTACATTACTACTTTAATAAGTGGTCCTATATTATTAGTAAATGATATCCAACTTTCTTTCGGAATACTATCTACAACCTTCCTAATTAATGTTGCAGCACTTGCACTTAGAATCGAATAAATGTTTTCTGCTCTAACATTGGATTTTAAAAATATAGTAATACGGGGGAAGGCGTGACACCGTATGTCCTGTACCGGTAGCAATGGTATTACATCCATATTCCTTTTTAATATTAAATGTCTTCAATATTTCTAGATCACATTTTTTATATATATTTTTGAATTATATATCGTTTTTTAATATATAGTTCTGAATTTCCAATTTAGTGTTATTTGCATTAGGAACTTTATTTTTTTGGCGGTTATGATAACTAGCATTGTCCATTACAATTACGCTTTCCTTAGGCACATTGGACAAAAGGCTATTTATAAACCAATCTTCAAAAACTTCTCCTGTGGTGTCGTCATGATAGTCCAAAGAAGAATGTTTAATATTTTTGGAGGACAACCGTAAACAATTTGGAACCCATCCATCCTCGCAACCAGGAAGTAAAATTGTAATTCTTTTTCCCTTGTTTGGCTGTTGGCTTTCCATCGTTGGAACCATCTTTCATCAAGGTAGATAATGAGATGATTTTCTAATCTGTATTTTTTTTATAGAGTTTAAGTAGTCAAACCGCCATCGTCGCAATCGTTGTGATTCCATTAATATTTGTCTTTTATTAATGATCCGATATGCAAAATTCATTGGAGATAATATTCTCCGGAGGCTAGTTCTGCTGCAAAGAATGTTGGTTTCATCTTTCCTTAGTCGCTGTTGCAATGAATGCAATGCAGGTACAGTTTGTTCTTCATACATAGCATAAATTTTACTTCGAATTAAGTCTTGTCGCTTTCGTCACCACATTTGCTTTTACCCGAATCACCACGAACTTTTTTGGCTTTAATTGGCTTCGTCATAATATCTGTAATTGTAGACAAAGGTGTTTTCGTTAATGAAGACGTTTCTGCTGCGGCTGCATTTACATTAAGCCTCTATTCAATAAAGAAACACACACTTTTTTAACAATTTGCTTAGCCTCAGACGATAAATGTTTTCTTTTAAAATTAGCACTACCGGAGGCATAATGATCATTATTTTGCCAAGAACGCCACATTTTTAGTACATTTGGAATAATACAAATAAAATCGAAATTATAGAACTGCACTGTTTAAAAAAATAATGCGAACTAAACTAAAATATTTCGAAGCTACTAAACCAGATATAAAATTAATTTTATTTTTTTATCTGTTATTTTATTTAGCAAGGTTTTGTTTACGTTTTTTTTGCAACTCTGCTGGGTTTCGTTACGACAGGGGTTGTTAACAGTTTATTGCAGCCATTCGGTCAACGAAATATTTTGAACCGCACTATACTAATATTAAAAATGAATTTCCATCAAGGATTTGCTATCTCAGTTAAATATAAAAGTGTAAGCTATTAGACGGTTGCAAAAGTTCGTTCCATTTTTTGAGAAAAATTGTATTTACTAAAAATTTCATTTAACCAGTTTAATACGTGCCGCTTTGTTCGATGACCTTTCTTCTGACTAAACTTCTTGCTAAAGAACTGATCCAGGTAATCTTTGAAGTCTTCTAAGGAAGTATAGTTTTATTTTCTAAGCTGTTTTGAAGCGATTTAATTAAACGGTAGCGCAAGGCCCGGAGAGAGTACGGTGAATGGACCAAACATTCCAGTTAAATTGTATAAGTGTGTGTCGGGTGGCCAAAAGCACGTGTTAGCATTGTCTCGATGGAATGTAAGGCTCTTTTTGTTGGCTTATTCAGGCCGCCTCTGGTCGATAGCTTACTTTTAATTCACCTAGTTGTGAACAGCATATCTTTGAATTAATGGTCTGGTTTTCAGGTAACAGATCATAACAAACTAATCCCTTTCAGTCCCACCAAATAACCAGTATAAACTTCTTCGGATGTAAATTGGCTTTTGCGCTGGTTGAAGGGGTATCTCCGCGCATACATAATGATCTCGTACGTTTAACACTATTATAAACAATCAATTTTTTATCACCTGTAACCATCCGCTTTAAAAATGGATCGATTTCGTTGCGCTTCAATAGAAAATTTTTCTCAGTTAACTTATGCGGCACAACGGTATGCGTATACATCGGTATAGCTGACTATTCAAAATTAGCAAGGCTGTAACCTCTTTGATGCTGGTTACCGGTTGATTCCAAGAATTTGTCTGACCTTTCAGTGTAAATTAGCGCGAATATTTCGATGCCATCAGCCTCGTTCTGTCGTATAGAACTAAGATTAAATTTGATTTCACGAAAGTTTCTGAACCACTTACCGTATGTGGCATTGTCAACGATATCTTTGTAAACGAAACGAAAAAACGACATCTTGGCCTTAAGCCGTCATCAGTTGAGCTTAAGCTGAACGCCTGGAGAGTGGATGAAAGAACGACTAAAGCCATGACTATATAAATCGCCCATATCGAATGGTGGCTGCAATCACATGCAGCTATGCCATTCTGCGGTAAACGGCCATAATAGCCAGACTGTGCGAGACTGATCATGGCTCTTCTAACCTTGGGTAAGTACCAAGTATATACGAAAAACAATGAAGTGCGCTGGTGGAGAAAAGTATTAAAAATCAAAGAAAGTTCACTCGTGCTCCAAGTGGATGCTTTGTCATTCCTTGAAAGAATACAGATACCAAACCAAAAAATAAGAGTACTATTTAGAAATCATAAGTTTATTTTATATTAACGATTAAATTAGAACAGAACAGTTAAACATTAAAATAGAACACATTAAACCTGAACATTAAACTAGAACATAAATAAAAAAAAAGAAAAATAAATCAAATTGGATTCAACCATTCAACCATTGGATCAACCATTGGATTCAACCAAATCAACCATTGGATTTGATTTTTCGATTTATTTATCCAGGGTTTTAGGTTAGTTTTATTGACTCTTACCTGTTTCTATTCAATTTTCCGGCTGGTTCCGGTGTGTATCAGCGAACTGATACGGGGTTGGGGACTTCTATCTAGTCCTTCGGTGTCGATTTGTGGTCGACTTTATTCATGTTGATAAGATGCTTTCATCTCTGATATACGAGATAAACTCGCATTTAGATACCCATAGGGGGTGTGGTCTAAGAAGGCGTAGTCTTACGACTATGCCGATTCTTCATTGACTTGATCGGAATTTTTTAGTTGATTTGGTTTAGAAGCGGTATATCTAACTGCAAAAGCGTCTGATACATCGCTATCTTGAAAATTTCTACAAGTTCGGCCGTTGCTTCTTCTTGCAGTTGGTTTTGGTTTTGCACCGAAGAGGTGTACTGTTGTTTTCTGATACCAGATCGGAAAACAGCGTTTAGGTTTTGGTTCTTTTCTTCATGTTTGTGATGTAATGTTGATTGCATCTTCGTAGCAAGGCTACGCTTCTTTTTCTTTTGCTTTTCCACTCTTACGGGCTGAGAATGGAGCTGTATTATATTTAGGATGGTTTTTTCGTTGCGAGGTACTGTTACTTGTACGATCGCAATGGGTTTTTTATTTTTATTTTTCCATCTTGTGGTGGAGATCGGATGGAAACCTAGCTGATGAAGCTCGGTTTCTACGTCTTCTGATGATATGGTTTCTAGCACGCCTTTAATAACGACGCGTAGATTTCTGCTTGATGTTGGCGTTTGATATGGATATTTATATTTGTCAAAAAGCTCTAGAATGGCTTTTCGGTCTCATTCCGTACTTGGGGGAATAAGGACCCCGTCCGGCCTCGTTCTTGCTGGCCCGACAGCTATGTTGGCTGTTTCCAAAGCTTTCATAGCGCTTAGAAACATGGATTTGTCTGTCAAGACTATTAGATTAGGTTTACGTCTTGTGGACACTGTTGGTACATTGGACTTTTTGATTTGTTTTGGTTCTTCAATGAATTCTTCATTGTTGGTGGCTGACGTCGACGGGAGAGAGAACATCTTTTCTTCCGAAACTTGACTAGTTTCAGTAGTAGATACCCTCTTCTTCCTGCGTCTGCGGGAGCGAGAGATCACCTGCTGGTAATTCTCTGTGTTAAGGACACTCTGTGGGTCCTCTCTTTCGAAATCCGTTTGGATCTCGGTGCTTGTAGTTTCGAACACTGTGGTTTGTGTTTCGGCTACTGATACTGGAACTTTAAACACAACTGTTTGTGTTTTAGCAGTTGATGTTGGTTTAGACGCATTTGTTTGCGTGCCGATTTCTGATGTTTTGGACACTTTATTTGTTTGTGTCCCTCTAGTTGATGTTTGGAGTGTGATTTTGGATTTTGAGCCTTTCTTTTTTGGTAAAGCTTTCACTGAAGCAATTCACAATCATCTGGATCGTAATCACTCATGGCTGCAGGATCTTTAACAGGATATCTTTTCACAATGCACGGAATCACTACTTGGTATCACACCTTTCGCTTGCTTATCAGAGAGCTCAAGAAACACGTCTTTACTCTATGAAAGCTCAGGCTAGACTCGTTTTTCCAATGAATTGGACCAACTCCATCATATAAAAATGAACCCCAAATTTGAAAATTGCCACCACCATGTATGAAGCAACCAATAGTATTTTTTGGATTTAAATGTCCCTTCACTGGACCCCGAAAACGTACTATTCCATTATTACCAAATAAATTTATTTTAGTTCCGTCGGAAAAAAGAACATTTTTCCAATGTTCTCATATTTAAATGTTTGGCATCTTTCGAAGTCAAAAATGGATTTTTACATACTTCATAAATTAAACGAGCATCTTTTCGACCAGAAGGAAGTTTTTCGTTTCCGGCCTCGGAACCTTGGTTTTTGCTCCATGTTTTTTTTTCTTTTAATACCCTTTAAATAAAATAAGGAGATCTTTTCAAAGTTTGACAAATACATTTATGAGATTTTTTCTGTTCTCGCATTTGCAAAATTAGCCGGCGTTCTTCGTCAGTACAATGTTTAGTACGACCCATTGTTTTTAAAATGTTTGTATACATAGACAACGTACACTAGCAAGGCCAATCAAACAATAAAAACCAATTTCTGATAAAATGTTAATCCAAATTATCAATATACTTCAATACTCTTATTTTTTTCACCACATTATTTTTTAAATGACATTCTCGAATTTATTTTATCTTGCGACTATTGTTTCAAATATGTATCAAGACGGCGAATGAAAAGTATTTTTGTAGCAGTTGCATTTTATTTTAAGAAATTCAAGGAATTTTATTACTTGAAAGCCTATTTTCTAAATAGTACTCTTATTTTTTGTCATTATATGTATTATGTCTTGTTGTTTGTTATATTTTTACCAGCAAGACGCCGGTTTAACACTTTCCAAAAGTTCTCTATAAGATTTAGATCCAGGGACTTTAAAAGCTACTGTAACACTAATATGTTTATAAGCCGTATATTGTCGAAATAATTCAGCTAAAAGTGCCGTTATCGGTAAAAGCTAACATCGATGGTGTTCCTCCATCCGATTCCCCCGATTCCATCCGATTACAAATTAATTTACTATTTTATCTATAGAGCAAGAAACGACCAGTTTGAGAGTATGACTGTCAAATCAACGTTTTTGATATGTACTTAACGTCTGTAATCAACGCATCAGCGAAAAAATTAAATAGCGTATTCGCCAGTCACACTGATACCCCATCGATCCTTTTAATAACACCTTGTCGAACGATACCGCCTTATTAAAGCATTAATATTTCTTCTTTTTTTTCTTGATACTCATTCCCTCGTCGATTTTTTAACGTGCGACAGCTAACCCCACCTTCTCGGGGCTACTTTTTAGCAAAATCCGCCCACCCCTTTGAAATTTACGGGTTTGTTTTAATTATAGGGAGCGTAGAACGATGGCCTGCTGATGAATTCCTTCATAATTTCACCGTTAATTTTGTTTTTAATTGAGCTATAGTCGAAGTATTTCATTTAGCTCTGATAAATCTTTTATAACCGTTTCCTCCTAGACAAAATCGACCGACAAGCGGTTACCAAATACGGTTACCAAATTCAAACTTAAAAAGATATAAAAACAGGCAAACCGTAAATGATTTAAGATTAGAGGTGCGTCAGTATCTATGATTGTATGGACTAAAACCTACCACTTAAAGTAGAGATGAATGGTTAGGCTTATCCACTGTCAGCTACTGATTAATTCGAGTCCATATACAACAAATTCTTTTAAAATATGTGACAAAATAATTAATTTTGTAAAACAGAAGTGACTCGAATTTGATATGAAACATTTCTACAGTATTTCAAATTCAGGCGTACAATGTTTACAAGAAATTAATTTTTTACTTACTTAATGTAGAACATGAATATCGATGCACTTTTCTAAGGAATATGTTCACAGCAGTGAATACGAAAGTCATTAAAAAAAATATCTTTAAACAAAAGTTTAAAATTCAGCAATCATGGAACATGTCTTTAAAAGAGCATCAATATCGTAGAAAATCTTTCAATGAAGATGTTTCACAACCAAGAACCAGGACTTTCAAATAAATATCTCAATTTTATATTACCAGCATTCCGCAATATTTTCGAATATATGGTAGCTGGTATTGAAACTGGTATTAAGAATAAAACTGGTTGGAAAGTCATGTAAAGGTAAAATTGAAAAAAATATTAAAAAAAGTCGAAATATGCTTAAAGTTTCCAGGGTCACTAAAAGTTTGCGAGAGAAGAATTGTTTTTATTTTAAAGCCTATAAAGTAAATAAGGTGGTATTAATGGATTAATCTGATTATTTTAAATATTTTAAAAATTAATTTAAGATAGGTATATATAAAATCTATTGTCGAAAATGGTTAATGAAGTCAGATATACATTGAAATGTTGTAACAACCTTATTTATTTTTCTCTGAAAAACCGACTATATATTTCAAATACAAAAGTGTAAAGTGTAAGTAAACCAGTAAAATCAGTGATACCAATTACATCAGTAATTGTTTCTCCAAGATAATACTTGACAAAATTGTTAGTAAAAAATCGTTCTTTGAAAAATTCAACACAATTTATAAGAAACTTACAAACTGCTACAGGAGGGTGGGATCTTGGTGTCCTTTGACATATCATCATTGTTTCCGAGTATGCCGATTCCGCATATCTTCGGATACCTGACAGAGTTACTTGAGTTAAACGGTTTCAAAAACAAAATTATTTCAGAGTATATTTCTCTAACAAGATTATGCATATAACCAAATTTTTTCAGCTTAACAATAAATTCTATGAATAACGGCAAAGGGCAATCCTCCGTCACCATTTTTACCCAACTTATTCATGAGCAAGTTTGAAACTGTGGCCAAGCATAAATTCGGTTACTTTTTGAGGATGTAGCTAAGGCATGTGGATGATATTTTTGTAATTTTCGATACATATAATGAAAATATAGATTATATTCATATTACACATGAAATCGAAAACAATGACATATTGCCATTTTTGAATAAGTGATTAGGAATAATTGTAATAAGTTAGATTTTGATACACAGTAGGGCCTCGTTAATCCGGAGAGGCAAAAATAAGACCCTTTCCGGATTATCGAAGCGTACGGATTATAGTATGCCATATTTAATGGTAATAAAACACATGTTTAACCCTAGTTTCTTTAATCAATTTTTAAATTAAAGCATAAAGACAAAAATGTACATGTTCAAAATTACAACCACGTAAGAAAAACAGTAAATTAACAATAATAAAGGTAAAGTAAGTAAGTAAAATATATAATAAAAAAGTAAATTAAAACTAATAAAACATTAGTTGATTCTTCTTGAAAAAGTCTATAATTCTCTTCTGTATATAACTTTATTTCAAAAGCCCGGTCTCTAAGTCGACGGAGAAACATAACTTCGTGGCTATCAAATTCGTTATCTTCAGCCCATTTTAAAGCAGTGTTTAAAGCTCCTACTGTTTCTGAATTACCAACTTTTTCGGAGGCGAGAACTTCAACGCTATTGTCCTCATCTTGCTCATCGCCCTCACACATTGCCGCTGGCACAGTCTCCTCATCAGTTAACACTTCATACGTAGCAGCGCCATGATGTTAGCAAGCGCGCTAAATTGACACTGTAGACGAAAGGCGATAAACAAAAGACTGACGACGGATTGGCTCATGGCAGCCCGCACCTACACCCGCCTCCCTCGCGAACCCCATTACCCGGCCGGATTACAGCGATCACTGAACAAGTGGGAGTCCGGATTAACGAGGCCCTACTGTATTTAGGAAAAACACCACCACTTCAAGATACATTCCTTATGATTCAAACCATGGCGTCTCTAACCAAATGGCTAGTTTAAACTTTATGGTAGACTTGTTAATTAATTTTCCTTTAAAGCAAGATAACGGTTATAATAAGAACGTTGGAGATAGATTATTTAGAATGCATAAGTTTAGAAAATTATTGAAAGTATATTCGACTTTTCAAAAGGAACAGAACAAACACAAATTCATGGTAATATCGTAAAGGGCAAGTGCTGGGTAGTGCTGGGTTTTACTTAACTTGGTTAATGGGATGACCTAAAAGCTAGTTTTTTTAAAAGTGTATACTCTTTTATATTGACCTTTGGTCTCTCGGATTCTCTCGGAATAACTTCTACAAATAACAATTGACTGCTTTATTACCTTTACGCCATTTTAGCTGTGTGTTTACCCACGATGGTATAATGAAATATAATGAAATATTGTAAATTCATTTACGATTTAAAAAAAAAATTAAATGTTTTACACATTAACCTACAAGAAACAATTTTCACAAATGCGTTAATTTATTCGAAATTAGCATATAAGTCCTATATCGGGTAAATAATAGCAATGCAAATAACCCACATAGCATACATATCTTCACAAAGATCTAAAATATCGGAAAGTTTGTCTCGTTGTTGGCGCTAAATAGATATGCTTCGCAAAACCGAACTGTTATTTACCTCACACCTGTTAAGTTTTGATGTTATTTAGTAGAATGGACTTCAGCGAGTATTTGGGAAAAAGTAGTTTTTTTTTTAAGTTTTGTTTACCAAAATTAGGAGCATTTTCGAGATATGCTTTTTTATTTCCGAAAGACCTTCTTACCTAAATGTGCTGTGTACGGGTGCCGTTGACGATTTCACGTGCTGTATGTGGTTTAGAAATTTATGTACATACAAAAAGGATCTCTCTCTTATATATGTGTGGCCTTAGATTAGTGGATGATATTGTTGCCTTTTTACAAGGTCCCGAGGAGTTGCAGACACATACAAGGGCTGCAAAGGGTTGGAGGACCATTTGACTAGAGACAGGTCATGTTCAATAAATTTGATGAGAACAAAAGTATATCTATTTTCGGAAGGGATTTTGAAGTGGATCACTACATATATCTTATATATCTTGGACAGATGATTTCAATGAAAAGGGATACCGCCAGGGAGGAGGACTAACATAGTATTTAAGAATAAAGTATAACTTTGCCTGAAAAGAAAAGTATTTGATCAGTATCAGTGCATCCTGTCCGTTATCACATATGGAAGTTAAACTCGAGCACTCACTGCGCAGTCAGTTTAAACATTTCGGGTAACACAAAGGGGAATGGAAATATGTATGCTTGGCATTACAAAACAGGACAAAAAGCCTTGCATATGGATCAGAATATAAACGAAGGTGTGTGACATCATTAGAAGAGTAAAGGAATTGAAATGGGAGGAGGTGGGGGGAAGCGATGGAAGATAGGTGGACCACAAAAGCAATTTTAGTGTGGACTACTAGAGTAGGATACTAGAGTGGACTAGTGGCGCTACTAGAAATAGCTATTTAAAAAAAATGTTTGCCGTGAAACGCACCTAATATGTATATATATATATATATATATATATATATATATATATATATATATATATATATATATATATATATATATATATATATATATATATATATATGTATATAGCCCGTGTCGATCCACTGCAGGATGAAGGCCTCTTTAGCATATTTCCAACCTTTGCGGTCCTGGGCTTTCCTCTGCCACTCTGGTTCAATATACTTAATGACATCATCAATCCATCGTGCTTTCGGTCTTCTTCACGGACGTTTGTGATCAAGCGGTATACACTACAGGATTACCTTAGTCCATCTGTCATCCCATCGCCTCGCTATATGGTCAGCCCATCTCCATTTCAATCGCTTTACTCTTCCAGTGATGTCACAGACTTTCGTTTGTTCCCTGATCTATGCCCAGGACTTTCTCTCTCGTCTCGTAATACCAAGCATACTCTTTCCATTTTCCTCTATGCTACCCGAAGTTTTTGAATTGAATGGGATGTGAGTGTTCAGGTTTCACTTCCGTATGTCATAACGGGTAGAACGCACTGATCGAAGACTTTTCTTTTCAGGCAAAGTGGAAGTCTGCTCTTAAACACAATATTGAGCCTGCCAAATGCCTGCCAGCCACATTTAACCCACCGTTCCACTTCCCGGGCGGTATTCTCCTCCATTGAAATCCTCTGCCCAAGATATATAAAGCTGTCCACAATCTCCAAATCCCTTCCTAAAACTCAAATTCTTCTGTCCTGAACGAAGTTATTGAACATAACCTGACTCTTTTTCAGGTTTACTTTCAAGCTAAATGGTTTGCCAGCCCTTTACAGTTCCTGTATGCGTCTTTGCAGTTCCTCTGGGTCTTGTGAAAGGAGAACGATATCATCTGCAAATCTAAGATGGTTTAAGTTTGCACCATTGATCTTTACACCATCTTGTTCCCAATTTAGTTTAAGGAATACTTCTTCACGGCCAGCCGAGAAAAGAACAGGCGATATTGCGTCACCCTGCCGTACATCTCCTTCTACATTAATTCCCACTTCAAGATCATCAAGGTGAATTTTGGCTGTAACTCCATCATATATCGATTCTAATAGCTTTACATATGCTTTATCTACCCGTTGGCTAAGCAGTGCATCCATTATTGCATGCTTTGAGATCGAGTCAAATGCTTTTTCATAGTCAATAAAAGCCAAGCAAAGTGGCATGGTGTATTCGTTGTGCCTTTCTATGCACTTTTTTCTATGAATTTTAATTTCGAAGGGCTCTGAGATGAGACCCATGAATTTAACATTGACTTTGTGTTAGTTAATGTTGCTTTAATAATTGCCAGCGTTTTCAGATCTAGTTCTTGTTCTTTCAAGATTTGGGATAAAGATTCGCGGTCAATAGAATCATATGCTTTTTTGAAATCCAAAAATGTACAGACGAGATTTTTATTGTACAGTTTTTGATGGTGTCTTAGAATCAACTTTAGATTCAGGATCTGGTTCAGGGCAGGATCTGCCCGGTCGAAAACCTGCTTAATATTCACCAATTTTAGGTTCTAACTGTCCCTGTGCTCTGTCTAGTAGACATTGAGATAGAATCTTGTAACAAACTGGGAGAAGAGATATTCCTCTGTAGTTGTTTAAATCCGTTCTATCTCATTTCTTGTGCAGTGGATGGATTAGAGCATCTTTCCAATCTTCCGGAAGCCGTTCGGTTCACCAAACTTCTTCTAGGATTTTGGTTATTTCCTTGATTGTACCTGGACCAGCGGATTTCAAAAGTTCAGCAGTGATTCCATCTTCACCAGAAGCTTTGTTATTTTTAAGTCGCTTGATATGCCTAATTATTTCATCTTCATTCGGTGGTAATGAATCTGGGTTTGTTTGTTTAGGGTTTAGTGTTGGTAATTTGTTTAAGGGCTCAGGACAGTTTAGTATTTGTTGAAATATTTCGCAAGTTCTTTGCAATTGTCTTGGTTATTTAGAGCTAATTGTCAGTTTTCCTTTTGGAAGCAAATAATTTGCGGTTGATAGTCCGTTAATTTAGTTTTAAATGTTTTGTAAAAGTTTCGGGTTTTATTTTTTGGAAATCCTTTTCTATTTCATTAAGTTCATTGTTTTCATATTTTCTTTTAGTTTGTCTAATTAGCTTCGATGTTTCCTTTCTTACTCCCAAAAAGATGTTATAATTTATTGTTGTTTTTTGACTGTTCCAATCTTTGAATGCTTTATTTCGGCTTAATACTGCTTGCTTGCAAACTTCATCCCACCACGGATGTTTTTTACGTTTTTGTAAAGGGACCAACTTTAAGGCTGTTTTAATAATTTTTTGTTTCAATTTTTGCCAGTTCTGTGCTGGTTGTTTATCAAACTCTTCTGTTAGAATTGGTTTTATTTTTGTAGTGTCGAACTTTGGTATTGGCAGTCCCTTTTGGATAAGTTTTCGAGGTTTTAAGCTAAGTTTGGTTCTAGTCAAGTAGTGATCCGTGTCTATGTTAGCTCCTTTCCTGACTTGAACATTCAAAATCTTATTATAATTGGGGTACGAAATGCCAACATGGTCAATTTGAAATTCACCAATGTACGTGTTTGGGCACCTTCAAGTCTTCTGTTTTGTTATTTTCTTCTTAAAATGGGTTAACATTATTTTTAGATTAAACTGCGAACATAGTTCAACCAATCTTCTACCATTATGGTTAGTCTATTTATGAGCGGGAAAACTGCCGACTGATTTTTTGTACTTTCTTTCTTTCCCTAGTTGGGCGTTGAAATCACCCAATAGGGTTTTTGCATGGTTAGAGGGAATTTTAGAGATAATGTTTATTTACTGGCTGGACATTATTATAAAACCAAGAATATTTCTTGAGATAGCGAAAGTAACACCGAGATGTGGTGTATGTTTGAGTATTTTTTTGGTTCCGGTTCTACCAGCAAAGCTGGCAGAGGATTGTCTACCTCCTGGGGTAATTTTGTAATTACTAGAACGCTTCATCTTGTACTTTGAATTAAAGATTTGAACCATGACGGTTTAGAGGTTAAGACTGGAGGGGTTAATTCTAGAATTTAAATATCAGCCACACCACTGGTGAACAGACGCTGACTACTCATCTGCTTTATACAAGTCAGACGTTAAGTGGATTTAGTTTATTTTTACCTTGGTTTCGGGGATGTTTAGTTTGAGATATTCGCAGCTGTCCATTAATATCTAATGGAACTTTCACTATCCACCACCCGTGACCCGTCCAGTACCTTAGGCGAGGTATACTGGAATATATATATATATATATATATATATATATATATATATATATATATATATATATATATATTATACATTTATTTCATAGGTTTGGTTTGTTTCTTTACAATAGAACAAGAAATCTTAAAGAATTAATGCCGCTTAATGTCAAAGTTGAAATTGCTAGCACTAATTTTTTACATAATAATATATTATAAACAATTCGAATTAATAAACACATGATCAATTGTTTTATTGTATTAAATGTGTACCATTTGAGTCTATGTATGCCTGGTACTATTCTAATCTATTTTCCCGAAGATGTTGGAAAGTTCTAGTATATTTCTATCTGGTTTTACGAACAGCTACTTCGTAAATAAGAAACATACAGTGATATTCGCGTACAGCATAAAATTTTGGGGAATTTAAATACAAACACTGACCCAGTGAAATCATTTTTATAGTTTTCCACTTTCATCTTTTGGGTGATTATTAGTATTGAAGAGATTTTATTAACAACGTTTATAAGTTTATGCGTTAAATAGCAACCAATTCTGATTTGTGAAATATGCTTTACACATATTTTTGCTTGAAATGATAATCATTATCATATCTTTTCGATTGGTGATTTAATACCGGGGCAATTTTTTTTCATGGAAACCCTGATTTTTTTGTCACTTGTTGTAGGAATTTTTTCTTTCAAATATTGTAAAGAATTATTGGTTAAATTTACGAATGTTATTTTTCTTACATGGTATAAAACATAAATAAATTGGGAGACTTTTTCATTGGTTTGAAAATACCATAGTTATTGGTCTTCTAACACCATATAGGTGTATTAAAATTATATTTTATGCTTTTCATATTACAATTGTGTCATGAAACAATGTCATAGGAATCTTATCTTTTTTAATTGTTTCCAATTAAATCTTATATTTTGTAACAGAAAGGTAACACATTTTTTCTTTTATATAAACCTTATGCGATCGATTGCTTGCAAAACAACAAAAAAGGTAAAATTTTCTCATTTTTACCAATTTCACTACATCCGCTTCATTTTCTAATAGAGAATATCGCCCACCAAGACGATCTGATATCAAACAGGGTTCCTTTCATCCAAATTAGTCACAATCACAATGCCACCATGCGAATTTCAGTCCGTCACTCAGCATGAGTTTGACTACCCGCTGAAGAATCGAAAAGCACGTTACACGGGGGGGTTGTTATTTTATTTTTGTTCGCATTTCTAATTAGAATAGTACGATGTGCGTGGTGATATATGAGATGAGATTTCGAACAATTGAAATGCTACCTATTCGGCTACCGAAGATTTTAATTTTCTCTTTTAAACTACCGCTATAGAAAGAAATTTATTAAATCATAACTATTAAGAATATAACAAACGACAACGTCCTTTTTCTTCGAAAATGAGGATTTTTTTGAATGTATAATGATATAACGTGAAACTATTAATAAAACGAGAGAAATGTTGTATAACCGAGGAGTGACAAGGCGAAAATTTGAAAATAATTATCGTATTCGGCATTGGGACCTTAGACAAAGCCTGGCCGGTTTACAATTAGGTTTGTGTTTTGACATGTCATTAAATTAGGTCCAATATTATCGGGAAAATGGGGCAATTTTCGCTTAAAACGAGTTATTTCAAATTTTGTATTGGTTTAAGTAAATATAGTAAGTTACTTGTGAAAATAATGACCAAAATTTTTTATAATGACTATGTATTTATGATCTGGTATTGAAAATGTTTTATTTTTTGTTTGTTATTTTATGTTTAAATTAGCATAACATTAAATATGATGAGCTTTAGGGTCACTTTCATATAAATTTTAAAAACATGTTTTCACAAAACAGCATACTATAGGGTGGCACAAAAGTTGACATCCCATTTAAAATGTTAAAAAAATACAGGGTGTAAGGAAAAGTTCTCTCGTAAATTTACCCAATAATTCTTCAAGTCATTTTGAAGAGAAATGTTCCTTACTGCAAGGATCAAAAACCTGAGGGTTACAAAAAATCAAATTTCTAAATCACCAATCGAGAAGCTATGATAATGGAAAACAGAACTCCAAAAAAAAGCTATTTCTAGTGGCGCCAGGAAAGGTGCATACTTCATTGACGTTCTGACAAAATTTCATGATATTCGGATCATTAGAAGCCAAGTTATCGCACTTAAAGTGTCAGTGGTCGAAAAATGAACATTGAATCAAGAGCGAATATTAAGTTGTGTTTATGAAACAAGTTGATGAAACAAGTGTATAATGGGGATTGTTTATCCCGTGGCAGAGTCCATGAGTGGTTTAAACGATTCAAAGGTCGTAAGGGAATCAAGGACGACGAATATCCTGGTCCGAAACATTCCGTTGTTTTTCAAAATAACACTGAAATTGTGTGTGAATTTATAAAAAATCAGCTAAAGTCTTCATTGCGATACGTGGAAATGAAACTGAACATGTTCAAAGATTCAATTCACCACATTTTGAAAGATCATATGAGACCTCGGAAGGTTTGCGCAGGTTTTGTTCCAAACAAGTTGACTGACGAACAAAAATTGCTCCTAATCCAACATTGCAAGGACTTGATTAAAGAGTCAAAAAAGGACGAACACTTTAAGCACAGCATTGTTACTGGTGACGAGGCGTGGTGTTTTCAATATGGTCTAGAAACCAAGCGTCAAAGTGCCGAATGGAAGCACCCAGCGAGCCAAATCGGAATAAAAGCCGTCTCGAGAAGTCAAAAATCAAAGTAATGTTGATTGGTTTTTATAATTTCTATAATTCGGAGGGAATTCTGTATAAGAAATTCGTTTCACCTGGTCAAACTATTAATGCTGTGTTTTATCTTGTGTTATGAAGCGTTTGTTCGTCGTATTGTGTTCGTCATGTGCGATCACAATATTGTCGATGAGGCAGCTGGCGCTTGTTGCACGATAATGCGCTGTCACATCGCTCAACGCTCACTGATTTTTTTGATCAAAAATGGTATTTTAACAATCAATCATTGACCATATTCGTCTGATTTGGTGCGACTTCGACCTCTTCGAAAAATTTCATTTGCGACATTGAAGACATTCAAAAGGCGTTGACCGCCATCTTGAAAGACATATCTTTGGCCGAGCTTAAAAATTCATTTGTTAACTTAATTGACCGTGCAAAACGTTATATTGGCCCGCAAGGAGACTATATTGAATAAAAATAACAATTTGATGAATAATGTGTTTTTTTGAAAAAGTCTTGCGTTTCGTGAGACGCATCTTGTATTTAACATTTTAGGCAAAAATGTGTAAAAACATGTTTGGCAAATACTAATTGGTTATTGCTTAACGAATAAACTGCAAATAAGTTAATGAACATTGTTAAAATATTTTTTTTTTAATTATGAATCACATTATACGTCAGCCAATATCGATTGCCAGTTGCCGCTGACGGCAATGTCGCAAACAAGGTTATTTGAACATTGTGACAAAAATTATTGTAGTGTAGATCAGAACATATTTAAGTTTGATTTAAAACCAGAAATATATATGCTGAATGCGAATATCACGATATGCTTCGTATATCGGTTCTGAAGTTGAACAAATTTTACTTCGTATTTCTTCTTGTTGAGAAGGATTCTACCAGAAGTACTCGAAGTTTTGCACTACAAGTTGGAGTTTCCTGTTGTATTGAACGCTAAAAGATTATTTATTCCACCATTATCATATACGAAGAGTACAAGAACACATATCTGCTGATTTCTCACTCAGATAAAACTATTTTGAATGGTTTATTGGTTAAAAGAAACGGAATCTAATTTTTTTGTTTCATATTTTATTAATTGAGAAAGCTTTTTTCATCAGGAATGAGATGGTGAATACCATGAAGTTAATTTAATAAAATAATTAATCATGTATTTATCTATTATTTTTCCATCAAAACAAACTACATGTCTACTGAAACGTTATTGAGAGAAACGTTCATTCCTCACAAAGTAGTTGTCGCCTTTGAAAACCAAACTACCCCAAATTTGAACCTAATATCTTCAATCTTTTTTAAATTATTTCGATTTTTCTAAAATTTAGTTTCACTTTCAACACCTTGTATCTATTTAATAATTAATATTTGCCAACACATTTATGGACTAAATCCTCTTATTTTAATCTCTACTATCACCAGTTGCTCTATAGCGGATAAGTTATGGGACATCTTGTATATTTTTGTAAAACGTCATAGCATCATTAAAAGATAAACAGTTGCACAGCACATAAAAATAGTTTAAATCTATTACAAAAATAATTAATCTATTCGGGCTACGCTTCGTGCTTTACGTGAAATGAATGGTTCATTATTCATTATTTAATTCAAAAATTCGAATCAAATGGGAGTGTTTGTGATGCTAAAAATTCAACCAAAAATTTGAACATGATAACTTCTATGTTGTGAACCAAAGTGGAATGAAAATCCAGAATAATCAATTACCCATCGTTCCCAAGAACTTGGGCACTACATCGAATATTCTCCATAAAGTTTTGCATTTCAAGGCGTATAAAATTCAATTAATCCAAGAACTCAAACCAAATGACCATTTGTTGCATAGAAATATTGTAGATAGGGTTTTCCAGCAACTTGAAACATCCCTTATTTCATGAAAAAATCACTTCAGCGCTTTCAGCGATAAAGCTCATTTTTGGTTAAATGGCTTCGTAAATAAGCAAAATTGTTACATTTAGAGTGAATAAAATTTACATGCTGTTCTTAAAACACCTTTACATCTACAAACATCAATAATTTAGCGATCTTTATGGTCTGGAGGTGTAATTGGACCGTACTTATTTGAAAATGGAAATGCAGTTACTGTCAATGGAGAAACAATACAGAAACATGATCGCTGTTTTTTTTGTGGCATGCATTGGATGATTTTGATTTGGACGACATATAGTTTCAAAAAGATGGTGCAACATGCGTTATTGTATCTCGCGATACAATCAATTTATTGAGAGAAAAGTTCAAAGACCGTGTAATCTCAAGAAATGTCGATGTTACCTGATCCCCGAGATCATGCGATATTGCTCCATTGGACTTTTTTCTGTGGGATTATGTGAAATAATTGGTTTACACCAATAAACCACAAACACTCAATGATCTTAAAATAAAAAACATTATTCGTGTCATTGGTAATAAATATCGATTTGTGTAGCCAAGTGACCAAAAATTGGTATTCAAGAATAGAATTTTTAAAAAATTTACATGAAATTATTTTTAAATAAAAATGCCACGAACCAATATATAAAATATAAAAAATCAGGCTGATATCTCATACCGTTTTTTTTTTACTTACTAACAACTTAAAAATATATAGCTCTTATTTTATAAGTCTATATTATGTTCCACAAAGTTTCAAATGCCTGTCTGGTTCAAGGTTTATTAATTTTAATATGTATCTATCTATCTATAGCTGGTATCTATCATTTATTTAGAAATGGGTAAAATTAAAAAGAAAGTGGTGATAAAGTATCTTTGCAAATAACGCTAACCACAATAAGCAATGCAAAATGTAACAAAGCAACAAATCCCAAAAACCTAAATTAGTGTAAAGAAAAAAGTCAGATTCTTTTTAAATTAATTTTTTTTTTGATCGAAAATCGATTTATTTTTTGAAGTGTCATTTTATCTCAAAACACTTTACTTATTGATTGTCCAACTTATTGTCATCCCAAAAGTCCAGCTTTTCTTCGCCAAATGAGGACATTTTCTTTATCAACTCTTCATGAAATTTGAACCATAATGAAGTATTACAGCCTTTTCTGAAAGTCTTTCCCTTTTTTGCTCATAGTCAATGAAGATACTACCTTGCGTATCTCAGAAAACAGTGGTTATGACCTTGGCAGTCGATGGACCTCCTTTCAGGCAGGTTCGGCGAGTAAAAGCCACAGTTTTAATTATTTCTTGAATTCTGATGTAGAAACGATGTAGTGATGTATCGAAGTTTAACCAATGGTCACGAATGGCCGTAGTAATTTTTCGGATTGCGCTCATACATGTCTAAGCGTCGCTGTTGAGTGGTTTTCGTTTTTGGTCCGCAGTGGGCAAACGTGGCCTTATCCTATTGACAGCTTTATCATGCTTAAATGTTCATGTATGATAATCGGTAAGCGTTTGTCGGAGTTGCTTATCATTTCAACAATCTATCTAACCTTTACTCTTGGATCGGTTAAGACGATATCATGGATTATGTTAGCTATTTCCTCAGTAGTGAGCGGAGAGCGTCAGTTAGGTTGGTTTGATCACATCGAAGCTTAGAAAAGCACTTATGAATCATAAAATGTGAAGGAACAAAGTCTCCTTAGATTTTTTCAACTTTTTTCGATTTACGTGGTGGTCTTTTCTCGTTTCTTTCTTGGTTTTAAAGTAGAGATTGGCAAAACTGTTATTTTTAAGTAATAGTTGGAAATGTTACTGTTATTTTAAAATAATTGTTAAAGATAACCCGTTACTGTTCTTTTTGTTATTTTAAAAATATTGTCACATTTCGCTTACATTTGCTCTTGTAACCGGCATTTTACAGCTATATTACGCGGTATATATCATATAACAATAGTTACTAAAATAACAAAACGGAAAAGGAAAGGATTTACGGTTAGAGGCGCATCAGCATCTAAGGCTATTTAGCGACTGGACCTACAGCTTAACGTGGGTTCCGAACCACGGTCATCAGCTACCGACAAACCCAGGAAAGCACCCCTCTCAGGTTATCAACCCTTGGTTATGTGCCTACCCATAAGTCTATCAGGAAGCCTACCGACTGGCGAGTGACCAACGTAGAACACTTCTCAGAAAGCACCCGGCCTTACCCAGCCTTTAACTGGCGTGACTGAGGGGTAATTCGTTGTCGGATTTTACACTCCTGCCTTAAAATAACAGCTTTAGGTCGTTTCTATATATGTTAGATATGTTGATTATAATAATAATTGTGTTTGAAGTTCAAGATTCTGATAATCTGGAGAGTGAACACATATTACAAAAATATACTTTTATTACGATTTTTTAATATTCCTATTTTCTATATATCTACTTTTAGTTTGACTTACTTTCAATACATTTAAATAATCTAGTGCATATTATCAACAGTAACTAGTAGGTATTATAATAATATAAATTTTGTTTTGAAGATTTTTCTAGTTTTCAAAATAATTTTGAAGTTGACCATTAAAACGTTATTAATGTATAAATGTGAAATGTGCAGACATTTGCGCAATTGCTCGTATCTGATGTTGTCTAGTCATTTTATAGTTTAAAGGTTGGTAATGGCCTATCCGGTGGTTTCTCTTATTATTTTTTTTAAGTTTTTAAGTTTAAATTTTTACATACCAGTAACCAAATAGGTATATATCTTAGATATTATATGTAAAAATGTATGTAAATGTCCAAATGTTTTATTAAAACATAATGTTTATTACGAATATAAAACTACACTTATTCCTAATGTGCTTCTCTAAACAGCGATTCACTCAACTTTATTAATAACGCAGCCCAATGTCGACCGCCGACACCGCACTCCTGATATGACTGTTATTTTTAACACGTTATTACATGCGCTACCTGTTATTTGTCTGTCTACCTGTTATTTGTTATTTCGTTTAGAAGCAGGGACGCAGCAACATCCACTACGAAACTTCACATAATATTAACAGTGTACCTGTTATTTCTTCACATCGATAATAGTTGTTAAATGTTAATATGAAATAAAAGTTATAAAATAACAGATCGTTAAATACCCACCCACATAAAAATAATACCCACATAATCGACCTACCTCTATTTTAAAGTAGTGTTTAATCAGAATATAAATTTGGCTTTTTTTCATGACGCTAAAAAATATTGAACTATATACCATATTGGCTTGAAATATTATCGTCGAGTGAATATTTTAGAGCCGAATTACTTCAATACTGAAGAAGGAATGTTAATTAGTTGAAGGAAAAAGTGGAAATCGAATTAAATCCCTGAGGAGTTAAATATAACCCTTTATTTATAAATAATGAAAACAATGGATATAACCTTTGCAGTCTATTGAAGAATCTTGACCTCTTTCGAGGTATTTTTGGTGGGTAAAGACCACTGTTTTGATTATTCCTTCGTTTCTGATGTAGAAACGATATAGTGATGACTCGAAGTAGACCGTAGAAATAGGTGCCTGTAGAGAAATCGGTACCTGTAGATCAGTTTGCCGTAGAAATCCTTCGGATTGCCTCATACATGTCTAAACGCCGCTGTGAACTGGTTTTCGTTTTTGGCCCGCAGAGGGCAACGTGGCACTCATCCCGCTGATAGCTTTCTCACGCTTAAATATTCATATATGATGCTCGGTAGGTATTCGTCGCAGTTGCTTATCATTTCAACAATCTATCCAACTTTACTTCTTCGATCGGCCAACATAATATCATGAATTCTGTTAGCTATTTCCTCAGTAGTGAGCGCAGAGCGTTACTTATGTTGGTTTGACCACATCGAAACTCAGAAAACCACTTATGTTTTTTTTTCGGTTTACGTGGTGGTTTTTTTCTCGTAAAAAGTAGCGTTCAATCAGCATATAAATTTAATTTTTTTTTCATGATAGAAAAAATTTTCAGCTTTTCTGCTTTCGAAGACTGTCAGAAAAAATAACTAAATGTCATATCGGCTTCAAATCATATAGTCGAGTGAATATTTCTCAGTGGAATCACTTTAATACTGAAGAAAGTTGAAATATGATTAAACCTTCAAGGGGTGAAATATAATCCTTTATTTACAAATAAAGGAAAAAACGCAAATACTTGTGTTATACTCTTGCATTTCTCCTTTCTCAAAAAATCTCCTTTTGCATCCTCCAAATACGTAGAAACTAATAACAAAATTTCGAAGTGTTTTTTAACAGACAGGTAGACCGTGGCTACGACATGCTCTATCACCTTGCGAGTGTGTCTGGTTTCAGACACTTGCCGCACTTTTACTGTTCCGCAACGATCTTTATTTATTTTTTTGTAAACTTAACTAAAAATTGATACTTACATGAAAAGGCACACATATGTTATGGGTTTGGGGAAATAGCTAACTGGTCACAGTAAATTGATTTATTTTCTGATGAGAATGTATTCTTAATTGTTGAAAAACGGCATAAAAATGTTCCTTGTTAAAATTTCCTTAAAATCATATTAGCATTTAATAAAAAAGCATGCAATAATAAAAATATATTAGCCATAGCTTAAATATGGGAATATTTGTAAAAATATGTTTAATTTTTTTCTGGTTTTATATTTTTGGTAACCATTTATGGTTCATGTTAATTAATTAGGAAACCTGTGATTAGAAATATATACTTTTGGACGTTTTTTATGTTCATACAGGGTCTAAAGGAAAGTACTTTCGTAAATTTAACAAACGATTCTTTACGTCATTTTAAACAACAAGTTTCCTTGAAACATTTATCCATGTTTTCTGTTTCACTGGCGTTTTATGGTATTATTTAAAAACAAAATGTAATATTTTTAGAGCCATTAATTCCATACGTTTCAGCATAAATTTGGTTTGTTTTGTTACAAAAAAAAAAGATAGGAAAAAAAGGAAAATAGGATTACCATTTTTACATAATAATACATTTTAAACGTGTGAAAAATTAGCGGGTAAGAGTTCTTGTACCTTTTGTATAAGAGTAAAATAATTTATCCTTTAACGTTTAAATTAGAAACTTTAACTTGTCGAGTGACACTTGTATTTTTGGTAAAATTCTCTTGATGATGTAAAATTTGTTGTTCGACTTCATAACAGATTTCTAGCTGCCGCCCACATTGTTAACATTTTGAAACCACACTATCGTTATTAAAAGTTTTTGATCAACTTGGATAAATATTTATCGAGATGGAAGGGGCATTTCTGCCGCTTTCAGCGTCATGATCAATCATTCATATTCAGCAATTCATTATCAGCAAAATTCATCTTTCAGCAATTCATTTTATAATTCTTAGGTTTTAAAAAATTGTTAAATAAACTTTACATTTGCTTAAAATGTTCATTCTTATCAGCTTTTCGATTGATGAGTTAATAAATTTGCAATATTATTTCTCGGGAACCCTTAGGTTTTTAACCTTTGTTGTAAGGACTCTTGTTGTAAAGGTTTAAAATGATATAAAGAATCGTTGGTTAAATTTATTAAAGTACTTTCCTTGACATCTTCTATATCAAGTATATGCATTTTGTTAACCACAATTTAGACCAGTTTACTTGTGTCCATATTTTTTTCCACCTTCTGTTGGCTGTCGATTGTCCAAAAATCGTATTTCTGTTCCGGTGAAGCATTGGCACGCTTGCCAACTGTTTGTACGGAAGTTCCTAACTGACACGCGCCGAAAGTCTACCAATTTCTATCTCCCCGCTAGTACTGCGCGTTAGGCTCTTCATTTGTTACATTCGACATGCTCTAAAATTATTTCTTCAGCATTCAGTACTATGCCATTACTTTTACTCCAGTAATTACACTTATAATTTTATAACTAATTTCTACACTATAATAAGAAATATGATATTCATTAAAAGTTTATCTCATTAGAAATTCATAAAAACATTTACCATAAACGTACAGAATGTTATTAGAAAATACTTTTAAAGTGTTTTAAACGTCTACGAGATATAAATAAGAACCCCATGATCGCCAAATTACGAGGTTGGCTCGAAAAGGTCTCGAGACGACAAAGAAAACGCGGGATTTCTGACTTTTTTTTCAATGCTGTAATTTTGTAATTCAGTACATTTAGCTGAACGACATTTCAACTTTTTAGTGCTCTTGATATAAAGCGATTTGTCCAACTATACAAAATATGAGGGTGTCTCAACTTTGACCTCATCATTTGAGATGAACCTTGATTCAGTAAGCCATTTTTTTAGGTTTAAAAAAAGGAAGTAATCTCTGGGAGTAAAATTCGGCAAATACAACGCATATGGAAATACTTCGAATTTGAGATAATCATGGAGTTTTGAAGTAATAATTTAAAATGTGTACTTTTAATTGGCAGTAGTGAAGCGAAATACTTCCCCATGATTTTTCTGCCACTTGCCTGGTGGTCTATGCAGCAGATCTCGAGAATTTCAAAAAACCGCAACTATGACTGTTCCTGCAGTTTGCACCGTTATCGCTTTTTTTTAAGTTTCACCTGCACCCACGTACTATCAGCAGTCAGTCTGTTGACCACCATCGTCTCTTGTTTGGAATGGTGAACTCATGTATAATCTATTGTTGTATCCATTTTTTAAACTATCAAGTTCCAATTTGGAGAATGAAGCGCTCGTCCTGTGGGTGTTAAACCGTTTAACCGACCTTTTTTGTGCTGCTGGAACTGAGATTATCCATTCATCTACAATATCTCAAATTTTCCTCGCAGGTTTCATTACTTTAAACTGTTGCTTTCAGTAATACAACATCATTGATAAAATTTTAAACTTTGTTATAATTTTTTGGAAATTATTAAAACATTAATTACATTTTGTTGTTTAACATTACGTAAAATATGATATAAAAACAAATTCATGAGTGACAAGAATGATATATTACACAATTAAATAGAATAATATTATTTACATCAAGCAATGCTTTAAAAATACTATTTCAAAAGAACGTATCAATTTATTGATGACCTCAAAAATACGGATTAAAAAAGACCTCACTGTCAAAAGATATTACTCTGGAACCTTCTTTGACATATCTCAAGGTTACATCAAATGCCACAGCATTTTACAAGTCAAATTAAAAAAGCCCCATTCCCATTAGCTACTCAAATCATATTTAACAGACAGGTAATCCCTAGTGAAACAAGGTAATAAATACACTGATTTACATTTTACATATTTGGTTATGTAAGGAAGTGTTCTGATATATTTCCTGTAAACAGGCCAAGAGAGAAGAATGGGAAAATTTTGGAGTCAGGAAACGGAGAACAGGAACGGATGTTTGATTACCCATAAAGAGTAATCTGATTGGCCGGCCATATGCAATAAAGGAGCGAAGGGACAGCTAATAGAGTGAATCAAATCTTTGTATTCAAACTGTATAAATTATGTCAGAACAAATAACATGAGCTCAAGCCAATTTGTAATTAATAAGGGCGTTAAAAGGCGTGGGGTGGCGGGTAGGTGGTGATATTTTGAGCTCGCTATTGTTTATCATACTTATCGATGAATTGGCCAAGGAGTTGGATCTGAATATATGAGGAGCTAGAGTGGGTATGCATAAACTGGCAACTGTTGAAATAAAGGACCTAATTTACGCAGTTGATCTGGTGTTGCTGGGGGAAACAGAAGCTCAACTGCAGAAGTCTTTGGATGCGTAGAACAAGGCAATTACAAGAAATTACTGAAGTATAAATGTGGATAAGACAAAGGTGATTTTGGGATATTTGGAGGATCTACATATAAGGCTGTTATCAATGTAAATGTGAAACAGGTTGATAAATTTAAATACCTGAGGGTTACCTTGCAGCAGAAGCGAAATGGAGAATGCGATCTAACAAACAGAATATATAGAGCCACTAAAGCTTATTATGCAATGTACAAACAGTTTTTCTGTAGAAGAAAAAATCACTAAAGAAACCAATGTTAAAGTTTATAGTTTGAGAAGTTCTTTATAGTGAAGAGAGTGTGGGCATGAGTGTGTATGGAGGTAGGAAGAGAGGAAGACTGAGGAAAACTTGGAGCAAGTCAATCGCTGAAAACTTGGCGAGGCGGGGTATTGATTGGGGGGTGATTGGGCCTGGTGATGGCCAGAGATAGAGGGAAATTGAGAAGATTCCACCAAGGGGGTAATGGATAACCCAAATCTCTACTCCCAGTATGGTAGAAAAGGCGAAGACTAAGTAAGTAAGCATTAACAAGTGCCAACTCTCACAAGGGGAATATGACAGATATCTTGGCATACATATAAACCGACGGTCGGCGTGGAAAAAACATATATTCACCAAAAAGAAATAACTTGGTCTCAAACCAAGTAAACCAAATGCACTGGTTCATTGACCAGAAATCCAACATCTCCTTCCAACAAAGGTCCTAGAACAAAATATTACAAACTATTATTGATGCTTCTTACTACGTCCCCAATGAAGTCTATCAACGTGACATTCTCCTGGAATCGGTCAAAGAAACTATTTATCGACTTAGGGTTAAGTACCCTAAGTGAAAGAATGCCAGTGCACACTAATCTGTTAGTCGTCCAATTAAATGTACCAGGCAGCAATAAAGTGCACATATTGAAACGTCGACTGTTATACGACTTAACTACGGATCACATATAGGTTTAGACTTTAAAACAAATACATATAACTCACATAAACAAATAAACTTTAGATTTAGATTTAAATAAATTTAATTTAAAAGGAGATCACTCACTTGATATTTATTTACATACCTCTCAGTTGTAGCATATTAAAGCTTATTATATACTGGGCAGATTGCAAAACATTCGAAGAGTTAAATAAAAACAGATAATAATAAATCAATATAACTAGTATTTTATAGAGAAAATATTTGAATAATACATATTTAATAAAAAGGGGTTATTTACAAAATTTCCACTTGACACATTTCTGTGCTGGGGTGGCTATAAATACAAAATGGATATAAGTGATATAAATTCACACAGGTGCTATTTTTTGCTTGTATCTTCATTCAGAAGGGGTTTCGCATCTTTGAGACGATGTATTTATTAATTCTCAAAATGGTTTAGATTTTTGCTTTTGTTTTGTAGATGTAGTATTTTGAAATCATTGTTAACACAATTATTTTCATTTAACAGATGTGCGGTATAATTGGAATTATGATTCTGACTGAGCAAATTTCTTTTATGTTCATTAATTCTTTTCTTGAAAGTCCTTGCCCTATATACGTTTTTGAACCTGATCAACAATATAGTTGGCAGTCTCGGGATTAAAATTTTTTATTTGTTTTTGCCTTGAAATTTTTATTAATTTTGCATAAACTGTCATTTGGTTTAAAGGCAACTTTTGTATTGGCAATTATGGGGATGTGAAAGCAGAAAAAATTATATTTATGAGGTAAAATTCAAGAGTTAATTTCGATCTACAGTCATGTGGTTGTCGTTAATGGCCCGGAGTCCAGAAATCTTAATTATCGTCAAAATACAACGATATTACAAATTAATAGCACTTTTTTGGTGACTGGAATTGAAGCTTTTAGACATGAATGGTATGTGGTTTCAACAATATGATGATGTTATGTTCCTGAGCATGTTCGCTTATTAAATAATACACTCGAGGTACGGAAAATGGCCGATGTGGTGGAATTGGATTCCTCATCAATCGAAACCTGAAGGACACTGTAGTAAAATTTGAAAGTACATCTGACCGACTAGCCCAATGCTTCATTCAGCTGAATAAAAAGTTTAGGCTTCAAATCGTCCAAGCTTATGCACCAACTATAAGTCATAGGGATGAGGAAATTAAGGAATTTTATGATGATGTGGCCCAGTTTTTATACAAGGAGAAATATAGATACAAAATCCTGATGGGCGATTTTAATGCCAGAATTGGAACAACAAGAACTGAGAGGCAAGAGCATATGTAAACCTATTAAGATCGATATATGATGGAGCTACAGCGACAATTCACCTTGGTGTTCTTGAAGTGGGAATTAATGTAGAACGAGGTGTACGGCAGGGTTACGCAATATCGCCTGTTCTTTTCTCGGCTGGCCTTGAAGAAGTATTCCGTAAACTGGATTGGGAACAGGATGGTGTAAAGATCAATGGTGCAAACTTAAACCATCTTAGATTTGCAGATGATATCGTTCTCTTTTCACAAGACCCAGAGGAGCTGCAAAGACGCATACAAGAACTACAACGGGCTGGCGAACCATTTGGCTTGAAAATAAACTTCAAAAAGAGTCAGGTTATGTTCAATAACTTTGCTCAGGACAGAAGAATTTCAGTTTTAGGAAGGGATTTGGAGATTGTGGACAGCTTTATATATCTTAGACAAAGGATTTCAATGGAGGGGAATACTGCCCGGGAGGTGGAACGGCGTGTTCAATGTGGCTGGCAGGCATTTGGCAGGCTCAACATTGTATTTAAAAGCAGGCTCCCACTTTGCCTGAAAAGAAAAGTTAAAAAGTCAATTCAACTTTCGGTAGCACAGAGGGGAATGGAAAGATGTATGCTTGGCATTAGAAGACGAGACAGAAAGACCAGCGCATGGATCAGGGAACAAACGAAAGTCTGTGACATCATTGGAAGAGTAAAGCAATTTAAATGGAGATGGGCAGGCCATATAGCGAGGCGATGGGATGACAGATGAACCAGGGCAATCCTGGAGTGGATACCGCTTGATCGCAAACGCTCGCATAGAAGACCGAAAGCACGATGGACTGAACTGGGCTCGTTCCCAATCAAGCAATTAACAAAATTCTTTATCACGTTTAATCACATATAGTTCACGCCATTCCACGCGGACATGGGATTTCGGATATAATTATATATATATATATATATATATATATATATATATATATATATATATATATATATATATATATATATATATATATATATATATATATATATATATAAATTATATCCGAAATAGACCAAGCAATGACCCCTACATCTTGCTGACGATGGTGTTCATGTTGGCGTACGTGCCGTATACCATTAAGCAACCATGGCTTATAACAACCAATTTTTTAATTATCGATCATTATTGTAGTAACACTGATCAAAGCTTGATTGTATATTCTTTTTGCATAAATAAATACCTGTTTTTAAAAAGTGATTTTTGGTGAATACAAACATAATTGGAATTGCGAACAGGATCCTCTCTGCACGAGAATTCATTTGTGAAAAATCGGTCAAGTTCAGTTGCTAAGCAGCAGATCCTAAGAAATCATCTTTAATGAAGACTTTCCTCTTCCTGTAAGTACTCAACCTATTATCCTTTTTATTATTATTATTATTTATGAGCAATTGTAAAGAAATACCCCTCGCAAGCTTGTCTACAATAATCGAAAATCAACTAGCCGATTACCGGGCTTATAAAACCTTCGTAACAAAAGAAAGCGTACCAGGAAAAACCTCTGTAAAAGAGAAAACATGTAAAAAACCATATTCTACTTCAAGACGAGATACAAGTGAAGTAAAAATGGCAACTATTGCAGATGCTGACTTAATATACCTTTGTAATACTCTGCCAAAATTCTCAGTAGGAAAGAATCTTTCTACGTTTATAAATAGCGTAGAAACTTTACTGCACTTTCTGAGCCCTAGAACTCTATCAGATACTCAACAATTTATATAAGCCGTTAATATAGTTTCGAAGATCGAGGGAGAACCTCGGGACCACTTAAACTACGAAAACAAATTTACTTGGGACGAAGTAAAACCCAGCCTATTAAGAAAATACGATGACACTCGATCAGAGTCTATCTTGATAACTCAGTTAACTAGTACAGCTCAAAAGAAAACAGAGACTTACCAGGAATATTATAAAATAATTAATACAGCACTAAACGACTTATTGCAACACGTAAAATTACACGCTGATGCCGTGACAATGGCATTTAAAAACCCCTATTTTCAGAATCTAGCCCTACAGACATTTAGCACAGGGATAAATAATCCATATGGCGAATATTTTTTACATTTTACATTAAATTCTCTTGAAAATGCGTACCAGAAATGCATCGCACACGATAATTACAGGCAACAGGTCGCTTATATGAATTATTTGAAACGACTTTTAGAACAAAAGTCTCAACAAAGCTTTAAACCAAAACCTTTTGGAGATATAAACAAACCTATAAGTCACAAGCCTTTTCCACAAGGACCGATTAATGTTTTTAAACAACCTCAAACTCAGCAACATTTTCAAAGACATTCAACACCGTCGGACCAACCAATGTTCGGAGTATCGACAATAAAAAATTCAGGCAACCAAAGAATGAATACTACGTGTCACCATCACAATATAGAAACTGAAAACTACCCTGACGACGTATGCCCTGACCATCTAGAAGAGCATTTTCCACTAGAAGCCTCCGAAGACCAACCACCTGGCTGGAATTAAATCACTACAACTTTCCACGAGCCATCAGATTACCCTTCTTTTATCTACCTAATACAAAACTTAAAGTATTAATTGATAGCGGAGGCTCCGACACCATACTAACCCCAAAAGATGCACGATATTTCGATAAAAAACACGAATTTAGAGAGAAATTTATTATAAAATCCGTGAAAAAGGAAAAGACATTTGACAGAAATACCAAATGCAACATTTTCTCGGAAATAGGAATACCAGAAGTTATTACCGCTTGTATAGCAGAATGGCATGATACATTCGATATATTATTTGGAACTGCCGACCTTCTAAAATTCGGTGTCATTTTCAATTATAAGGATCGCACGTTTACCATCGACAAGTACAACGTATGCATACCATTTAAGTTTACCATCAAACCAAATGCCTTACAAACATTCCAGTGACAATACCAAATGGGGACGTATTAGTACCGGCAATCGAGATGGCCGATCACCAGATACCAGCTGGAATCTATACTGCAAAAATGGATTTATAGAAACAAAAGAACTTCCGCCAGGGTATGAAGACTACCCCACACCCATCCGCGGAAAACCCTTGCAAGAATTTGAAATCAATACTCACTTGACATATAAGAACACCGAAAATCCCGTTTTAGATCAAATTAGAGTAGAACATTTAAATCATGAAGAAAAAGAAAAAATCATACGACCATCTGAATTCCCATACTCAGACCCAGTATGGGTCGTACCGCAAAACTAGACGCATCAGGGGTGAGAAAATACCGCATGGTAATAGACTACCGAAAACTAAATGAGAAAACAGTTGAAGGCCAGTATCCTCTACTAAGAATAGATGAAATATTAGATAATCTTGGACGATCAAGCTATTTCACTACCCTCGATCTAGCACAAGGTTTCCATCAAATCGAAATAGATCCCAAATCAACAATAAAGACGGCCTTCACAGTTCCACATGGTCACTTCGAATATACACGAATGCCATTCGGCTTAAAAAATGCACCGGCAGCATTCCAACGAATGATGGATTGCGTATTAAAAGAATAAATGTTGTTTCGTCTATATGGACGACATCATTATTTTTTCGCGATCGCTACAAGACCACTTAGTACACCTGAGTAAAATCTTTCGAAAACTTCAACAAGTCAACTTAAAAGTCCAACTTGACAAGAGCAAATATCTGACAAAAGAAGTCTTGGACTCATTGACTTTTACAGAAGATTCATCCCTAACTTTGCGCGAATAACGCACCCTTTCTCGAAGTGTAACAGAAAAGGCACAAAGATAGATTTTGACGACGACGAATATAAAGAATGTTTTCAGAAATGTCAAGACCTTCCTACAAATGCTCCGATTCTCCGATATCCGGACTTCGAAAAAAAGTTTACAGTAACGACTGGCGCCTCGAATATTGCAATAGCTTCCGTGCTCTCTCAGCAAGGAAACCCCATCGCTTGTTATTCTCGTACTCTAAGCACAGCTGAACGAAACTATTCCACGATAGAACGTGAGATGCTTTCAATAATAGAATCTTGCAAGCCTTTTAGACCCTACGTTTACGGCAGGAGATTTCTTATTGAAACCGACCACAACTCATTTGTATGGCTCTTCAAACTGAAAGATCCATCGTCAAGACTAGTCCGTTGGAAGATCAAACTAGAAAAATATAATTTTGAGGTACAGTACAAGAGAGGGAAGGAGAATCAAGTAGCCGACGCCCTATCAAGACTGGACATCAACATGATGGAAACGGAATCCATGATATGTGAACCCGACTTAGACATGATCCCTGAAGATTATGATGACATCTTAAATATATTGCCCAAAACCACGAATCAAGAACCTAGCAATGATGACGGTAATACTATTCATTCCTCTTGTGAAGAACCCGTTTATGGAATCAGATTTTCGGAAAATCACTTGAACACCTTTCGATTCCAAATGCATATCTATACAAATCAAGAATAATATAAAATAGAAGACACCTCTAAATTACAGACATAGCTCTACTAAATACTCACCATTCTTCTTACTCTATGGACAATATGCCGAAGATATCGGATATCGGATAGAAACAATCTTACAATTTATCAGAATTACGTGCAAAACACAAAAATGAACTAGGACCATTTCTAGATGACGTCTACCACCAACAACCCGCAAAAAGAACGAAACAGCTAGAGAAAGTTAACAAATAACGCGAAGATCTACCTCCGATGAAGGAACAACAAGACGTATACCTACGTTCGACCCAGAGACAACCAAAGATAGCACCCAGATATACACAAATGAAATATAAAGAAAAAACACCTCATAGAATCAAAATAACTGACCTTCATACAAGAAAAGAATCAGAAACATTCCCTGCTAATATAAAACGGATCAGGCGAATAATAAAGACTCCCTTGTTGCAGAACTCCGATGAGCCTCAACCAGGCCCTTCACATCGTACCGATTGAAACAAACGGATATTACGAAGAAAACATAGGATCCTATAAAGAATTTTCACATTGGCATAAATATATCACACGAGTCAATATTACGCAACTGTAACTGGCCCTTAAACGAAACGAATGAATAAAAAAAAACAAAAACGAAAAAAAAAATCATTAATGAGGTATACCTACAATCTAGCCCTGAAGTAATGGTCCTGAAAACACAATTCCAAACCTTATATAACGAAACATAAAAATCTCGAAAAAATCGTAAGGACGCGCACGAGACGATGCAACCCAGTCGACGATGACTTTGAACTGCCCAAAAAACACATTATCCTAATCGAAAATAAACAATCAGAACTAACTACTCGATCCAATAAGCAAATATCCTATGGAAAAATCCTATGGTTTTTTGCGCAGTTCAAAGTCATCGTCGTCTGGATTGACTGTAATATATTTAATTGTGGTACCTAATATATTTAAGATGCCTCGTCTCGTGCGCGTCCTTATGATTTTTTCGAGATTTTCATTTGTTTCGTTATATAAGGTTTGGAATTGTGTTTTCAGGCCTATTACTTCAGGGCTAGATTGTAGGTATACCTCATTAATGAATATTCGTTTAAGGGCCAGTTGCAGTTGCGTAATATTGACTCGTATGATATATTTATGCCAATGTGAAAATTCTTTATAGGATCCTATGTTTTCTTCGTTATATCCGTTTGTTTCAATCGGTACGATGTGAAGGGCCTGGTTGAGGCTCATCGGAGTTCTGCAACAAGGGAGTCTTTATTATTCGCCTGATCCGTTTTATATTAGCAGGGAATGTTTCTGATTCTTTTCTTGTATGAGGGTCAGTTATTTTGATTCTTTGAGGTGTTTTTTCTTTATATTTCATTTGTTTATGTCTGGGTGCTATCTTTGGTTGTCTCTGGGTCGAACGTAGGTATATGTCTTGTTGTTCCTTCATCGGAGGTAGATCTTCGCGTTCTTTGTTAACTTTCTCTAGCTGTTTCGTTCTTTTTGTGAGTTGTTGGTGGTAGAGGTCATCTAGAAATGGTTCTAGTTCATTTTTGTGTTTTGCACATAATTCTGATAAATTGTAATATTGTTTCTATCCGATATCCGATATCTTCGGCATATGGTCCATAGAGTAAGAAGAATAGTGAGTATTTAGTAGAGCTATGTCTGCTTTAGCTATAGATCAAAACCGCATGCGTATAGTTTCTCTTTTATTTATTTTTTAAATTTTTTTATTTTGTTCTTTTAGGATCCCGATTTTTTTCTGTTAATGTAGAGTGGAATCTTTCGATGGGTGAATTTGAATTGTGACTTCCCACTGTCGTGAAATAGAGTTCTATCTGATGTATTTCTGTTCTATTCCTTTAGCAGGGCGTTGTTGAATTCCGTCACAGAGTCGCAGATTTTTTTTTTTTGGGTAGTTGTGAT
This sequence comes from Cosmopolites sordidus, assembly GCA_031761425.1. NCBI lineage: Eukaryota > Metazoa > Arthropoda > Insecta > Coleoptera > Curculionidae > Cosmopolites > Cosmopolites sordidus. Next base: position 58,595 of record JARFXV010001691.1, on the reverse strand, counting down.
GGGAGAAATAATGCCGTAGTTTCGAGAGGATACTGACAGCTGTCTTATCTGGTATAACATAGGCTTGTGCATATCTGGGGAACGAGTCTATGATAGTTAAAAATAGATTCTTCTGAATTTTATAGGTGTCAATATGTAACGTATGAAAGGGTTTTGCGCTTAAGAGTGGTCCGTTATACAGTATCTTATAAGGGTGTCTTTCATATTTATTTCGTAAGCATAGAACGAATTGATTGATAAAATCTGTTATGGTAACCTTCAGGTTGGGCCAATAACATTTTGTTTTTAGATGTTGGTAGGTTTCGGTTATGCCGTTGTGGTGTGTGCTGTGGTAGTTATATATAATTTGTTTTTGTTCTAATTCCTGTTCAATCTCTTTCAATAGTTGTTTCGTAAACACTATCTTTATAGGTGCATTCAGCATTTTTGGTAGTTCCGTCTGTAAGAAGGATATACATTCTTGATCTTCAGTATACAATCCATGTATAGAAGTTTGCAGTATGGGGGGTTTTAGAACGGGCATTATTTTGTTTTTCCAATTTGTGATAAGTTTCAGTATATGAGAGAAATGTGTTCCATGGAATTTAGAGGTGTCTTCTATTTTATATTCTTCTTGATTTGTATAGATATGCATTTGGAATCGAAAGGTGTTCAAGTGATTTTCCGAAAATCTGATTCCATAAACGGGTTCTTCACAAGAGGAATGAATAGTATTACCGTCATCATTGCTAGGTTCTTGATTCGTGGTTTTGGGCAGTGTATTTAGGATGTCATCATAATCTTCAGGGGTCATGTCTAAGTCGGGTTCACATATCATGGATTCCGTTTCCATCATGTTGATATCAAATCTTGATAGGGCGTCGGCTACTTGATTCTCCTACCCTCTCTTGTACTGTACCTCAAAATTGTATTTTTCTAGTTTGATCTTCCAACGGACTAGTTTTGACGATGGATCTTTCAGTTTGAAGAGCCATACAAATGAGTTGTGGTCGGTTTCAATAAGAAATCTTCTGCCGTAAACGTAGGGTCTACAGTGCTTGCAAGATTCTATTATTGAAAATATCTCACGTTCTATCGTGGAATAGTTTCGTTCGGTTGTGTTTAGAGTGCGAGAATAATAAGCTATGGGGTTTCCTTGTTGAGAGAGCACAGAACCTATAGTAATATTCGAGGCGTCAGTCGTTACTGTAAGCTTTTTTTCGGATATCGGTCCGGATATCGGAGAATCTGAGCATTTGTAGGAAGGTCTTTACATTTCTGAAAGCATTCTTTATATTCGTCGTCGTCAAAATCTATCTTTGTGCCTTTTCTGGTACGCTTCGAGAAAGGGTGTGTTATTCGCGCAAAGTTAGGGATGAATCTTCTGTAAAAGCCAATGAGTCCAAGACTTCTTTTGTCAGATATTTGCTCTTGTCAAGTTGGACTTTTAAGTTGACTTGTTGAAGTTTTCGAAATATTTTACTCAGGTGTACTAAGTGGTCTTGTAGCGATCGCGAAAAAATAATGATGTCGTCCATATAGACGAAACAACATTTATAAAGATATTCTTTTAATACGCAATCCATCATTCGTTGGAATGTGGCCGGTGCATTTTTTAAGTCGAATGGCATTCGTGTATATTCGAAGTGAAACTGTGAAGGCCGTCTTTATTGTTGATTTGGGATCTATTTCGATTTGATGAAAACCTTGTGCTAGATCGAGGGTAGTGAAATAGCTTGATCGTCCAAGATTATCTAATATTTCATCTATTCTTGGTGGAGGATACTTGTCTTCAACTGTTTTCTCATTTAGTTTTCGGTAGTCTATTACCATTCGGCATTTTCTCACCTCTGATGCGTCTAGTTTTTTAGGTACGAAATACTGGGGCTGAGTATGGGAATTCAGATGGTCGTATAATTTTTGTTCTAATAGTTTATTAATTTGAGAAGATATTTCGGCTTGCATTGTCTGTGGATGTCGGAATGATCTGGTAGAGACTGGTTGGTCATCTTGTGTTTTTATCTCGTGTTTTATCGAAGATGTAAAAGTTAGATCACAGTTTTCGGAATAGAAATCTTTGTATTGTTTGCATAGTTTCATGATTTTTTCTTTTTCTTCATGATTTGAATGTTCTACCCTAATTTGATCTAAAACGGGATCTTCGGTGTTCTTATATGTCAGGTGAGTATTGATTTCAAATTCTTGCAAGGGTTTTCCGCGGATGGGTGTGGGGTAGTCTTCATATCCTGGCGGAAGTTCTTTTGTTTCTATAAATCCATTTTTTGCAGTATAGATTCCAGCTGGTATCTGGTGATCATCCATCTCGATTGCCGATACTAATACGTCCCCATTTGGTATTGTCACTGGAAGTTTTGTAAGGCATTTGGTTTGATGGTAAACCTTAAATGGTGTGTATAATTTGTACTTGTCGATGGTAAACGTGCGATTCTTATAATTGAAAATGGCACCAAATTTTAGAAGGTCGGCAGTTCCAAATAATATATCGAATGTATCATACCTTTCTGCTATACTTCTAGTGGAAAATCCTCTTCTAGATGGTCAGGGCATTCGTCGTCAGGGTAGTTTTCAGTTTATGTAGTATAGTAATATGTAGTAGACATTCTTTGGTTGCCTGAACTTTTTATTGTCGATACTCCGGACATTGGTTGGGCCGACGGTGTTGAATGCCTTTGAAAATGTTACTGAGTTTGAGGTTGTTTAAAAATATTAATCGGTCCTTGTGGAAAAGGCTTGTGACTTATAGGTTTGTTTATATCTCCAAAAGGTTTTGGTTTAAAGCTTTGTTTAAGCTTTTGTTCTAAAGGTCGTTTCAAATAATTGAATTGGACCTGTTGTCTGTAATTATCGTGTGCAATGCATTTCTTGTATGCATATTCAAGAGAATTTAATGTAAAATGTAACAAATGTTCGCCATATGGGTTATTTATCCCTGTGCTAAATGTCTGTAGGGCTAGATTCTGAAAATAGAGGTTTTTAAATGCCATTGTCGCGGCATCAGCGTGTAAATTTACGTGTTGCAATAAGTCATTTAGTGCTGTATTAATTCTTTGATAATATTCCTGGTAAGTCTCTGTTTTCTTTTGAGCTGTACTAGTTAACCGAGTTATCAAGATAGAATCTGATCGAGTGCCGTATTTTCTTAATAGGCTGGGTTTTAATTCGTCCCAAGTAAATTTGTTTTCGTAGTTTAAGTGGTCCCGAGGTTCTCCCTCGATCTTCGAAACTGTATTAGCGGCTTATATAAATTGTTGAGTATCTGATAGAGTTCTATGGCTCAGAAAGTGCAGTAAAGTTTCTACGCGATTTATAAACGTAGAAAGAGTCTTTCCTGCTGAAAACTTTGGCAGAGTATTACAAAGGTTTATTAAGTCAGCATCTGCAATAGTTGCCATTTTTACTTCAATTGTATCTCGTCTTGAAGTAGAATATAGTTTTTTACATGATTTCTCTTTTACAGAGGTCCTTCCTGGTAAGCTTTCTTTTGTTACGAAAGTTTTATAAGCCCGGTAATCGGCTAGTTGATTTTCGATTATTGTAGACAAGCTTGCGATGGGCTATTTCTTTACAATTGCTCATAAATAATAATAATAAAAAAAAGGATAATTGAGTACTTACAGGAAGAGGAACGATTTTTCACAGTTGAATTCTCGTGCAGTGAAGATCCTGTTCGCAATGCCAATTATGTTTGTATTCACCGAAAATCACTTTTTAAAAACAGTTATTTATTTATGCAAAAAGAATATACAATCAAGCTTTAATCAGTGTTACTACAATAATGATCGATAATTAAAAAAATGGTTCTTATAAGCCATTTGCTGGTTGCATTAAGCATTGCATTAAGCTTGGTTGCTAATATATATATATATATATATATATATATATATATATATATATATATATATATATATATATATATATATATATATATATATCATCATCATCATCATCAGCCCGTATCGATCCACTGCAGGATGAAGGCCTCTTCAGCATGCTTCCAACCTTCACGGTCCTGGGCTTTCCTCTGCCACTCGGGTCCAATATACTTAACGATGTCATCAGTCCATCGTGCTTTCGGTCTTCTTCGCGGACGTTTGCGATCAAGCGGTATCCACTCCAGGATTGCCTTGGTCCATCTGTCGTCCCATCGCCTCGCTATATGGCCTGCCCATCTCCATTTCAACTGTTTTACTCTTCCAATGATGTCACAGACTTTTGTTTGTTCCCTGATCCATGCGCAGGACTTTCTGTCTCGTCTTGTAATGCCAAGCATACATCTTTCCATTCCCCTCTGTGCCACCCGAAGTTTTTGAATTGATTGCGATGTGAGTGTCCAGGTTTCACTTCCGTATGTCATAACGGGTAGAACGCACTGATCGAATACTTTTCTTTTCAGGCAAAGTGGGAGTCTGCTCTTAAACACTATGTTGAGCCTACCAAATGCCTGCCAGCCGCATTTAACACGCCGTTCCACCTCCCGGGCGGTATTCCCCTCCATGGAAATCCTCTGCACAAGATATACAAAGCTGTCCACAATCTCTAAATCCCATCCTAAAACTGAAATTCTTCTGTCCTGAGCAAAGTTATTGAACATAACCTGACTCTTTTTCAGGTTTATTTTCAAGCCAAATGGTTCGCCAGCCCTTTGCAGTTCTTGTATGCGTCTTTGCAGCTCCTCTTGGTCTTGTGAAATGAGAATAATATCATCTGCAAATCTAAGATGGTTTAAGTTTGCACCATTGATCTTTACCCCATCCTGTTCCCAATCCAGTTTACGGAATACTTCTTCAAGGCCAGCCGAGAAAAGAATAGGCGATATTGCGTCACCCTGCCGTACACCTCGTTCTATATTAATTCCCACTTCAAGATCATCAAGGTGAATTGTGGCTGTAGCTCCATCATATATCGATTCTAATAGGTTTACATAGGCTCTCTCTACACCTTGGCTAAGCAGTGCATCCATTATCGCATGCTTTGAGATGGAATCAAATGCTTTTTCGTAGTCGATAAAAGCCAAGCACAGTGGCATGGTGTATTCGTTGTGCCTTTCTATGACCTGCTGTACAACCTGGATGTGATCCATTGTACTGAATCCACTTCTGAATCCTGCTTGTTCTCTTGGTTGTGCGTCATTCAGTTTTTTTAATATTCTTTTAGAAATTATCTTAGTGAAAACTTTGTACATCACTGATAGGAGGCTTATTGGACGGTAGTTCTTTAAATCTTCCTGTGCTCCTTTTTTATGTAAAAGGATCACTTCTGCATTTTTCCATAAGTCAGGTACTTTTTGTTCTTTGAGGCATTTTGAGTATAATTTTGCCAGTGTTTTATGTAACGTCCGACCACCAGCTTTTAGCATTTCGACAGTTACACTATCCTTTCCTGGAGCCTTGCCGTTCTTCATCAATTCTATAGCATTTGTTACTTCCTCCACTAGGATATCTGGTATTATATATTGTTCTTCCGTGGGTATTACTGTCCTTGACTGGCTCTGATCTTCATATAACTGGGAATAAAACCTTCTGACAATCTCTAACATTTAGGTACGCGTCCTGCACACTGTGCCATCCTCACGCTTTAAAGCATATATTTGCGTTCTTTTGTTTCTCAGCTTCTGTTTAGCTTTGTTAATTCCTTTGTTTTCTTCCAGGATTTTTTGCACTAGCTGCATATTGAATCGGCGCGTGTCCTCTCTGATACGTTTTCTTATAGTTTTGCAGAGCTCAGTGTACTCGACCCTGCCAAAAGGACTACCTGCATTTCTCATTGCTCGCCGTTTCTTCATTAAATCAATGGTCTCACTGGAGATTTTTGTTTGTTTGAGACATTTTTCCTCTGGTGCTATTGAAGCAGCCGTTTGAAGTACATTGTTGGCGATTTCTTCATATTGAACTGATATTTCCACCTCCTCTGGATCTTGTAACGCAGCAAACCGGTTTGACAAAGCAATCTCAAAATCGCTTCCTCTCTCCAGCAGTTTTCCAGAATCCACCTTGCCCTTCTTTGATCTTACCATTTTTTCGCGCTCTTTTCGACAGTCAATCCGAACCCTTGCTCGTACAATTCGGTGGTCACTTCCAACATTAAAATTGTTAAGGACAGTACAATTGGTAAATATTGTTTTATCGTTGGTCATGATGTAGTCAATTTCGGTTGTGAGCCCAGATGGACTTTTCCATGTCCATTTTCTGCTGATATTTTTCTTATAGAATGAATTCATTATATATAGTTCTTGTCCTTCAGCAAAATCAACTAATCTGTCACCTCTATTGTCTCGCTCACCAGTTCCATATGGGCCAGTTGCATTTTCGTCTGTTCTTGTTGTTCCAATTCTGGCATTAAAATCACCCATCAGGATTTTGTACCTACATTTCTCCTTGTATAAAAGCTGATCCACATCATCATAAAATTCCTCAATTTCCTCATCTTTATGGCTTATAGTTGGTGCATAAGCTTGGACGATTTGAAGCCTAAACTTTTTATTCAGCTGAATGACGCATTGGGCTAATCGGTCGGATGTACTTTCAAATTTTACCACACTGTCCTTCAGCTTTCGATTGATGAGGAATCCTATTCCGCCACATCGGCCATTTTCCGTACCTCGAGTGTAGAGTACGTGTCCAGTTGGTTCCAGTTTGATTAACTCTTCACCCTTCCTTCGTGTTTCACAGAGCCCAATAATATCCCAATGTATGTTGTCAAGTTCGATTAACAGTTCTTGCAATCGGGCCTCTGTTTTCATAGTCCGTATATTTAACGTTGCAATGTCAAAAGTCCAATGGCAGCCTGATCTAACCCGGTGATTCTTAGCACCCTCTGCCTTGGGGCAGGCCTTCCCGCTGCCGTAGGTAGTTGCCCCTTGGCCTCCGGGGAATGAGGGCCGTGTTTGAGGTTGTACTGTCATATTTCAACATACTGAAATACCATGTTGAAGGTATGGACCGTAATCTGCCACGCTGGTCCAATGCGGGTTGGCAGATTTTGGATCATGTTAGTCTGAGGCCTCCGCCTTGACCTGTCCGTCAGGGGTGACCCTCCCAGGAGCATAGACTCCAGACGGCATAGCTCAAAGCCTCATTGCCCTACTCAAACCCCTTTACCACGTCAAGGTCTGATCCACAAAGGGGATATATATATATATATATATATATATATATATATATATATATATATATATATATATATATATATATATATATATATATATATATATATATATATGGAAGCCAAATGCAGAAGGAAGCCAGTATCGTGACGAAATAGTATTATTATGAATATCGGCATTGTTGTAGCACTTTCTTTTTGGTCAGATGTATTCATTTAGCCTGAGTAGTGTCCTTCAATTTGTTCAGTAATGAAGCATAATAATTGCTGGTGATGGTCCTGTTTTCTTGCCTGATAATTTATGACTATTATACCACGACCATCCCAGACAATCTTAGCATTGGCTATTATCTGCTTCCACTCACTCTTCGTACTGAAGCTTTTTTTCCGGCTACTATTATAAAACGTTAAAGAAACTCACCCAAAGCATGTTTAAATAAATCTAATCTAACAAACGCGGTATCAGAAAAGCTTTTTCATACCCAAAATTTCGTGTACAATATAATGGACATTATCTATTGAGATGTTTTCAATGTTAGCAAATCGTTTGACACGACATTTTAACTTTTTATGACGATTTTGTTGATCGTAGTAGTTTTTGGGTATCTTCAGAGAGCCCCAAAAAAGTGCTAGTTCAGTTTTATCCCTTTTTCGGAAATAAGCAAAACTGGTTTGCTTTGTTCGATCGCATCATAAAAGCAACTAAACGCACGCGTCTGAAATATCGCAACATGCCCATAACTCGATAATACCTGAGGCGTTTCTTTTGTTGTTGTTCATCAATAACTGATTTTAGTCAAAGGATCTGTAGCTTAATGTGGGCTCCGAACCACGATCAGTAGCTACCACTTAACCCCTATCTGCAGCTCTCTCGGGCTATCAACCCTTGGTTTGTGTTCACTCTTAAATCTCTCAAGAAGCCTCCCGATTGGCGCGTGATCAACATAGAATACCTCTCAGAAGGCATTCGGCCTTACCGAGCCTCGAACGGGCATAACTGAGGAACAATTCATTGCCGGATTTGACACTCTCAGGTCTCCCTGATCCTCCTGGTCCCTCCTTGAAGCCTCGCTCATCCACGTACTAACCGAAACAAGCGATGCTGCATTTTGCATTTAAGTAGAATTCAAACGTTAATTAATTAAAAAATAGGTGAAAGGAAATAGAACCTTTTAAAATCAATACTACTAAAAAACTAATACTGTTATATCATGATTGATATGTTAAAAGTTTATATGAAAAAAAAAATATTTTGCCAAATCTAAGGATGAAAGGCAAATACTTGACTTTTTCTGTTTTGCTTGTTAGTGTCAATCCGTTCAACAACATTGACATTACAATAATATTTTCTCTAATTCCTGAATTTCTACTGAAATACAAACCGTACAAAAATACGAGATTTATTTAACAATAACGGCATCTAAACGATATCTAATTGTATTTTGAGCAGAAGTGTTTATCGAAAATCTTCTGTATAAATCCAAACAGTCCCCATGAAAAACTCCTATTTTGATACTCGTCCCAAGTTTAACAATGACCCAATCAATTGCAAATGTCAGATTTCATCATTTTCACGCCAGCGGAAGCCAAACACTCGAATTTTGTTTGTTGTTTTGATAGTTGATGGGTTCAAATTATGTAGGTTTTTTAAAATCAGTATAGAAAACTGCATATGTTTTAGAATGTAATTAAGTATATCATAAAATTTTAGCATGTTTAATTCGAATCAAATAACATAATATAAATTCTAATCTAAGTTTGTGTGATTTTATATTAAAATAGATTGTTTCAAATAATAAGTTTTCTTAGTTAAATAAAATAACTATTTTTGTTGAAAAGAATATCATCCAAATATCAATTTGATAACACTTTGCCTGTAGTAAAATTTTTATAAATTATCTTTAACATTTTACCAAAAGTGTGGTGGGTTCGATATTACCGGTGAGGTCAATGTTGTACTTTAGTTTCTCGATCCTTTATAGCAGAGCTTCCCAACCTTTTCTGGATCACCGCCTTCTTTATAAGTAGAAAATATTCCAACTCTCCTTCTTCCATAATTTTTAATTATATCAAATATTAAAATATTGTTGCACATTAATTATACCTATTTTATTTGTCTATCTATCTAATAAGAATCACAAAGAATAAATTGATTAAAAATCAAATGTAATAATTATTTATTAAAAATTTTAAAATAAACATAAAATCAATAAGAAATAAAAAAATCAGATGGTTGAGGTGTTGGAGTTTTAACAATTTGTTAATATCAGGTTCCAATTTCGTTAACATCAGTCGCAAATTACCACACTCAGTGATGTGTAGTCTACTCCTTTTCTTAGATAGTAAATTAGCTACTACACTGAATTCAAGCTCAGTAAAGATCATGAAGAAAATGTAATTGACATTTTCTGTATTATTGCCCACAATCCAGGGTAGGGAGCTGGTATTGATTTTTGAAAACAGAACTCTTGGTATCCATTTCTGAATTTTACTTTTAGTTTTTCGTTAGTTGTGAGTACTACCAGTTCCTCATCTAAATTTGATTATTCTGCTGTATCTCCATTTGCAAAAGGATCTAAGACCCAATTTGGTACGTTCATGTTTAAAATATCCTAGAATCACTACGTAAAATCAGCATGAAGAACGTTCATGTGTTAGCAGTAAGTAAGTACATCTTCCTGCTTTACAGAGACTGCTGATAATGTGGGAAAGTGGCTGTATTCACCTTTACCTCGATTTCGTTTGAACAGAAGAAGTTCCATAAAAGCAGCTATGGAATTTATTGTTTTAATTAAATTCAACTCATCACCTTCAACTCATCACACTTCATTAAATGTTTTAAACAGTTCTGTCAAATAAGCGATGCCATCTTTAAAATTAATCAGGTTTTCGCGTTCGTGTTTTTCGTCTCTGTTTTCAAGGATGTCCAGTACTGAGTCAAATAGATTGAAAAAACGATTCAGAGAAATACCTTTTGAGAGCCAACGAACTTCTGTGTGCAGCAGCAAGCGATTATTATCATAATTTTCACTACAAAGTTGGCCAAATAATCTGTCGTTCAATGAATTGCTTCTAATCTTATTGACTGTTTTAATAGCATAATGGAGCGACGTATGCTGGCGTTCATTCAGACGAATGTGTCATAACGTCATGTCCTATTGACGTATGCTCACGTTCATTTTTGCAATCAAATGCTAACGATGAAAAAATTAATACTATGTACAGCGATGGTATGGTGATGTGGCGATTGGTAATGTTTGTTTCAAATGCGCTATGAAACCCATATGACGCCCGTCATTGCTGAAATACCATCAGTAGCATCTGACTAAATATTAGGAATAGGAATTTCTTTCTCTTGAAAAAATTTGTTTATTGTATTAAATATTGATTCTCCCTTTGTATTGGTTTCTAAATTTTTAGTAAATATTAACTCTTGACAATGTTTTCTTCTTTTATGAATTGAATGTATAATATGAGTAGTGCTTCGTTATTTGGTAGAGATGATTCATCGAGTTGAATAGAAAATTTGTAAGTGTTTAAGTTGCTTCATCTTTTTTGCTATTGGGTTTAAGCTATTTCATCTATTCTTGTACTGAATTATTACTCCGAGGAATTCTGATAATATCTGATGGTGCCTTGTGATGAATAACAGTTTTTATTACCCCTTTGACTGCCGGCAAAATTAAGTCCTCGCCAATTGTATGTGGTTTTTCCGCTTTTGCTATTAACAATAAAATATTATGTGAAGCTTGCAGCTCATCATTTTCTTGTTTAGAATGTATATTATAGTTGGCTGTTTTAAATATTTCTTTTCCAGCACTTGAAAACAGGATAATGCATTTTGTTCAAATACTTTTGTAGCCTAGAAGGTTTCATGCTCCATTTGAAAAAAACTTTTTGGCAGATTACACACATTGGTTCGTAGGAGAGTGAGTAAATCCATATTTAAAAAAAAAATATTGTACTGCCGGTATTCTTTCTTAGATTCAATCGTTTTGAAATACAACATTTGCTACGGTTTCAATAAATTAAGTTTTTCAACAGATTTATAGATAGTTATAAACATAATGTCTATAATGACTTATCACTCACGAATATGAATTATTGACGAAGCACATAAGAATAATAATACGTTCCTAGAGTTCTGCTTGTCTTTTATAGATTTGATTTCGTGCACGCATCACCTGTTTAGCTTTGCTTGTTTGCTATGCTATGCTAGGTCGATGCACTTGCTCTGTAAACAAGTTATTACAAGATCGCATATTTTTGCCAAAACATGCTTGATTGCGTGAATCGCGTCTTTGCTTGCCAATTTACAAAGACCTGCCACCCACAATACTAAATCGAATTAGGTATATGTATACCTAATGGTATTATAAAATTAAATGCTTATTTACGCGATAACAATAAGATACACATTTTAGATCGCTAGATAAAATATTTATTAATAAAAACAGTAGGTATTTTCAAAGTATTTTATTATATTAATTTCCGTAATAGCTAGGTACGCAATGGTCGCCCCCCTTGAGCGTCTTAACGCCCTTGTGTCTTTAGACCCGCTACTGCTCCCACCGAAGGCTCCAGCGTCCACTGAAGAACGGTACTGCTCCCGTTGGAAACCTATGCTTTAGAGGTTACTCTTAAAGAATTCTTAAGTTCAGCAAGTTTGGTGTATTTAAAATCAATTGTTTAAATACCTTTGTGCGGTGTAACATAATCTTCTTCACATTATTGGGTTGATGCAAAAATTTGTCCCGTTTTAGGCGCTAGATGGCATTGCATCACAAAAACAAAGTAATATCTACTTTACTTAGAGTTTTGATATTGTTTGACAGAAGACATTTCAGCGAGTACTTGATAAAAATTGAATAATTTGGTTGTTTTATAAATTATGTTAAGCATAAGAAAAGCACGGTAGAAAATTAGAGGCATTTTCGATATATTGTGTTTTTTGTTAATGAAACGGTAAGAATGCTTCGTAGACGTAAAGAAGATATGTGTTATAAATAAGAAGATATAGATAAGTTTAATGAAATAAATTTTATTCTTAGGGATGGACCACGTTCTAATGGCAATGAAATATTGGTGCAAATTCAAAGTATTCGGAACAACTCAAAATATCGGACAAATTCTTTGAATCAATCAGTCAACAGTGTCAAGTTGATTACATCAACTTGGAATGGTTAGCAAGGAGACGGAATTTCTGCTTACGATTCTCTATTGAAGCGCATTCGAAGTCAGTTTACATCTGAAAACGATTATGGCGATTCATTTGGTAATACTAGAAGGGAATCGTTTATTATGAGCTGTTACCTGGAATCCTGACCAATAATTCGGAGAAATACTATCTACAACTAAGTGCATCTAGAAGGTCCCATATATTTTCCCAGAAACCACCGGCCATTAGGTAACAGGAAGGATATTGTGTTCCATCAAGAACGATAGATCACACGTGTCTTTTGTCATCCGACACAAACTTTTACAACTTTGAGTTGAATTATTTGGTCCATCCGCCCTACTTTCCCGACCTTACACTCTCAAAACTTCTATGAGTACGGATTATTCAGCTGCCGTGGAGATAGAGAAAGGTAATCGAACAAAACATCTGTATTGATTAAATGAAATTTTTAGTTAATAAAGTTTTTCTTCAAAAAATCGGACGAACTTTTGCATCATCCAATAAATATTATCCACACCGATATACTAATAGGTATATGTCGTAGAATATCGATTTTTTCGCAAAATTTTGAGGGTTTATTTCCATAACAAAATAAATTACCTTAATAATCAAAGTATTGGACATCGGGCAAAGAATGGATTTCTTCTTAAAAAGTGTTTATGAAGTGTTGTTTTGAAAGTCCGTGCTTGCTGCATCGATCGAAATAAGTGGTAGTCCGAAGAGGCTAAATCCGGTGAATACGGCGGGTAGGATAGGACGTTTTCCAAATAGTTTTTTTACACATTTTCCAACATGTCTTTGTCGTGTCTGCTGGTTCAATTTTATCAATTATTGTCGGTATCGATTGCCAGTAATCGTTTCACCAGGTTTCAGCAGGTCGATATTACTAAAACACCTATCATAATTTTGGTAATACAAAGTTATTAATCAAGGAGTTGTAACCTGTAACCAAGGAGGAGTAAGAGTAGTACGAAATGGAAGTGGAACGAGCAGTTGAATGTTGGATTCAAGTGGAGTTTTGAATCAAGGGCTAAGTTGTGAGTGGACGGAAATGGAAGGATTGGTGGAGGTTGGAAAAAAGGCCGATAATTATTTGAATAATTTAAGGCGACAGTGGTGGTCTAAATCCCAAGTATGTTTGTAAGCATCTTTAATAGTCTGATGTCCTGAGCATATTTAGTCTTCAGAGAATGGATATTGTCCTTCCCAGAGAGTTCGTAATCGAAAGTGAGACCCAGGAATTTGTGAGTTCCGTGTACAGAATAATAGATCTTATTTAGTAGAGTAATAGCGTGTAAGCGGGACAATTACGTCTTCTGCAGAAATGAATAACTGAGGATTTATCGGAAAATAGAAAGAGGTCTGTCGAGTTGGGCCATTTGCTCATGGAGTTCATATTTGATTAGGGGAGGAGTAATATAGCAGGATATCATTAGCGTATAGTCTGTGAGAGATCGTAGGTCTGAGGAGATTTTAGATGTTGTTCATAGCTATATTAAGAAGGGTGGGACTTAGCACCGAGCCTTGAGGGACTCCGTTTAGTAAAGGAAATTGGCCAGATAAATGTCCATCAGTCCTGACTGAAGAATCTATCAGTTTGATATAAATTTAAGCAGCCGGCCCCTGAAACCCCCCTGATATAGAGTGTTCAGATGGAGGTCCTTCATACCGTATCAAAAGCACTAGAGATGTCTAGAAAAGCAGCAACAAGGTGATTTTTTACTTTGAAAGGAAATCCAGACAGCGTTTTGAAAACTCATGAGCTGGTCAAGAGTGGATCTCGATTGTCTTAAGCCTAGTTGATGATGATATAATAGATGACCGTAGATGCCCGCAATACGATTATTAACCATTGTTTCGAAGATTTTGCCTAAATGGTCAGTCAGCGAGATTGGACGATAACTTCCAGCTAAGGAACGAGGTTTTCCATATTTGTGTATAGGTATTAAGATAGATCTCTTTCAGGCAGAAAGGTAAGTGCCTCTGGCCCAATAGCCATTATATAGATCCAGTAACTTATCTAGAGCCGGTTGAGGCAGATTGCGGATCGTAGGTATTAGAATAGAATCAGGTCCCGGGGCGCTGATTCTGCTTCTAGAGAGGGAATTTAAAAGCTCGTCAAAGCCGAATTACATATGTTTTGTGCTATATGCGGAAAGTTTACGAATATGCAAGAGTTCGCAAACATGTTAGAGTTTCTTACATGTAAGGATATATGAAGGATTTTGAAACAATTTCGTTTTTCAGTATAATATTCTAAATGGTTAATATATGGGATGAATAAGTTATGAAAGGCGATTATACTATTAAAAAAAAAACAGTGTGGTAGATCAACAGTCATTCGGCTAGTCAAAATAGATGCTTGCATTATTCGAAAGAAGAGTACTCAGAAGAATTTTTGGTTCTGTGAATGATAATGGAATTTGGAAGATCAGATTTAATTTCGAACTCAAGCAATTGTTCAAAGATCTGGATATTGTAAACACGTGGCGAGAATGCCAGGAAATCGAATACCAAGAAAAATTATAAAGCGGCAAAAAGAGAGTAACAGAAAAAGAGGTAGACCAAAGACACGATAGTAGGGGAATAATAAGAAGAGGTACTGAAGGACTACTGTACATCAAAAAGTGGAGGAAGCAGAAGAAGATAGTAGCCACTGAAATGCAATTCTTCTGAGCTAAGTTCAAATAGATGATATAAAAAAGTCTTTCTTCAATGCGAAATGTACTCATTCAACATATTTTTCAATCAGCAATAAATCAAATCAGCTCAACAAAAAATTGTCGTTAAGATTTTGCCGGCGCAAAAAGTCACCTAAAATTTTCGTGGAGGTGATAAGATTGATTCAACGGTTATTCAGCTGATTTTTTATTCTTCAACATTTTAGGCGAATAGGCATTTCACTAAAAATTTCACTGAAATATAATAATGAAATATAGTCACTGAAAATAATCATTTCATTATGAGGACAATTCTTCTTCTTCTTCTTCTTTTTCCCGTGATGCTACAGCCCGTTAGCTTTGACTCCTCCTTCAACCTTTGTTTCCAACTTGGATATCTGAGGCCAATCAATCAATCTGACGCTGTTTACGAGGCGTGCAAATAAATAAGGAAATTAGACTAGTGGCGTAGTGTTCAACCTGGCAACATTATTTGGTTTCCCTTTGCAGGGGTGACATACCAACATTTGATGCGTCTTTAGCACTAGTTGCAAAACTTCAGCAAGCCTATAAAATACTGTTTTGTCAATGGTCCAGGTATTCAGATGGTTAAAAATATTGTCAGAAGGCTGAAACTTGACTGAAGACGAATTTCTCAACTAGAAGTGATGAAAATTTTCACAGAACCCGAGATCTTGTGCATTCTGATGGTCGGTTGATGTTTAAAATAATCGAGGAAGGGTTGAATTTGGTCAAAAAATAATCAATTGAACTTCCTAATCTCAGCTAAATACGGTTTTTTATCAAAAGAAGCTCTATGATAGGAACTACAATCTTTCTTTGTTGGAATAGAACCATTTACCTGCAAAATTATTAGAAATACAGAATATTAGAAATGATGAAATGATTGTTCCAGGCCAGAGTACAATCCGGATATGTTTATATCGATGAAGACATTTTATTATTATTATCTATAATTATATATAATAATTATTATAAGTAATAAAAAAGCATTATTTTCAAACATTTTTGTTCTATATTTTTGGGTAAACACTTAAGTGTGGTAGTGTATACAGGTTATTTTCATTATAATGATAGCAAATATAATGCAACAGAGGTTTAGTCATTAAAGTCTCTAGTTTACAATAGGGCAGTTAAGGCAACAAAATAAGATTCAAAATCAACGTCCAAGCAAAGTCAACAAAAAATATACGTATCGATGCATTTAAAATTAAGCCAGTTGTTGCAGATAAATCTGTATTGTATTCACAAGTAAAGTTTAAAGATTCGAATAATTACCGAGGTATATTACCAGTCAAGCGAGGAATCGTCGAAATTGGTTCTCATCACTGTTGATTTCGTTCGTAAAAAACTCATCGAAATGATTTCTGGAGGCATTAAATAATATCAGCTATTATTATATAGTACTATAATTAATTCATATTATTGCGAAGGAATTAAAAATTTAATTGCTCAAAATATTCCGTGAGAAAATATAAAAATATACAAAAAAGGATTATTCAATTCCTGGGATCGTTAATTAAACGTTTGACTCAATACAAATTTAGTTTAAAACCATTCAGAAATAATAAGCGGTAAAACTAAATTTCTGTAAAGAAATCTAACGCAATAGGCGAAATTATTCACCTTTTTCGTTTAGCAAAGTTATTGATAATATTAATAATATCATGTATAATATAACTCACAACCAAGCAGTTCTAAGAAGTCAAATATCGCATATATAAAAACTATATCGTTCATCGGAATGATCATAATAAATAGCTAATTGCTAATAATAAGTTTAAAGATTGCTAATAATAAGCAATCTTTAAAAGTTGATAGACAATTAAATTGCAAACTATTTTAGAGCTTGAAATAATAGTTGAGATGAAAAGTTATTCAAAAGGTTAACAAATAAATACATGAACTATAAGTAACAAAAATTACAAGATGTGGGTGGATGGGGGTTGTGACAAGATCAAACGCGTAGTGAAGATCGAGAATAGGTGAAGCTTTTCGTTTAGAGGGTGTGCAGTATGCAAGGAGATCTGAAATGGGTATATGCGAATGCCAGCAGAATGAATGATGTATGTGAAATGAATGGTATGTGGAGGAAATGGAATATATATCGAATCCTAGATTGAGAATATTGAATGTCTTTTTAGGAAGAAAGTTTAGAATTCTCGGCGTCAAAGTGGCGATGGACACACTACGAGGGTGGTTATTTATGTACACAGAATAATAAATAAAAACAAATATTTATCATTGAAAATGGTTTAATTGTTTTTCAAAATAGCGATGATTGATACAACTTTGCATACGTTTGAGCCAATTTCATCAGCTGCTTCTTCTGGTGTCGAAAATCGTTGATCACGTAGTTTTTTCTTCACGAACGGGAACAAAAATAACTCAGTGGTATCAATGGGTCGATCTTTTGACCGGTCAAATATTCAGTTGTTCGGTCCGATGTCTGAGACCTCGCATTTTCATGGTGAGGAATGATCCTAGGTCGCTGGTTGTTTTTTATTATTTTTTTAAAGACTTCTGGCAAACAAATGGTTGTGTACCATTCAGAATTGACCATTCTATGATTCTTTAGTGGCACTGTAGCCACATGCCCATTTATCCCAAAAAAACAGGCGATCATTTGCTTAGATGTGCTTTTTGCGCGAACAGTTTTTGTTGGGTTTGGCTCATTGGGTTTACTTTCGCGCTTATACGCATAGATCCAAGATTAGTCACCTGTGCAGATGTTATACACGGCTTTTGATGCATTATGATTGAATTTTTTGAGCATTTCTTTGCACCAATCAACACGACCCTTTTTTGAGCGATTGTCAAATTTTACGAAATCCAACGTGCACTCATATTTTTCACTGCGAAATGTTCATGTAAACCCTTCTGTATGCTTCTCATAGTAATGCCCAGGGATGTCTTAATTTCACGGTATGTCACATGATGAGCTTCCTTTATCAGTTCGCGTACAGTATACACATTTTCAGGCACAACAACCTACTTTGGACGATCTTTTTTAAATTCAGTTCTAAACCAGTGATATACAGTGGTTTTAGATGGTGCTTTATTAGCAAAATTCGATGATGATAAAGTGTGTTGATCGATGCACTATTGTTGAGATATGTTGTAAGTCGTAGTCAATCATCGCACGGAAATTTAAACAAGTCAATTCCATTTTTTGACTGAGATGAAATTTTCAAGTCACTAAACAACACAAATAGCGTCCGTATGACAAAACGTTCTACAGTTAACAATGTCAAATTTTACGATGTATATGTCAGATGACGCCTAGCAACATCATTGTTGCCAATTATGAATGGAAATGAAGGATAAAGTGAAAACGAGTGTTAAGCGAATGGTAAATGAACTTGGGAGTGCGAAAGCGTGCGTGATGTATGAATAGCGAAAGGATCACGACGAACAAAAGAGAGCGCATGCTGATGAAAGAGGAGCTATTAGAATGGAAACAGTGACGTGGATGGTGGAAGGAGAATAAGACTGGAGATGCGAAATAAAGAAGATAAATGGTGGTTTATTTATTTGCTAACTTTGGTAGACAGATTAGTGGAACGGTGAAAAGTGGATGATGTTAAACAAGGGGGATATAAGAAAGTGAGAGTGGAAAACACAGGCTTCACGAGAAAAGGGATTCAGCTAGAGGAAATTCAAATCTCAAATTCAGTGAGGAATCTGATTCCTCAGCGGAGGAGAATGTCTGTGCGGTATCGGAATACTGGAAATGGATAGTCATCTTATGAGTAAGTTTGCCGACAGCGAAAGTGGTGTGGAAGAAGAGAGTGGGAGGTTTGCTTGAGTGAGTGAGTGCGAGATTCTGTTCTTTATAGTTAGGATTACTCATGTTTTGTTGTTAAAATGAATGAGAAATTTTGTAATGGTAATAGATACTATGCATTGTTTTTTTTTGCTAAATAAATATAGAGAGTTTTACTTCCTCGCTGGTCGTGGTCACCCACATCTCATTGGAATATGTTCGGGTGCGAGGTGCTAAGGGTTCGGAGGTGAAGGGGTGGAATGAAGTGAGGGGCAGTGAACAGAATCTTTAAAGGGAAAGCCAATCGAGGAATGTCATTTTCTGTAACTGTCAAATCTATCAACTAGGAACTTTAAGAAACTACATCAATGATTACACAGGTCGATATGATTTTTGTAACATTGATGAAAATGCTTTTTTGCATTTTATTTAGGTAGTTACTAAAACACTTTTTCACAGAAATGTACTACCTAGTACGTCTCATTTTCAAGTAACTGCTTCTTCTTTATATCATGGGGAATTGAAATTATTTGTACCTGAGTATAGACTGGACAATGTAGGAATTAACAAAATGCCGTAGAGGGTGTATGGTCACAGTATTCTACGAACCTTTAAGGGCAGTTTTATTTATCAATATATCACAAGCTAGATCTATATCCGAGGAAGTGAAAAAAGCCTCTTCTTTTACATATTAAGTGCCAAATTGGAGATCAATATTAAAGTTGGGTTTGCTATTTGTTTGTTGTTTGTTGTGATTGTTCATGTTTGCTGTGTGAGTTGTCACGAAAATTTAGTGCAGTGGATCTATCGCAAGAAAAAATCTATGCCGTTTGCTGTTCCTATGTTGTGGAAAGAACCTACCGACCATGTAAATGATTGCTACTTTAAGTGATTCAAAACTAAAAGAAGTCATATTTATTGGGCTTCAAATAAGGAAGCTTCTAGGTGATTTCTGTTTTCAAGAAAAATTAATTGAAAAGGAATTGGTCATTTGGAAGTGTTTTGTAAGTGCAGTGAAAGGATTTCTGGTCAACAAGAAATATAAAAACCTCATAGATGAACTCTTGAAAGCCTGTGTCGTGTCCTTAAAAATGTCGTGTCCTTAAAATACATTTTTACATTCCCATTTGGATTTTTTTCCAGAAAATTTGAGTGCATTAAGGGACGAATTGCAGTAAGGGGCGGGTGAGATGTTTCACCAGCACGTCATGACGATGGAGGTAAATGGTATCTTACCTCCATCCCGCCGCCGTCCCGTCTCCAGACGCCGTCGATATTGGGCGACTACTGCTTGATGATGCTACAGAACACAAGAGGAACAAGTGAAAGTTTTAGTCGCTGTATGACATCTTATGTAATATATTTTTTATTCACATAATCCTCAGTAATGTCTTTGCATTTTTTCCCCACTACCGACACCCTGTGACAAATAAACTGTACGTGTTACAGTAATTAGCTAATCATTTTCGGATTAAGAATTACAAAATTCTTCATATACACCTATTTTCATCAATGTGAATTTAGGCAGAAATGATTAGGACATTTCTCCGGACAGTCCGGCGCCTCATAAAATGACAATTTATCATTTATTCAAGCAATTTCAAAAAATCGGAACGGTCGGGGACTGGCTCCGCATCAGAGGATCAGGAACAGTGTGTTGAAAATAATGCACATAGGGCAAGAGTTAAAAATCAGTTAAAACCAGTCAAAGTGTTAAAAAAGTCAAACGTCGATTCCATGACGTGGTGTATAGTTGGGAATGTCTGTGAGTTATTTGAACATGTTTCCCTATAATATTCAAATTCTTTAAAACTTATTGTCTGCAGATAAAAATAAGCCATTAGGATGCTGCCACCATAAACTATTTGTATTAAATTGACAATTTTCATTAAAAAAATGGACGACTTGATTGAAATTGATAAACTCCATATCATATAGTAACCCAAGGATTACATTTGATTGAATAATTAATTAATTAATTAACAAAAAATTACAAAGATGAAATAAACATATCATAGAAAAAAATAAATAGAATGGTAGCGTGGTTCCCACCCGATGGGTAATAATTAAGTTTATTTGCCTATTATTTTCTTATTTATCCATTATTTGTAGATATTTTTACTAGAATATTGTTCATGTCAAAATATAATATAGTTGATCATATTAAAACTCATTTCTTCTATTGGGTCGTTTGGTGTGAAACACTAAACTCAAAATTTGCTATTTAGTGCTAAATTTTTTTAAGTTTACTTTATTAAAATTTTTAATACTTTTAAATTGACGTGAAACATAAAATTGGATACTTGTTTTAAAATTTTATATGTAATTAGATTTTGAAAAAGGCTAATATAACAGAGAATGGAGTTTTAAATAACTATTCATTTAGTTTTCATAATAAACAAAATGTTCACACAAAGATGAATGACTTTATATATATTAAAATATACTATAAATATTTTTGTTATTCTTATTGTGCAAATTCTATTCTTATTACTATTATTAATTAAAATTAATATGCGATTACTTTTCATTGTGCTAAAAATCATCCAGAACAATAACACTGTCTAACATAGAGAAGCCTTTCTAAAAGCTCAATTTAGGAAATGCCGACGAGTTTCACGCTTTTAAAGTAGTCGAATGGCGAAAACCAAAGGGTGGCATTTAACCCCTGTGGTCAACCCAGCAAACCATTGGGTGGTGCCACTTTGAATATATGATGAATGTACGACTGGGAATTAAATCAAATTCGATTTGATACTGCGGGTGGTTTTTGTGGCCACCCTTCGTGCAATCATTCCGCCCTATAAGTATTCTATTTTTAAATTTGAGTTAAATTAGGGTTTTTGAATGATTATACGCTTTGTCCAAATTCCTTTGTGTAATTGTAAATCCAATATGTAATTCTGCAACATTTGTTAGCTGAAAATTACAAATGTCGCTCAAAAATCTATCAAATAGTGTTGAAATATAAAAAATTGTGTATGCGTTGAAACAGTTGTGTGGTAGTACTTGACTTGGAACGAGATACTATACCATCTAATTTTCATTACAATAACATCATACTCATTCTTCTTTTTGCTATTCATCTATGCTGGTTTTCACATTTTTTTATTAACACATTATTGACTTTATTTCTTTTAAGTGTTTTAAGTATGGATTGCATTCTTTAATTTCTTTTGAACTTCTTTATGCTCTTGTTAGTAACATTGTTTCCGTTACATGTATTTTTCTTGGTCTTACTAACGTCCTGAGGATTCTTAATTTGTTTTTATTTCTTTGAACAATTTTTGTTGCATTTAAATACCAAATGCCCTATATCTCTTCTGTATTCTTTCAGTTATATTTTAGTTTACATTTTATTTGTTTATTATTTAATACTCATTATTTATTTAGTAAATGTTTCTACTGCTTCCAAAATGTGACTATTGACATTCAAAATTTAACACCTTTAACCCTTTCTTCTTTATTACAAGACATATATTTAATTTTTTCTTCATCTATCATTAATCGTCTTATTTTCGATTGTGTCTCTATTTTCACCGGTACTTTTCTATTTCTCGGAATGATCGGAATGATCACGCGGATACATTATCCGAGTATGCTAATAGTTGCGCTGAGCTCTTGTTCATTGTTCCAGTTTTCGGTTTTTTTATAACCGTAATTCATGTTATTATAACCGTAAACAACAGAAAGTAATGGAGAGGGATAGTCCATACTGTGCTGCAGATGAACTGGTGAAGATAAATTTAAACGGGAGAATGACTTATGCAATGTTATAACAAGTGATATGTAAAATACGATATTGTGAACATTATGCCATAGGCCTTCAGGGCCTGTAGAGCTTTTAAATGCAATCAATTTTATAATAAGGCCGGTAAAATATTTTCATGTCAAATTCATTTTCATGTCAATTTATTTTAATTCGAATTTTCTCTCTGGTTCCTTGTCCAGTGTGCATAACTGCGTTAAATTCTTCCATTGCCCTGAGTCAATTACATTGAAACAAATCCTGATCTCTCAAATTTGTCAAATACTTCTTAGTCGTTTTCTACTCACTTGATTGAACGGTTGTTTGAAATCTATAAATATCATGTGCATTTTCATCCATATTATGGTCTTGGTTCTTTTCCGCAACTTATTTTAGTACGTGTATTGTGAATCTGTTCTGATAATTTTTCAAAACATTTGCTTTGTACTTGTACTGTCTTTCTTTAAATATTATATTACATTTATGAGTGAGATATCTGTATAATTTTTACAAGTCTCAATTTTTTGGTAGCGTTAATATCAAATATTCTTCCATTTGTTCGGCATTGGCATTTTTTTCTCTCTCCAAATTCTCCCCATAATGTTGTATATACATGGTGTAAAGAAAATAAATTTCGTGAATTTAATCAACGATACTTTACACCATTTTATAGAAAAAGTTTCTTATAAGAGTTAAAAACCTAACGGTTCACACGAAAAAAATTGCTTAATTATTAAATCACCAATCTAAAAGCTACGATGAGAAGTAAAGTAAAAGCAATTTTGGGAAATATTAATTTGTTATTATTTGTAAAATAAACCACAAATACACTAATGATCATTGTTAAACAATATTTTTAAAATTAAGAATCGCTATACATCAGCCAAAATGGATGTGATAATGTCGCCTAATCGTGTTTATGTGTTTATCGTCTCAACTAAATGAGATGATCGTCACCACAAAGAATATTATTTCAAAATGGTGGGAACAATTATTTCAGTGTATGTCAATGTGTGTATTTAAGTTACATTTAAAACCAAAAAAGAAATCCAAATCCAAAAAAAAAACGTTTATGATAAAGCGATATCCACTCCAGAACTGCTTTGGTCCATCTGTCGTCGCATCGCCTCACTATATGGCCTGCCCATTTACATTTAATTTCTTTCGCCTTTCCAATGATGTCACACACTTTCGTTTGTTCTCTGATCCATACGAAGGTATTTCTGTCCTGCTTTGTAATGCCAAACATACACTTTTTCATTCCCCTCTGCGCAAACCGAAGCTTTTATCACTGATTGTGATATGAGTTTAGTCCCTGTTTTACTTCCGTATGTCAAAACAGGCAGCAAGCACTGATTAAAAACCTTTCTCTTCAGGCAAAGTGGGAGTTTGCTCTTAAATACTATACTGAGCCGGCCAAATGCCTGCCAGCCATACTTAACCCGCCGTTCCACCTCCCGGGCAGTATCACTCTCCACTGAAATCCTTTGCCCAAGACATATGTAGTGGTCCACAACCTCTAAAGCACTTCCTAAAATAGAAATGCTCTGCAGCAGCTTCCCAGAATGCACTTTGCCCTTCTTCGATCTTCTCATTCTTGTACGTTCTCTTCGACAATTTATTCTAATCTTTGCTCCTACCATTCTATGGTCACTTTCAACATTAAAACGGTTAAGGATAGTACAATTGTAAAATATTATTTCATCGGTTGAGATGATGTAGTCAATTTCACTTGTGAGACCAGATGGACTTTTCCATGTCCATTTTCTGCTGATTTTTTTCTTATAGAACGAGTTCATAATATACAATTCTATTCCTTCAGCAAAATCAACCAATCTGTCTCCTCTATTGTCCCGTTCACCATTTTCATATGGGCCAGTTGCAGTTTCACTAGCTGTTGCATTTCCAATTCTAGCATTAAAATCATTCATCAGGATTTTGTACCTGCATGTCTCGCTGTCTAAAAACTGGGCCACATCATCATAAAATACCTCAATTTCCTCATCGCCATGGCTTATAGTTAGTGCATAAGCTTAGACGAGACCGGGCAAAATCGTTTTAATTAAGCGTTAAAACTTATAATTTTTAAACTAGTCGCTGAGTACGCGGCCCTAAACGCATACTCGAATTCGCTAGTCGCGGGCCGGATTGATGACACTGGCGGGCCGGATTTAGTCCGCGGGGCGGGTTTAGTCCGCGGGCCGTAGTTTGGAGATCCCTGCTCTACGTTTTAGGTTTAGGAACTGTGATCACAAATTTCCCAATTTTTTAGTGATATTTTTTATAACGTGATCTTAAATAACCATGCTATTAATCACAGTCACAAATCAAACAATAAACGTTGTTAATTTAGTAAAAAAAAGTTTCATTAAATTGTGGTTTAAAAAATTATGTCAGCTAAGTTTAATACTTTATCAAAATATATATTAAGCAACCGGGGCAAGTTATTTCAAAAGATGGCCCATTTAGTCAAGATTTCAAAATGTTTTATATAAGCCATTCGACGTGACTTCGGTGAAAGTATGGGTTGTTTGATTGTGGATAGAGTTTTCTTATTCCTGATAAGAGAGCATATGTCGGTACCCCGATGAGTCTAACCACCAACAGACGAAATATGTAATCGAAATATCATCATCAACCCGTATCAATCCACGGCAGGATGAAGGCCTCTCGCGGTCCTGAGCTCTCCTCTGCTATTCCGATTCAATATACTTAAAAATGCCATCAGATCATCGTGTTTTCGGTTTTCTCCGTGGACGTGGACGTTTACGATCAAGCGGTATCTAGTTCAGGACCGCCCTGGTCCATCTTTCGTCTCATCGCCTCGCTACATGGCCTGCCCACTTCAATTTCTGAATAGCTTTATTCTTCCAATGATGTCACTCACTTTCGTTTGTTCTCTGACCCATGTGCAGGTCTTTCTATCCTGTCTATGCTATCCCAATGTATGCTAAGCATACTTCTTTCCATTCCCCTCTGTGCTTCTCGAAGTTTTTGAACTGATTGTGATGTTAGTGTCCAGGTCTCACTTCCTATGTCATAACGGGCTGGACACACTGATCAAAGACTTTTCTTTTCAGGCAAAGTGGTAGTTTGCTCTTAAATACTGTGTTGAGCCTGACAAATGCCTGCCAGCCACATTTAAAGCGTCGTTTTACCTCCCCGGTACCCCCTTCTATTGAAACCCTCTGCCTAAGATATTACAAAAATGTATTCATATATATATTTTATATACCAATATATATATATATATATATATATATATATATATATATATATATATATATATATATATATATACAAATATATATATATATATATATATATATATATATATATATATATATATATATATATATATATATATATATATATATATATATATACAAATATATATATATATATATATATATATATATA
The DNA here is from genome assembly GCA_031761425.1 of Cosmopolites sordidus. Lineage (NCBI taxonomy): Eukaryota > Metazoa > Arthropoda > Insecta > Coleoptera > Curculionidae > Cosmopolites > Cosmopolites sordidus. Next base: position 32,700 of record JARFXV010001691.1, on the reverse strand, counting down.
TATATATATATATATATATATATATATATATATATATATATATATATACAAATATATATATATATATATATATATATATATATATATATATATATATATATATATATATATATATATATATATATATATATATATATATCTTCCTAAATGATTCGATATATCGATCCGTTCATTGGAAGTGGACAACACTTGAAAATGCCAAATGAGATTTTGGCGATACGTCGTGACTTTTCACAGAACGAACCGATTGACATCCGGAATGATAGTTCTGGACAAAAATATTATATATTTTTGGATTGACATCCGGAATGATAGTGCTGGACAAAAATATTGTATATTTTTTCTAAGCTCTATTTGAAATTTCTCATTCTTCCTGAACGGTGATTTGTAGGATCTGGATTTTGAGCTCGTATATTGCTTTTGAGAATATCCTATAGGTGTTCAACGGGATATAAATCGGGACTTAAAGGTGGCCAGTCAAACGCCGCAATCTCGAATTCCTGTAAGTACTGGAACACTGATTCAGCAACATGTGTGCGAGCATTATCGTGCTTAGCAGAAATCTGTCATACCAAATAAAGGTACGACTTTCCAATTGATGCCTTTCCATAGCATACTGGATCTTCCATCGAAACTCACAGTTTGCATGAGATTACAAGCATCAAATCGTTCTCTAGTTTTTCTATTGACTCTATCACGTCCAACAGGCTTCCAGAATTATATTCGTGTATCATCGGAAAAAAAAACTTTGCTCCATTCACGTTCATCCCAATCAGCATGGTCTGGTGCAAATTGTAACCGGGCGTTTTGTGAAGGGGGAGAAGTTGAGGGACTTTGGTAGAACGTTTTGGTTTTAATTCAACTTCCTTTAGCCTTCTACTTACCGTTTTTTGCAGTAACATTAACCTGCCTTGCATTCAGAGCTTCATTTTTTAGATGCGGAGGTGTAAATATACGATCTCGTAATGACTGAAGTTGTAAATAGCAATCATCCCTGTGCGTCGTGCACCGTTTACGTCTTTCTCCAGGTCACCGTGTTTACCCAACCCCGCCTTTCTCCACAGCATTTTTTTAAAATTAAGAATAACAGTTAATATCAGCGGCAACGCCGCAATCAATGATATTTGAACATTGCGAAAAAAATACTTCAGCATTTCAGTTCGATTTCAGATTAATAATATATTCTTTACTAGAATATCACGATATAATTGGTATTTATGGAGAAATTCCCTAAAATTTCAGAGGAGCTAGGTTTATTTACGAGCTACGATTACAGCTCGACAAAAATTTGTCCAATTTTCCAAAAGATTTTTGGATATGTGTAGTGTGGTCTCAAAATTTTAAAAATGTGGGCGGCAGCGAGAAATCGATTCTGAAGTCGAAGAACAAATTTTTTATCTTGTTGAAGAGGATTATCCCAAAATCACTCGAAGTGTTGCGCGACAAGTTGCTGTTTCCCATTTTCTACAAAATATCATTAACATACCATAGACTCGAATTATTATAAACATTACAAATGATTTTTCTACGATTATATATTAATTTTCATAGTATCATTAAAATACAGACGAATCCTCCGTTATACAGGTGCCCCACTAGCTTCCACCCTTCATTCTGATTAATTTCCGATCATTTCCATTGACAAAACAGATCAATTTCTACCGATTAGAAAATTTAATTACCGAAATTTATTGAAGACTACCCCGTAGCTTAGGGGTCCATTGTATGTGGCTTTCAAGTTTAATAGTTTCCTATTCTTCAAATTTTACCCCACAGGTCGATAAAGGTGGCTGTTTTTCACGAGATAAAATGCCGAAAAAAACTCTTAAGTCTTTCGATGGCGTTGAAGAAACGCGAATGACTGGACAAAATCTGTACTCATACGGATGATATCTTAATTAGTTTTATGTTACCTGGTAGCTAGTATACTGAGTTTTGCAAATTGGAATGTTAACTTAAAAACACTTTCAAGGCAGTTCATTTTAAATATTTGTTGTATTGACAAATAAGTGTGTTTGGTTTGTAGAATGTAATGAAATGTAGTTTATTTAAATAATATTATAAATTCTAATAAATTACATATTGACCTTTGTCATCCTCGATTTTTTTTCACCTTTTTATTTAGAGAAAATGAAATTAATTAGTGTTAGAGTGTGGAACTCTGCGAGCAGTGAAACAGTGCGGACGTATTCCTTCGCTCCGTTATCGGTTTTACAGCGGCAAAAAGAGTGCGATAAAATTGTATGAATAAAAATAGAAACTAACGTTGAACGGGACAATATTTAAAATCACAAGTGCGGTACAAATTAACATTTTAATACTGCCTGCCCGTCGGGGCTGGCAAATAGAACAATGACATCTCAAAAACGTAACAGTGACCACTTATCTCCACCTACAAACGATCTAAAAAAACGATACCAGTGGGATCCTAAAAATATGTTAACCCAAAATAGATATTATTTACCACCAGAGCTAGAACCATCTGATGATAGCAGCCAGCCAGGAATTTCTTATACTAAAGTAAAAATACCGAAAATCCCTCCAATTTTTCTATACGGTCAACACAATCACAAATAAGTTGTAAGCGATATAAAAAAATAACCAGCGGTGAATTTACCACAGTAGCCACAAGTAAGTCGTTAAAGATCAATTTAACCTCTGACAATGATTATCGTGCTTTAGCTAAACATTATCTAGACAATAAAATTCAATTTCACACATATCAGGATCCAAAAACTAAACCACTAGCAGTAGCATTAAAAAATGTTTCTCTCTCTCTAACTACAGAGGATATTAAAGCACTTTTAAAACAATATGATCTGCCTATATTAAAAATTAATAGACTCTACTACAAAGACAGAACTCCAATGCCGGTAGTTATTGTCGAATTAACAGCAAATGAGAAAGCTGAAGAGATTTATAAAGTAAACAGACTGGAAATCTCTGTAATTACAGTTGAATCGAGAAGACTAGCCAAAAACATTCCTCAATGCCACCGTGGTCAACAGACAGGGCATACTAAAAATTACTGTAAGCTTGATCCAAAATGTGTTAAATGTGCAGGTGATCACTATTATACCGACTGTGCTAAAAAATAGCAGACCCGCCAACTTGTGTAAACGGTAACGGTGAACACCCCGCAATCTACAAGGGATGCAGCTATTACCTCGAGAGTACTGGATTCAGAAGAACCTCAAGAATAAATCAACACTATACATCAACCCACAATACTTACACCACTCAGACAGCAACTTTAAGTCAAAAGAAAACCTATGCAGAAACCCTAATACGCCCTTCACAAGAAAATCTCTCTCCATCATTCCTCAACAATATTCTCTCGACTCTCCTTGACTTTCTGAAACCGTATATCACACAAATTAAAAATTTCCTTTTAACAAACCTTTTCCCAATACTGTTAAATGGCCCATAATCTAAAACTAATTAACAATTATCAACAAACCTTCAACGGTCCTAAAATATTCAATTGGAATGCCAATGGAATTCAGGCTCAATGATCCATCTTTATAGCCTTCTTAGCCCGTCACAACATTGACATAGCCTGCATCAACGAAACCCATCTTGCCAATAAAGAGAAATTGAAAATACCAGGTTATAAAATCTATCGAACCGATAAAGAAGCTAGGGTAGCCTCGGGCGGAGTCGCCATCTTAATCAAAAACAAAATATCTCACACACCAGTCGATATGCCAAAAGTTACAAGCTTAGAAATTGTATCAATCAAAATAAACTTTTTCAATAGCACCAGCATCCAGTTATACACTGTCTACAAACAACCCAACAAAAAATTAATGGACAACGACTTACAGGCAATTTTTAATACCACAGAGACAACATTGTTAATTGGAGATCTTAATTCCAAAAACACTGTGTGGGGCTGTCGCAGCAAAGTACAACCTACAGGTACTCGCACCGGATGATCACACATATTACCCGTACAGGAGAGATCACAAACCTGATATTTTGGACATAATCGTACAAAAAAATGTAAGAAAAGAACTTCAAACAGTGCATATAGAGCTCGATTCAGATCATCTGTCAGTTATAATTACATTACAAGCTGAACCTGTTAAAAATTCTCCTAAGGTAAAACTTATCAATGGCAATGTAAACTGGGAACTCTTCAAGAACAGAATAGACTCCAAACTAGTACAAATACCTCCCAACGAAAACAAATATCGATAAACAAGTTACACATATTACAACAACAATTCAAGAAAGCATACGCTTCTCAACAACGCCACCAAAAACAAGAAAAACATTTAAAAACAATACCCCCCTACCTCTACAAATCAACTAATTAAGCAAAAGAATCGGGCCAGATGAGAATGGCAGAGAACAAGGGATCCTGCAACCAAAACTCTACTTAATAACTTATCACATCGCATTAAGCGAGAACTAGATACTCTTAACGCATAAGTGATCTAGAGCCGCAAGATCCAGGATTGTCTAAGGATCTACTAAGAAAATCCTACGAAAATCGGAAGAAATCCCATCTCTTCTGGTTAATAATACATTACTACATAGCGATGAAAAGAAATGTACTGCTTTTGGTGACCACTTGGAAACACTGTTTGATCAACAGCATACACAACAGGCCTTTGCAAATTTGGTACAAAATGACGTGAAAGCCCACAGACCACTAGCTGGTGTAGACATCAAACCTACATCGTCACAGGAGATAATGTCAGTAATTAAAACCCTATCGATTAAAGAAGAACCGTGCCTCTACCAAATACCGAATATAATACTCAAAAAAGCAAGCAAAAAGCTGATTGTCTACCTAAGTTCACTTTTTAACTCTTGTCTAAAATTGAGATATTTTCCACAAACATGGAAGCACTCATACATTCTGCTCTTCCCAAAGCCAGGAAAAAATCACAAACTTATTTCAAGTTATAGGCCAACACGCCGCCTATCTACAATGGCTAAACTCTTTGAAAAAATTATATACGATAGATTAAACCAAGCGATTGTCAACGAGAACATAATTCCAGCCTTCCAATTTGGTTTCAAACAAGGGCATTCTACGTGTCATCAACTCCAATGCTTAACAGAAACTATAGAAGAGGGGTTTGAGAACAAGGAGTACACTCTAACCATATTCTTAGATTTGGCCCAAGCCTTCGATAGCGTATGGCAGGACGGATTAAAACATAAAATAACATCGGCTAAGATACCAGAATATTTAAAAGCCATCCTTTTTTTTATACATAAACGATAGATCCTTCTAAACATCCATACACAACGCAACATCAACTATTAGAAAAATTAAAACCGGCATGCCACAGGGGAGTATACTTGGCCCAATTCTTTTTAACCTATATACACACGACATACCAGAAACAGAAGCCTCGCTTCTAATGTTTGCTGATGACACAACTATTCTAATCAAGGAACAGAATCTTGAACTTGGGGTAAACAAACTTCAAGAAGCTACAAATCCATTGCAATAAATGGAATTTAAAAATCAATACAGATAAGTGCGCAGCAAAAATTTTTACTTTAAGGAGAATCAATAACCCTCCGATTATTCACATAAATCAACACCCAGTCGCTTGGAAAACAAACGAAGAATATGTTAAATATCTGGGTGTACACCTGGATACCAGATTAACGTGGAGAATACACATAATTCGCAAACTCAACGAAGGGTATGCCAGACTCTCTCAACTCTACCCGCTTATCAACAGGAGATCCTCATTAAAAACAGAATATACCTTATTGCTATACAAATCACTAATTCGGCCTTTAATCCTTTATGCATGCGATATCTGGGGCAACGCATCGCCTACCAATGAACATAAAATGCAGGTTCTTCAAAACAAAATATTACGAATAGCTGTGAATGCCGAAAGGTACGTAACTAATCGACAACTGCACCAAGAACTCGGTCTACTAATAGTGTCAGAGTATATTAAAAAATGAACGATCATCTTTCATCAGAGGCTAGAGCAATCTCCCAGCACTGAACATTATCTACTAGGACGCAGAAACATACATACAAGACTGAAGAGGAAACTACCTCAAGATATGTATTTAGAATAGATTTGTGATGTTAATGTTAAAACTGTTATTACAACACTGTCTTGTAGAACAATTGTAATTGTTGAGCAGACATTTCCATAAATAAAAAAAAAGTGTTAGAGTGTGTGAGATTCTATTAACACAAAGGATATACTAAATTATAGGGTGTCACAATAAGAGCGCAAGATGTGAATTTTAAATAAAACATAGTTTTTTGTAGCAAAGTATTGAAATATTTAGTGATTTACTAGGCCAATTGAAAAGTTCGCGCAGCAACATGTATAGTTTAGCAAAATAAGTTTCATCCTTCATACGAATTTATGTGAAGTTTCAAGACTATCTATCAATTAATTCATACAAAAATAGCTGGTTAACGTAAACGTACCAGTGTTATTTTTTAAAACGGAAAATATTGAAAATCGTGCAGTGATTAAATTCTTTGTAAAAAAAGGTTTAAAGGCAATGGAAATTCACCGTGATGGTAAATATATTAGGTGAGTCTGCTCCTTCAAAAGCAATGGTTTGTAAGTGGGCAGGTGAGTTTCAACGTGATCTTACAAGCCTGATACTCGTTCTGGACGTCCAATAATTTCAACTACTGAACAAATAATTAATTCTATATATGATATGGTTATGGATATGGACAGACAATTGACTTTAAGTCAATTCATGGTCAAAATCGACAAAAACGGTTATAGCATCAATTTTTTGGGATGCAAAAGGTATTTTGTTAAATGATTACGTTCAAACCGGTAAAACAATAACAGGACAGTAGTATTCAAACCTTTCGGACCAATTGGATGCAAAAATTTGTGAGAAAAGATCTGGTTTAGCGAGACAGAAAATATTTTTCATCAAGACAATACATCTGCTTACAAAGGTGTTCTTGCAATAGCCAAGTTGAAGGAGTTACACTATTCATCAATTCATTGTTCATCAATATTCATCAGATATGGCCCCCTCTGACTTTCATCTGTTCCCAAACCTCAAAAAATTCCTTCGTGGCAAGCGTTTTTTACTAAATGAAGAAGTTATAGCAGCCGTAGATGAGAATTTTGAAGGACTTCCAGAAAATCACTTCAGAGGTGGAATAAATGAATTGGAAAATCGCTGGATAAAATGTATTGAATTTAAGGGAGAATATATGGATGAACAAAGTAATTTTTTCAATTATAAACTTGTTTTATCATTTCCGCTCCGCGAACTTTTCAATTAGCCTAGTATAATATAGATATTTGGAAATTATGTATGGAACAACACATTCAGTAAATGATCGCCACGGCTTTGGTGGCACACGGGTACTCTTTTGGCGATTTTGCATTAATTTGGCGATATTTCGTTGATACAGCGTTTAATTTCGGCCTTCAGTGCTTGGAGGTCGTGGGTTTGTTGGCGTAAACCTGAGATTTCAGAAAATCCCACAAAAAAGTCTGGGATGGTCTGTTAGCAGAAGTTAAGTCAATTGGATTTTGTAAGCATGGAAATGCAAATCTTTAGCGAAAATACCCTAAAGAGTGGCTGTTGAAATATCCAATTCTTATGCACCATGGCGAATCGAGGAGTCTGGACTCTCGGCCACATTCTCACTAACTGCCGTGATGTTTTATTCTGAACGTCCACTACGAGCTCGTGTGGTATGTTTCAGATTAATAATTAAGCCAGCTAACTCTTTCGACTTTTTCGATTATTCTCTTCATAGTTAATTTGGAACAGTGTTTCTACCGAAAATCGGACGCACTTTATGAATCGTAGCAATACAATTTTCACTATTTTGATAGTAACGTTTAACAATAAGGACGCGCTGCTGTATCGAATAGCGCTCCATGTTTTTTAACTTATCACAATTCTTGACCTATCGAATCACGACAGCCAAAATGGCGCGCAATTCAAATCTTGCGTGCTGTAACACCCTTTAGAAGAAATTTTCCACCAAAAACTAAATCCCTTATTTTTTAATTTCTTTACGTGCATTTTGCTAACCATCTGTGGTAGTATCATCAGCAGATAATTCAATCTAATTCTATATCTAAATTATGTTGTATTTATATGAACCGTGAAGTTAACCAAGCTTTCCATTAGTAATTTAAAAAGTTGGTTGAATGGAATAGTTCCTTTATCTTGGTTTATAGTATTCTTAAATTTTGCTATATGAATGCTTTCATACGCAATAAACAAGAACTTTAAAAAATGTGATTTGGTTAGTTTTGTTTTTAATCTTTTTGAGTTTAGTGTTTCACACCATAGGTTCGATTGGAAGAATTGATGAAAGATATAGATAAAATATCTCAGCTAAGACTTTTATTCGGGTAGTTAATGGTAAATGTGGTCGAGGTGAAAGAGAATCGCCTTTACGATGGATCAATTCTGGACATTTTATTCGAATTGTATGGTCTAGTTTAACTGGATATTCACATGTCACTTGAACTTTAATTAGGGAGTCCAATAAAGTTCACCAACGTGTGCTTATTATAAATTATGGCCTAAAATTATATCTCATGGAGGGTGATATAACTGCAAATGAGCTCCACCCATTAGAAGACGATTATATTACCGTCGAGGAATATTTGAAGAAATTTCCCGATAGTTATGACCGCCATGTGACGTATACATTGTAAAGTTTGATATTGTTGACTGTATACTTACTCAGAATGTTTTGTGATACGGACGTTATTTGTGTTGCTTAATGTGTGTTCATTCGTTTTTTTGTGTTCATCTCAGTTAAAAAATGGAATTCACTCGTGAGAATTTTTATGCGGTAATTTACTACGGCTCTTGATGTGATTATGACGTTGTTGATAAAATCCTCTTGACGTGGATTATCAACAATGGTGCATTGATCAACTCGTTTCGACTTTTGGTGATGAAGCACCATCTAAAACCATAGTGAATCACTGATTTCATGAATTCAATCATGACCGTCGTGCGCTCACGGACGAATTTAAAGAAGGTCGTCCAAAGAGTTTCCTATTAATGTTACATTGCATGTTTATTTAATTTAATTTATTTTTTAAATTAATTTATATAAAAAATCTTATCTCTATTTAGAACAGTTTAAATACAAGGCAGAATATCATACAAACATACACAATATTTTACATGTTGGATTCCGCATAATTTGACAATCGCTGAAAAAAGGCTTGTGTCGATTGGTGTAAAGAAATGCTAAAAATATAATCATAGTGCGTCAAAAGCCGTGTATAATATCTACGCAGGTGACGAATTTTGGATCTATGCGTATGATCCCGAAAGTAAACAGCAGTCGACTGTATGGGTCTTTCAAAATAAGTCAAACCCAATAAAAGCTGTTCGTGCAACAAACACTTCAATGGTCGCTTTTTTTTTGGATAAATGAGCATGTGTCTGCAGTGCCAATACAGAAACGTAGAACGGCCAATTCTGAATGATACACAACCATTTTTTTTGACAGAAATTTTTGAAGAAATAAGAAAAAACAATTAGCGATGCAGGATCATTCTTCAACATGATAACGCGAGTTCTTACACATCGGCCCGAACAACTCAATATTTGACCGGTCAAAACATCGAATTAATGGACCATTCTCCGTACTGTCCTGATTTGTCACCCAATGATTTCTGTTTGTTCGTGACCGTGAAGAATAAACTACGTGATCAACGATTTTCGATGCATCTTTTTGGAGATACCTCAATCGGATTGGAAAAAGTGCTATGAAAATTGATTCAAACGTATGCAAAAGTATATCATCATCGCGGAGAATATTTTGAAAAACAATAAAACCATTTTTAATGACACATATTTGTTATTATATGTTATTCCGGATACATAAATCGGATACATAATCATTTACATAAATCGTAGTGTATCTGATCTAAATAATTTTTTTACAAATTCAACAATTAGTTATTAGCAACATATGAATTCAACATGGGGCAACTTGCTGTTTATGATAATATATCAGATAATTCCTTGATTTGCTTATAGTGTCTATTTTGTTTTTGTAAGCTTATCTTAAAGATAGAGTGTATGCAAATAAATTATAGGCAGTATGTAATAATTTATAGATTCTCATTTTAGAAGTCATCTAACACATATCGTCTGAAACATCATTAATCATTATCATCCTATTTATTTCTCCAGGTATGTCCGAATGTAGGTTTCTCCCAATTTTCTCTATGTTTGTCTTCCCTGTGTTGTTTTTTTTCCATGTTAATCCTTCGTGCCTATTTTCCAATTGGATTCCTATTTTTCAATGCCAATTTTGGATGACATGGTTCCACCTATTGTCTGAGAGCCTTTGGTTGTGTCCCACGAATATCCATATAAGTCTGGCAGCATGTTCTACTATGTCTTTAACGTTGGTTCCTACTCATATCTACGTATTTTTTTTGTGGTCTCGTAAAGTTATATTCAGCATTCTTCGCTCCATAGCTCTCTGTGTCTTCGTCAATTTATCAAGCTTGGATTTAGTAAAAAATAATTTAAAAAATTCATGTCATGTTTGCGATTTAAAATGTGACATAATATGTTGGAATACATGAACTATAATTAATTATATAGATTAATTGTATAGAATAGATTTAAGAATCAGACAAAACTCTATTTAAATAATCTCATATGTTAGTTATTCGATTATTGATGACAATTATTATGGCATAATTTATAAATTAATAGGATTTCTCAATTACAAGTAAAATGTTAATTCTTCTATTGGAACCTTCGGTATGAAACACTAAACTCGAAGAGATTTACCACTAAACACCAAATCACTTTATTAAATTTCACGACGCACGTTTCGTTAACCATGTTAGCATCACCAGGAGACAATTTAATCTTTAAACTCAGATTAAATGAGATCTTAAATTCAATTATCTCCTGATGATGTTAACTTGGTTAGCGAAACGTGCGTTGATAAATTTGAAAAGTGATTTGGTGCTTAGTGGTAAATCTCCTCGAGTTAAGTAAAAGGTTGTCCAATAGGCGTGTAAGAACCAAAAATAATGCACAATGATAATTACAAGTAAAAATCAGGTATTTTTATTTTATTTTGAAGAACAAATAATGATATTATGTTTTGAAAATAATGCTGTCTTTAATACTTCTAGGATGATCAGAATCTTCAAATCATCTTATCTATATTGATAACTGGAGAAGCAGCAATATTCAGCCGTATTTCTATTTCACGAAAACTTGAAACCTGTTTCTCTTATACTATAATAATCGCTCGTCTCTTCGGACAACTGCCCGAAACCACGTGATGTACGAACTCGTGGCTTTTCCGTAATTTTGGCACAACTGCACACAAGAGTACTACTGCTTACTTTAGTAATTTGTAGCAATTGCTTAAAGATACTTAAAGACAAATAAGCTAAAAGTATATTAGTTTAGTAGTCAAGATATGCTTTACAGTGATCATATTTTCAGTTTGATCTAAATATCTATATTAGGTATTGCATTATACAAGGGTGGTATGATTAGTACCTGGCCTTAACAAGAAAAATATTTTTGTGTGTAACATTTATTTTATTTTTCAACGTAATCACCTCAGTTTCAGTTCGATACACTTAGCCTTTTGAATGTTTTCATTTCTTTCGTATCCCAACTAAAAAATACGATTGCTCCAACCTTTCAAAGTAAGTGTTCGTTCGTGGCCGTTCTTTGGCCTCTGTGGTGCGTTGTGATGAATCCATGTTTTGTCAATATGACGGCAATGTGGTTTATTAAAGTCAAAGTTCATTCCGATTGCGTTCCGAACATTCTTTTGAAGTTGACATACGTGTGGGTGTGTGTATTGTCAATTGTGAGCAATCGCGGCACAAATCTTGCGGAAAGCTTTTATTAGTTGTTACAATATTCTGCACCCGCTCAATTGAGATGCTCAGTGTCTCAGTAATCTCACGCACTTTCACTCTCCAATCGTTTATCACGATATCGTGGATTTTTTCAGTCATTTCTGAAGTAGTTACCTCATTTGGACTACCTGGACTATTTTCATCAAAAATGCTTGTATGGTCACGTTTGAATTTACGTATCAAATATTTTATGGTTGATAATGAAGGTACAGAATCCCCATAACCTTCGCCGAGCTCTGTTTTAATCTCATCATTTGTTTTTTTTCCAAAAACAAGTATTTTATCATTGCTCGATATTCAATTTTTTCCATTGTTATACAATCACAAAAGTTGTTCTATTTATATGGCTGCTATTCACAAACTAAAAAACATAGCAACATGATTGTTTGACATTATGTGATTTTTATGTTGGGGAAGATTTGGGGATCTTGTTTACTTCTCAAAGGTTCATAGACTTAGTATAGGAAAAATGCTGAAGCGGGTATTTGATCTCAAAGAAGCAATTAAAACGTTTCTGGCTGGTAAGGGAAAACCTTCTGCCTTTTTTGATGACCAACATTGGCTCAGTGATTTTGGCTTCCTGACTGATCTGACCCTGCACCTAAAAGAGCTGAATGAGGCAAGAAAAACTTTATAAACAACTTGTATGAAAATATAAAATCCTTTGAAGTTAAACTCAATGTGTGGAAAATTCAGCTTCAGAAAAAATATTTTACGTACACCCCGAACTTGTCAACTTGTAATTGAAGTGAGGTGAATAAATATATATCCGCAATAACTGATTTACAGGAGGAATGTTCTTCGAGATTTCGGAACTCAAGGTAAATGAAAATTTAATAAACTTGTTCGTGATATCACATACTATATCTATTGAAGATGTTCCAGGAAATTTGCAAATGGAACTCATAAACCTGCAGTGCAACAGTGAATTACAAGAAAAATTGGGCCTTTTTAATTTTTACTCCAAATAAAATATATTGACAAAAATAAACTTCCAAGTATTCGACCTCATATTCAGAAAATGATGTCACTGTTTGGTGTAATGTTAACTGTTCAGGTAGGTGAGCAGTTGTTTTCACTCAAATGAAACATGACAAATTAAAAAATTGATATGATGTCAACTGCTCACATATCAGTAGCGGCTCGTGAGGGAGGGCGTTGGGACGCCGGCCCTCCAGCATTTATCACAGTAAACAATTTTTCAGACCAAAACACCATATTTTATTTCCGGTCAGTTTCTTTCCTTTAACTCATTTTCCTGGTTCACCTCCTGCATTGGGTTTCATTAGCACGAAAATTAAAAAGGAGGAAAGGAAAAGTAAAAAAAATCTTCAGCAGCACTATTCTCTTCTACGCCCTTCCATTTTAAAAACCCACGAGCCGCCACTGTCATATACCTATGTATGTGAGCAGTTGTTTTCTTAAATGAAACATGTCAAATCAAAAAATAAGACCGGAATAATGGACTCGCACCTTGAAAATAGTCATGTCAAAGCTAAGACCAGATATTGAGAAACTTTTTAAAAATAAACATTGGCAGAAATCTCATTAAAGTGTTTTTTTTAACATGTTTAACATTTATCTTCTACTTAAAGTATTACGCTATTTTTTTTTAATAAGGCTTAAATTTTCATTATATATATATATATATATATATATATATATATATATATATATATATATATATATATATATATATATATATATATATATATATATATCTTCCTAAATGATTCGATATATCGATCCGTTCATTGGAAGTGGACAACACTTGAAAATGCCAAATGAGATTTTGGCGATACGTCGTGACTTTTCACAGAACGAACCGATTGACATCCGGAATGATAGTTCTGGACAAAAATATTATATATTTTTGGATTGACATCCGGAATGATAGTGCTGGACAAAAATATTGTATATTTTTTCTAAGCTCTATTTGAAATTTCTCATTCTTCCTGAACGGTGATTTGTATATGCAATAGGTGTTGAGTAGTAGGTGTTTCCTAATAATACTTTTTCTTGTCATAATTTTTGCTAATATAAAAAGTAAGCTAAGTTTTCATATCCAATGTGGTAAAGTCAAATCAAAACGTAGATAAATACCTTACAATGATGTAACGGTCCAAGAAGCAGGTAAAAATAAGGTAGCTTCTAGTAATCACCGATTAGGCGTTCTGTTTTGCTGCGATAAAATCTGAGATCGTAAAGTGCGAAGAACTTTCGACAATGTGCTAAATTAAATCATTTCTAAAGCAGATTTATATTGCATAGGCGGTCGTAAAATTGCCGAGGGTATATTCAATTAGCCCCTTTTCGCCACTATTTTGTCAAATTTATTGATACTTATGTCTTGTTTTTTTACAGTTAATGGCGCTTGAAACTTACCGGCGTCTAGTCATTCAAGCGTCATAGACTTGTATTAGTTAACTAGTATTGTGTTTTCCTAAAATTCTTTGAGTATACAAACTCATAAATTACTTAAAAAACGGATTTTTTTACACCTGTATTATCAAATTTTTAAATCTGTTTATGGCATGTAAAAACAAAATTGCTGAATATTGCTGACTTTTTTCGATTATTTGTATTTATATTCCACTTTCGAATTTAAGAAATTTTTAAAAATGAAATTTGCTATTTATTACTTATTTACAATATCTCCACGTAAATGTCTAAAATTGAAAAGTAAATTAGTTACCGTGACTTTGCGGTATATGCTATGATTCTTCTACAAGTTTCTATCCATATTTTAACATATAAATTATTACAGTACATTATGAAAAAGAATTATTAAAGTTAAGAATTATTACAGTAAATTATTGCAGTAAATTAATACAGTAAATTATTACAATAAATTATTACAGTAAATTATTACAGTAAATTATTATAGTAAAGTATTACAGTAAAGTTTTACACTAAAGTATTACAATAAATAAATAGAGTAAATTATTACAGTAAATTATTATAGTAAAGTATTACAGTAAATTATTACAATAAATAAATAGAGTAAATTATTACAGTAAATTATTACAGTAAATTATTACTGTAAATTATTACAATAAATTGTTACCGTAAATTATTACAGTAAATTATTACAGTAAATTATTACAATAAATTATTACAGTTAATTATTATAGTAAATTATTAGAGTAAATTATTACAGTAAATCATTACAATAGATATAGACTCCAGTTAACTAGCCGTAGAAGATTAGGCAGCTATGGTTTATATATAAAGAGTTTTCGAGTAAGACTGTCAGAACTTAAAAAGACTCTCAATGATACACATTTATCAGTTCAGCGCCAAATATTTTCTATTAGAATATTTCTGTAAGGTTCACTTAATAGTAGCACGATTTCCGTCTATCGTATCGATAATCCTCTTCAAAAAATAACATTAATCTTATCTTAATAAGGTCTTAAAAAATAAATAATATATATGCACACACGCACACACGCACACACGCACACACGCACACACGCACACGCGCACACACGCACACACGCACACAAGCACACACGCACACACGCACACACGCACACATGCACACACGCACACACGCACACACGCACACACGCACACACGCACACACGCACACACGCACACACGCACACCCACACACGCACACGCACACGCACACGCACACGCACACGCACACGCACACGCACACGCACACGCACACGCACAAGCAAAACCACACACACACGCACACGCCAACTTTTCACAGAAACTTAAAAATTGTACAATATTGGTTAAACAAAGTGTAAAACAGTAATGGCATGGCATATTGGTATATTCGCTGAAGGAGCATTATTAAATATATATATATATATATATATATATATATATATATATATATATATATATATATATATATATATATATATATATATATATATATATATATATATATATATTACATTATTGCTTATTACTTTTATTACATTATTGAATACACAGAACGCTTCATTTTCGTGATTTCTTCAAGTGAGTTACTTCCAGATACTTATGCATGATACTTCAGCAGTAATCAGTCATCATATGTTCATTCCATCGACTTTGGTATTTTTCTTAAAAATTTGCAGGTCCTGATGAAATCGCTCTCATTGTTCCTCACTGTAAAAGCCAAGGTTGTCCGAAGATTTGTTCAAATAATTGTGGAGGAAGTGAACTTTGATGCTCATGCTACATCCAAGCTTTCTGAAATTTTCCAGCATGTTTTGCCACAATTCGCGATAATTTTCGGACTTTTTCCTAGGAATTTTTCCAAGGAATTTCCTAGACATTTTTTACAGCATTCACGAAAGAAAACCAGGCCAATGATTCTATATCATTCATTGAATGCACGAATTTGTTAATATATAATTAAAACAGGAATCATTTTATGCAAAGCTTTGACAAACTGTTTCATTAGTCCCAATTTCTTGTGCAATGGAGGCAATATTATTGTCTCTCTAGTAACGTTGTATTTATAATATCTTGTTTCTTGTCAAGGAAACTTTTTTTTCAGGCCAGTTTGTTTTAATCCAATGTTTGCTTTTTGGTCTGCAACTCAACAAACAGAGAAAATATGGAAATTTCGTGTAGCCGTTTTATAGTAATAGTAAACTTTTTATTGGGTTAACAATAAAGTGTTTACTATTTTTAAATCAACGCATATAACCCACTTAAGATCATTGCACTTGAGTTTTGCTATTATAAGAGATATGGTCTAAAACTTTTCTTTTAATTTAGTGGAATGAGCAATAGGAACCGCACCATGCTCATTGCCATTATGTAGCAAAACACATTTCAAACTCTGCTTGGAATTGTCGATAAAAGTCTCCATTCATTTTGTTGGTAGTTCAAGAAGAAACCCATTTTTCATAAAATACCACCGACACATCATTACAAGAACATCATTTTCTGAGCAATAAACGGAAATAGTTCTTTTTTTTCGAGAATGATAACATATAATTTTAGTACCTGGAGAAAGTAAATTCCTCTCTTTGAGTCTGGATGCTAATAGTTCTGATTTTTCTTTTGAGAGGTGCGAGGTCTCTGATAAGGCTACTTAAAGCATCTTGAGTAAAAAATAGGAGTTTTGAGGACATAGCTTTAAAATAATCACTTTCTTCGCTAGTACAAGCTTGCTTTTCTTCGGATGTTCTATATTCTGTGTCTGAAAGCTCAGACAGGCTACGAAAAGTTCAAACAGGGATGTATTCTGAATGATAAACTGGTTTTTTAGCAGATAGCAGATCGGGATAGGTATTTTTTTTCTATTAATACCATGTACCTTGACGAAGCAAAAATAACAGTCATCGTAGTGATTTTTGGTTCCCTCCAATTCGTAGGTGCACCAAATTGTAATTGACTTCTTTTATCATTAATTAACATTGTTTGGAATCTACGGTCTATAAACGTCTTTGTTTTTCAAGTTAAAGTAAGCGAAATACACATTTTACACAAATTCAGATATAGGTTGTCAAAACTTTTTCACCATATACTCGCTACAAACGTAACAAAAAGTGTTTGGTTCATTTAAATACGATCGTTTTGATGATGACATCTTTCAAGTTATATTTACTAACTTTTTTAATTGAACAAACAACAAAAATAAACAAGTTAAATAGCTACATAGAAGAAAATATTACCAATGTGAGTAGATTAAAAACTGTACGTACTTTTGATAATTTAATGTTACGGAGAGTGTTGCTAGATACTAAATTTTAAAATTACGTTTAAGTACCGGCGACATCAACATTTTATTTTTATTTCGTAGATCTGTGTAATTATCAGTGTGTCTTATTTTAAAGTTTTGGCACCTCCTTTATAGGAAAAATTTTGGTTCAACTATCATTGCATTATTATTCTCCAGATCATCACCTCATCATTATACCACTGTATGGTATGACATTTTTCGACACTTTAAATTTCAAAATTAGTAATAGCATGCAAAATATCTAATAGGTGTCAATGTTTTACTAACCTAAAGCAGTACATTTTTGTTCCTAATTACAACTATCAATGGTGATGCGGAATAATAATAATTAAAAATCTAATAAGAAAACAAAACACAAAGGAAAACATTTATACATTTAATATAATAATATAGAGCGGCCCATTTACTATTACATAAAGGGAAACAGAAGCCCAAATACAAGTCTTCACCTAGCTTGTGGTCTAATAAGTCATGCAAACCTAATATAATAGGCCCAAATCAAATCTTAACAATTTCACAGAAGAAAGATAAAAGAAAAAAAAACACAAGATCCACCGGATGTTTGAAATTTTCAAATACCGTAGAATTACTAACCCCGCTGGTCCAAATTAATAGAACCCACCTTCCCTAACGAGATCGAAATCCAGTTTTCTAATGAATTTTTAAAAGACGACATTTCGTCATTAAACTTAGATCCGTTTCTTTTAATTGAATTACAGAAATTGCCTGTAAAGAAAAAAAATTACTGTTATTTTCGAATGAAAGACGGGAGAATTTTTTTATACTATTTGACCCACATTATATTGTCATGGATGTACGAGAAGAAAAAAGTATGATCAGTGTAATTTTGTAAATAAATAAATAGGTTTTTAGCTGATATTAATGATGAATGGACTTTTGTATGCACAATACTGCGTATAAGTATCGTGTATATCAATACGAAGTGTAAGGTAATGAGTAAAGTATTCAATTGAAATTACAATTCTTCATTATGTCTTTCAAAGTAAAATAGTTGTCATGAGAAGCCACACTGCGTTTGAGATAGTTTGTTTACTCTCCATAGCAAGATTATGGCCTGGATCGATGTTCTCCAATGTCCTGGTGTCCTTTGAGATGAATTTTCGGCCTAGAGGAAAAAACAGTGTAAAACAAAAGGAGTCAAGTCCGGTGAACAAGGGAGCTGCTTGAACACAGCTGCTGAACACAGTGCTTTTACTCGTCAAAAACTCATTAATTACTCGTTAATAAATCGCTGAGTGTCATTGCGGAGGTGCATTTTCGGGATTCAACACTCAGGTATTCTTGATGTTTGGTTGACACAGTAATGACTCTTTACCGAAGTTTTTCAAGAAGTTTTATCTAACTAACTCGTACCGTTTGGAGTGTATAAATTCTTTATGGCCGATTCCGTGGCTACCAAAAAAGCAAATCAGTCTGTTTTTCATCTTTGATTTGCTCATTTCGGTTTTTATTGATCGTGGTGAGGTTGGAGGGTGCCATTCCTGGCTCTGGTGTTTCGTTCCCAGTCGTATTCAGAAATCCATAACTCGTCACCAGTAATGACAGGTTCTAGAAAACGAGGGTTTTTATTAATCCCCTTAAAAAACTCAAGATATGCTTCTCTCCTGTTATCCTTTTGATCCTGGGGAATGTTTTTCGGAACCATTTTCACGCAGATTTTCTTCATCCTTAATTCATTGGTCAACCAAACTTTTCTCCGATCATTCTGACTGTCAGTGACCGATAATGAGAATAAGCAAGATTCCGGATTCTGTAAACATTTTCATCACTTCTTGTTGTTGAAAACTTTCCGCTGCGATGTGCATCTTCAATCGTGTCTCGGCCTTATGAGACTGCCTAAACTACCTGAAAACCTGGGCTCTTGACAAAAGACTGTTTTCATAGGCCTTCTGAAGTTTTGTAAAAGTCTCCGTTGTACTGTGCCCAAGTCTGAAACTAAACTTGATTGTGCAACATTGCTGGAAATTGTTGTCAATCAATTTCAGAAAGTACTAGAAAAATGTGGTTCACGAAAATAACTGCTATGGACTACCAAAATAGTTCGGACCAAGTGAGTCGCACTGAAGATCCACCAGATGTTGCTCTGCTTTCTCTAAAAAGCCAACAGTGTTGCCAGATCAAACACTAGGCCATCAGTATCATTACTCTATCTACACTCCTCGTATAAACATTCAAGAGACAAAATACATTTTTTAAATCTATAATTAATTATCTTTTAAGTTGTTCCTTGGGCCTTTACTTCTATTATTTAACTTTATAACTGAAGCGAGCTTGGGTATTCGCCTAATGATCCAAGATTAAGGGAGATTTTTACCTTTGTCTTGGTTAGGTGCTTTGGTATTTTTCATATAAGAAAAGTTTTCAATCAGCGAAGAAGTCTGACCAAACTTTGCTGAGGTGGATTGAAAATGGGGCTTTCGTATTTGGTTTTTCCTAATGAATCATAGTGCATAAAGATCCGTACATCATTTTTTGCCTGAAATATTTCATAAGTCTTGATAAGAAGTGTTTAAAATAGATCTAGTCAAAATTTTTATTGGAATAGTATTGCACCACAGCTCTCACTAGAGTTTGAAAAAACAGGACTTCGATTTTTGGGGACAATTTTCTTGATCTGCATGTTTTGATACATGCGAGTTATATAGTAATGTTAATATACGTATTCTTTATATAAAGAATGTTGGAACTGAGATCAATCTCTGAGTGATTTATGCAGTTCTAGTTAGCCCTAGTCCTAGTTCAGTGATTAAAATGCAGTCGTAGATAAGTTGCCTTTCGCAAGCAAGATATGAGAATCTTTTCTGATAGAAGTTCGACTTCGGCGACTATGCGAAGTTTTTTGGTGAAGACAACCGCTTTTGGACTAATTTGTAGTTTAATTGGAGTTTTTCCATTCGATTTTAATACGATGTGATATGATAAATAAGTAAGAACAAGTGAATTTACCAATATCGCATTTTGGAAAATTGGCCATGTAGAGGTTGAACAAGGCTGGTACATGATGGAGACTCTTTGGGTGATGAAAAAGCCTACTTGACTATTATATGGAAGGAATTGATTGATATGGTTAGGTCAGGTATGGTTAGGTATGGTTAGGTCAAAAAATGACTGTTAAATAACAACTGAGCATCTAATATGGATGAGATTTTCAACATATACTCAATTATATTACCAGAATATTTTTGACGAGTAACGCAATTTTCATATTGAGGCTGAAACACTTCAGATTACCCTCGTATATAATTACGATTAAAGTGTTTATTACAATCTTTGTCAACATTGTCATTTGTTAAACAGATTGAAATAAAAACTAGATCTCCATGCAAAAATTTCTTTTTTGCGATGAAGCGATGAAATTAAAAAAACTGTGCAAAATTGGTTCCAAACGGTTTAAGTTACACAATTTGAAAATTTCGAATGCTTGATAACTTTCTTCTTTGTATATTTGTAACCTGTTTAACTTATTATGTTAGTGAATCTCCATAAGATCACGTACAAAATTACCATAATTTTAAATGGCAATAACTTTGGAACGGTTTAGTCAATCGAATTGAAGTTTTCACAGTGGCTTAAGGATTAAGTATAGAATATTCTGTCACATATTTTTAAAGATTTTATAACATTTTGCAATACCTCCATTACATTTTTAAAGTTTAAAATATTTATCATTAATGATTATCAAAAATAAATAATATTTAGAGGCCGGTCGCGTTGGTGCGGCGGTAAGAGCGTCTGCTTTGCCGAATCCGCGCTGGAGCGGTAGTTGGTTCGATTCCAGCGCTGGGATGGTTATTTTTCTTTCTTCTGTACGTTTATCTTTCCTAAATGTTTGTGATTGTTTCTAGGCAAGAGTGTAAAATCCGACTACGAATTACCCCTCAGTCACGCCAGTTAAAGGCTGGGTAAGGCCGGATGCCTTCTGAGAAGTGTTCTACGTTGGTCACTCGCCAGTCGGTAGGTTTCCTGATAGACGTATGGGTAGGCACATAACCAAGGGTTTATAGCCCGAGGGGGGTGCTGGCCTGGGTTTGTCGGAAGCTGATGACCGTGGTTCGGAATCCACGTTAAGCTGTAGGTCCAGTCGCTAAATAGCCTAGTTGCTGATGCGCCTCTAACCCAAACACTTTACTTTTTTTTTTTTTTAATATTTAGAGATGTTATTTAATATTTAAGTATAATTAAAAATTGTTCGTAGTTCTAAACATTTAAATCAATTCAAAGGCATATTCACTACCAAAAGTTAATTAAAATTTTTTCATATTATTTACTATTTTTAATTTAATTCTAGATTATAGGTAAAATTTGCTCTTTCTTTTTTAATTATACATTATTTCCTAGCATTGTGTTCATTATATATTCAGCAATATATTGCATATATATTCAGGAATTTATGATTTTAAGTATTTTTGCCTCTGATTGTACCTTCGATACATCTTTAAACTGGCATGTAAATAAAAAGAAGTGGCTATGTATTGGTAAAAGAAAATTCAAGAGAGATTATCTAAATACCATTACATTTAACAAAGGAAGTGAGTTTTTTACATAGAAAAATGTATCAAGCAAATAATTTGTATTACATTTTAACTAAAAACGATTTTTTTTTGTTCTAATACATTCAGACTCTTTAGAAACTGAGTTAGGTGAAAAACGTTACGGTGATGAAGTTATGGTAAAAAAATGTATACAAGTCATAAAAACACTTTATTAATGGTACAGAAGCAGAAGATTTATATCGTTCAGAAAGGCTTTTCATGTCAACCGATGAAAAAAAAAATACCAATATCAAGAATCTTGTAATCAAGTAATCGTGGAGTTCATTAAAAAAAAACGTTCATATTTGTTACAAAGCAATTTATGGTATTTGTATTACGATACCATACCATCGTAATTATTTCTCAACATTTTGCTAAAACTCAAATAAATACCATTCCACCAGCCAATATTCAACAGATATAGCGAATTCTGTGTTTTTTTGTTCCGTCGATTGAGGAAACTACTTCGTGGATGCCGTTTTGAGTCAATTGAAGCCTTTCACCGGAGTTCACTGGTATCTGTGGAAAAAATATTTTTAGTCGAATATAAAAATGTTTTGAAAACTAGGCTAATTGAAAAGTTCGCGAAGCGACATCTATAGAGCAGTAAAAGAACTATATAAACTACTACATTTTGAAGTTTCATCCTTTATTTGAACATATGTGAAGTTTCAAGTCAATCTGTCAATTAATTCGTTCGTACAAAAACAGCTACTTAAAATAAACGTATCAGTTTTTTTAAATGGAAAATATTTATTAAACATTTATTAAAATGGAAAATATTGAAAATCGTGCAGTGATTAAATTTTTTGTAAAAAAAAATTAAATGCAATGAAATTTCATAGTGAAATGGTAAATGTATTAGGGACGTTTGCTCCTTCACAAACAATAGTTTGTATGTGAACAGGTAAGTTTCAACAGGGTCGTACAAGCCTGGATGATGATCCTCGTTCTGAACGCCCAATAAATGCAACTACTGAATATGTATGATATGGTTATTGATGACAGACAATTGACTTTGGGTGAAATTGCTAAGTCCATGGACATTCCAACCGAACGGGTGTTTCATATTTTGAAAAAGGAATTGGGCTTGAGAAAACTATGGGCAAGATAGGTGCCGCATTTCTTAAATTCTGATCAAAAATGAATTCGAGTAAAGCTTTCTAACCAACATTTCAATCTTTTTCGAAATAATAAAATAGATTTTTAACCTCGTTTTGAAACTATGGATGAGACTTGGGTTTACCACTATGATCCTGAACTGCGACAACAAAGCGCAAAGTGGACTGAGTCCGGTTGTTTAGCTTCGAAGCAGCCAAAGGAGTAAACATCGATCAAAAAGGTTATGGCATCAATTTTTTGGGATGCAAAAGGCATTTTGTTAATTGATTACCTTCAAACCATAAAACGTAAAACAATAACCGGACAGCATTACTCAAACCTTTGGGATCAATTGCATGTCAAAATTCGTGAGAAAATACCTGGTTTAGAGAAGAAAAAAATAATTTTTCATCAAGACAATGCACCGGCTCACAGAGGTGTTTTTGCAATGGCCAAATTAAAGGAGTAACACTATGAATTGTTGGAGCATCCACCATATTTATCAGATCTGGCTCACTTTAACTTTTATCTATTCTCAAACCTAGTAGCTGTAGATGAGTATTTTGAAGGACTTCCAGAAAATCACTTTAGAATATTCTATCTCTAGAATGAATTGGAGAACCGCTGGAAAAAATGTATTGAGCTTAAGAGAGAATATATGGAAAAATAAAACCATTTTTTCAACTAAAAACGTGTTTTATCATTTCCGCTCCTCGAACTTTTCAATTAAACTAGTATATCGGAGTGAAAAGTAATTACATTGCAGGAGATAGAAAAAAAATAAGATAAATTAATAAATAGTTTTTGATCACAGTAGTATAATTCTTATAATCTTTAACGATATAAGTTCCTTGACATTAAAACTCAATTATCTAATCTTGGTATAGTCAACTAAGGTAGCCGATACTTGATGGAAATTATTTTTAAACAAATGAACTAAGATTAATATCTAAAACTCTATTAAATTTAAAACTTCTATTACAATTGTCTCGACACAGTGCCTTTTTCAAATACGAAATCTATATTACTATAGTTTTTTATATTTAAATATAGTTTTCGTATTTGAATAAGGCACTGATGTGGTAATGAATGAATAATGAACTGTAATACCAGGTATAAATCTTAGTTCGTTTATTTAATCTTGGTATTTTATATAATTCAAGAAATTAAAGCACACATTTTTATGATTCCATTCTAACTGATTCCTACCCTTAATGAAGGCCCATTCTCGGACACATGGTACTAATCACCCCTTCAACTCCCACCCCTTCGCATAAATATCTCGAAAGTGTTACTTCCAGATGTTATCGGCGATAATTTGAAGAATTTTACGATCGCTCTTTTTTTCTCGCTACCTTCTTTCACGAGCCGGTAGAAAAAAAATCGTCCCAAAATGATTCTTATCTTCCAATCGATGCCCAAAAAATCAATATACTCGCTTTGGCAATAAATCAACTGTTAATTGACCAATTTGCTCAACGTTTGATGGTTCTTGGAGCCAAAAACATTTATGGTTAAGTAGTGTGTGATGATATAATATTATTCGTAATATGGCGTATTTGTTAATAATATTATATCTCTGAAAGAAAGACGGGAAATTGGACAATTTAAAATTCTTGTGTTTTGGTTTGTTCAGATTGAAATTTACATTATTCTTAGTTTGCAATTTCTTTAGCTTATATATGTGGATTTTTATATAATCATTTACAACATTTTTATGTAAAGTCACAAGTGAACATTTTTCTATATCATAATATTTAGTGTTAAATATAAACTTTGTAATGAGTTTTCCACTCATACCTGATGACATTGAAATCAACGCTTGTTTCGCCAACCAAGTTAGTATCATCAGGAGATGATCAAAACTGAAATCTTAATAGTGAAATTTTTAAAATTCAGTGAAATGTGTCGAAACGTGTAGAATGCTCATTTTGCACTTCATTTAGGTAGTTATTAAAACACCTTTTCACAGAAGTGGCCTAGCACGTCCCATTTTTCAAGTACCTGCTTCTCCTTTATATCATTGAAATGATTTGCACCTGATTTTGGAGTACAAAGATAAGGAGTACTTTGGTACTAACTATTGCTGTTTTTTTATGTCTACGAGACAGTAGGGCAACAAATGAACATTGCAGTAAAAAAGATTGTCCTCAAAGAACTTCTTTTGAACCTGGTATTTCAAACATAATATATGCCCCCCTTGTTAACCCAAAAAAGGAGCTTTTCCGCCTCTTCATATCAATCTTGGACTAATGAAAACTTTGTCAAAACCATGGACAAAAAAGGTAATGATTTCAAATACCTAAAAGAAATATTTTCTCAATTAAGTCATGCAAAACTAAAATAACGCATTTTTATCTCAAATAAGTAAGCTTTTAGGTGATTTCCAGGTTTTAGGTGAGTTCCAGAAGCACCCGACTTGACGTATAGATGGCGATTGTTGTTTGAAAAGAATGATTATGGTAAGTTTGAAGTTTGACGACGTTACGATATTTAGTATTTGTTAAATTCTCACTATAAACAGGGAATCGAAGCTATTGAGAACATACGAGGGAAAAGTGCGTCGAGCTAAAAAGAGCCTATGTAGAGAAATAAAGATATATTTTTCCCAAATTTATTGTGTGTTCTTTGTTAGGTCGGGTACCTCTGGGGTTACCCTGGTATGCTGGGCGACTACTGCTGGTTTTTACTAAGAGATGCTACAGAACACAAGAGGAACAAGTGAAAGTTTTTGTCGTTATATAACATCTCAAGTAATATATTTTTATTCACATAATTCTCAGTAATGTCTTTGCATACATTTAACACGTTTTACATGTTTATATTAAATAAATACAAGATTGTAAAAATATGTCGACTCGTTTTTTTTTGGAAAAGTGGAAAACTCATGATACAATTTTTAAATCAAAGGATGCATGTTATGTGATAAATCATTGACAGATTTGAATAGCTCATCATTTTTGGCCACCTGTTTTAGGAACTTATTCTTTGATGCCATTTCAGTGCACTTGACAATTTAATCATTGAGCCTTAATCTATATACATACATACATATATATATATATATATATATATATATATATATATATATATATATATATATATATATATATATATATAAATATATATATATATATATATATATATATATATATATATATATATAAATATATATATATATATATATATATATATATATATATATATATATATATATATATATATACAGTGTGTCCAGGATAAGGACTTACCACCCCTTTAAAATTTTAATTTCTGGGCCGATTTTCATAAACTTTCTTTTGTTGGATAGATCCCGGAAAACCGGCATTAAGAAACTGTATTATTAAGGACACATATGTTTTTTTGCTAATATCATGAAACTTAAATAGTAGACATTTCTATCATTCCGCCATTTTCTATAAAGCACTTTTCAATACGTCGTCGGGTGTTGTTCACTACCTTTCTCAATTGTTGTTTGGTAATGCTACGCAAGCCTGCTTAATACGATCACATAGATCGTCTGGAGTTTGAAGCCTCGAAACATAAACCTTATTTTTAATTGTCTCCCGGAGAAAAAATCAAGAGGCGTGAGGTTCGGGGATCTCGGCTGCCAATTAATTACAGGACTGTTTCGCTCAATCTAACGATTTAGAAAATTATTATTTAACCAGTTTCTTACGTTAATTGCATGATGAATGGGTGGATAATTAAGAGGCAATGCATCAATTTCAACATCAAATTCATTTTGTAAAAATTTAAGACATCTAGCTGCCATATCAAAAAAATGTGGTCCAATAATAATGCCATTTAAAATAGCGCACCAAACGTTCACCTTAGTAGAATATTGTTTTTTACATTATATTACCTAATGTGGGTTACCTTAAGCCCATAATCTAATATTTAATGATGATACGATACCATTTGTTGTAAATGTGGCTTCATCTGTGTTTAAGATATTTTTCAGAGATCATAAACAGTATTCCATTCTTCTTTCAGGGTCACCAACTTCAAGTTTTTGAAAAAAATTGATTTAAAAGGTTTCCTGATATTTTTCTTCAAGCATAACCAGATAGTGCTTTTCGGGATATTTAAAATACTACTAGCGTCCCTAACGCTTGAGTGTGGATTCTTATTAAAATAATCAAGAACTAATTGAGTTGCTCGAAATTTACGAGAACGATGCTAATGAGGAAGTTTATTAACAGTTCCATTTTGATCAAAATATTGGTTTATGCAAGAAACTGTAATATGAGGTTTCCTTCTGGATGTCTTCTATTAAATTTTTTTGCTGTTTCACGAAGAGTTCGTGTGCCATCACCAACTAATCTTATAAATTCCACTTTTTCTTATAAAGAATAAATGATTATTGACGTTTGAAATCACTATAATACAAATCAATCAGTCAAAGTGACATTTGTTAATTAGTTTACAATTTTTGATTTCCATGGCACACATAGTTTTATTATCAGAAAGTACATGTAATTATTCAAAAATAAAAATATAAATATCACAAATATCTGGGACACCCAGTAATTTAGAACCGTAAAAATCGTTACAAAAAAGTGTATGTGATAGACTTTTTTAATGCCGTTTTCTGAGATCTATCCAACGAGAAAAAGTTCAAACACACACACACACAAATATATATATATATATATATATATATATATATATATATATATATATATATATATATATATATATATATATATATATATATATATATATATATATATATATATATATATATATATATATATATATATATATATATATATATATATATATATATATATATATATATATATATATATATATATATATATATATATGATGTGATGTGATGTGACTAGGCCGTTGTTTTTGAAGATGATACTGCAAAATCAGTATACTATATGTGAAAGAATTTCTATTTTCGCACTATGATAATCTAGCACTGCTAATCTCATGTGCCCATTATATGTGATTCTATCTTCAGGATGGTGTTACATTGCATAAAAATCAATAAATTTATTACGACATAGGAAATATAATTCAATTGGGTAATATATCAGTTGTCTATCATATGACAATGATTGTATATCATATGAGAGAAAAGTTAATGACATCACGTCTACTTTAAGATATAAAATTGTCGTTAGTTTTTCAAAACACATAGAAAATATTTCAAAATTATGAAGTTAGTGGCTGTTATATTGTTTGAGCAGACTATGAAGCTAGATACTACCATGTACACGCGAAAATAAAGGGAACGTGATACAGTTTTTGAAACTACTTATTATGTCATAGAATAGAATGAGTATTTTGCATTATAACTTTAATATTGTATAATTATGTAATTTTTTTATAGTCCAAATAAAAAGTGTTTTACGCATTTCTAGATATTTGTTAAAAGTTATCCATCGCTTTAACATCAATATTAATACTTACAAAAAGAATCTAATTTCACAATTAATTTGATATTATTTACTAGAAAAATGATGTTTTAAGGAACATGGGTTTTATATTTCTAAAGTAGATTTCGATTTGAGGTCAATAATTGATAGACCGCAAAGTAAAACCATTTCCAAAAAATAAACCCTTTCATAAAAGTAATTCGATCACCGTAGTCGGTCAGTAATTTCCACAACATTACACGATCCTGGCGTTGTAAACGGCGATCGAGTTACTGATAGGAGAGACCTCCAACGGCGGGAGCGGGTAATCTAAGACATTGATCGAGCATTAAAGGCCCAAAATTCCGAACGTTTTTGATCGCTATTTCGGCCGTTTTTCGGGACGTGACATCCCAATCAGAATGCCGTGAAATATTGATTTGGAATTGAGTTGGATACTCGATCTATTCAAACTAGATTTTTTTCTAGTAGCAACAATATTTTTTTCGACGGTTTGAATCGCAGTTGCAGACCATAAACGATATTTTGCAATTTTATCTCACGTTTTAAAGTGTATGGAAAGTTTGGAAGAAGAAAATAATATAACTATTTAGTAAAATAAGTTGTCTATTGGGACTGTGACAGGGCCGGCCATTCTATTGCAATTAAAATCCTTCATAACCGGATTATTTGGACTCCATGAAGTATAATGTTAATAGCTTAAAAACTATGATATATAGTTTTAAAGAAATATAATTAGCATAAAGGAAGGAATAATTATATAAAAGCCGGTCGCTTTGGTGCGGACGGTAAGAGCAGCGGCGTGCCGCTGCTGTGCCGAAACCGCATTGGAGCGGTAGTTGGTTCGATTCCAGCGCTCGGATGGTTGTTTTTCTTTCTTTCTTCTGTCTGTTTACTTCCTAAATGTTTGTGATTGTTTCTAGGTAAGAGTGTAAAATCCAACAACGAATTATCCCTCAGTCACGCCAGTTAAAGGCTAGGTAAGGCCGGGTGCCTTCTGAGAAGTGTTCTACGTTGGTCACTCGCCAGTCGGTAGGTTTCCTGATAGACTTATGGGTAGGCACATAACCAAAGGTTTATAGCCTGAGGGGGGTGCTGGCTTGGGTTTGTTGGAAGCTGATGACTGTGGTTCGGAACGGTTAAGCTGTAGGTCCAGTCGCTAAATAGCCTAGTGACTGATGCACCTCTAACCCTAATACTTTACCTTTTTACCTTTTAAGTATATAAAATGGGTAAATGATTTTAATAAGAAGTTTTTTGTTAACAACTGATTTATTAATGAAGGGGGAGAAACTAGTCTTTTTTAATTATTTAACAAATTATTTCCATATAAATTCCCAATGTAACATTATTAAATATTTTAATTTTCAACGAACATTTTATTTTTGAATAAAATCCCAAATAAGTCTTTGTACCTAACATAAATTGCACAGTTCATGACAAAAAAGAAAATTCACAAATAATTTATATTTCGAATGCAAACTGTGGGCTTTTATAATTGTTTTTAGTATCCGAAGCATAGAATAAACAAGGTTTCATTTTCTCTTCTGACGATATTTTTATCCATTCTTCCCATAACAGTCAGATTAAGTAACTTTTATTCCAAATTCTTTATTTTCTGATCTTCACGTCTAACAAATACTACTGATTTTCTAGTTAAGCGTGTGGGGGAGACTTTCAGATTTTTTTAACATTATGCAGCAACAACTTCTGCGTCTTCCAGGCCGTATGTTTTGAGTAATTCTCATGTTGGAAATAATAATATTCTTCCAAAGTTTTTCAGCACTGTCAAACAAATTATAACCCAGCACATCTACATACTTTTTTGCATTCAAATGCAAATTATTGAATGTAATTCGATATTTTTCTAAATTTACCAACCAA
This sequence comes from Cosmopolites sordidus, assembly GCA_031761425.1. Lineage (NCBI taxonomy): Eukaryota > Metazoa > Arthropoda > Insecta > Coleoptera > Curculionidae > Cosmopolites > Cosmopolites sordidus. Next base: position 2,192 of record JARFXV010001691.1, on the reverse strand, counting down.
TTTACAAAACAAAAATTGTTTGTTATTGTACGTCACCAAATCGTTAATCTGGGTCCACACCAATGCAATTTGCGTTGTGCGGGCTGAATGTGGTGTGCATGCGTGGCAATGTCGACGTTTTGACACACAAGGCCACACATACATATTTTCACCGCACAGCACGCACACGAGCCATCTTTTGTCGGTTTTCTCGCGAATGTCAAAGGAATTTGCGATGCACAGGATCTCTGTGTGGATGTGTTATTGAAATTTATTTGAATAACTTTATAATAATCACAATAATTTATTTTTTGTTTGTTTTGGTATTTATTGAGTTCCAGCATATTATTAAGTTGAAGAAAAAAATCGCAAGAAATGGCGTTATTGGATGAAGCATTTGTACTAAAACAGAAAAGTATAAACACTGAAAAATATAAACAACTTTATTTTTAACGCTTGTTGGAATATAACCTGTCATCTCACTGCACACAGACACAGACGAAGCGGGATGTACAAAGAGCACAAAAAAAATATTTATTGATTGTTTGTGGTAATTTTGCATCATAAGTATTTTCGCCGCACAATAAATTCAACACACACGCAAATTTTTATTGGTGTGGCTTTACAGTTAGGATGATATTTTGTATGATAGGCATATTGTTTGAATTTGGAGGGTCGCTTTGGATTTTCGTCAAACGCGACGATGGGAAGCGTTGCGTTGCCGAACCGAATAAGTTGTACTATCAGCATTGAAAATAATAGTTTTCCAAAAGTTTTTATCGATGTAAGTTTGGGCAAATTACGTTCTATCCTGTTCCTTTCACTTATGAATGATTTTTTGCTTGCTGATCTCCCTTTCATTAAATTTTCATGAATAACATTTTGTATAGTTTGAGCACAAACAATCTTACCCGATGTTATCAGTTCCGTAGCTAAAGTTTCTATGCTCATACGCGATGATCTTTTTACTTGATTGGCGATATTTTGTCGTTTTCGGTGGGTTAATTTTCTCGAGCGCTCAGAACGTTTTTCATTTTTCACAATACCACTTTCTTCCCGGTCAAGCAACCAACAAAAGTGTTCATATATATATATATATATATATATATATATATATATATATATATATATATATATATATATATATATATATATATATATATATATATATATATATATATAATGTCTTTGCATAGATTTAACACGTTTTACATGTTTATATTAAATAAATATGAGATTGTAAAAATATGTTGTCTTCTTTTTTTCCCACCACCGACCCCCTATAACAAAAAAACTGTATGTGTTACAGTAATTTGCTTATCATTTTCGGATTTAGGACTACAAAATACTTTATATACACCTATTTTCATCAATGTTATCTCAAAAAAGTTTGAATTTGTAATCAATTCACTAGTCAATAGTGCTTTTCTCTTATGTTTAATTCAACTATAAGGATGAGAAGATAAACATATCTAACCATAATTAATTTTAACCATATTTGAATTTTTTGTTTAAATACTTATTTGTGATGTTACACTCGGAATTTAAGTGAAAATAATTTATTAATTAATTAAAAATACTAGCCTCTTTTAATTATATCTCCCTTAATTATTAAATTATTGAGAAAAAAATTATTGTTTAAATAATTTTGTTATCCACTGTATATATTAATTTGATTAATTTAATTATATGTAATTCTACATCTCAATAGTATATATATTGTCTTTTGGAAAGATAAGTGTAAAAACTTAAAAAAATATCTTGGAAATTCCTATATTGTACTTCTTTTGTTTATTATTATATTTAAAGACTTTAGCTCTTATTGTGTTGTTTTAAGAGCTAATTAAGTGTTAAAAACATATCTCTTACTATTATAGAATTTAGAATAAAATAGTGTCTCAATATTACTTGATCCACTGTAACTATTTAATGTGATCATATTGTCCGAACATCTTCCAACCGATAGCTGAATTATTTTTCTATTAAATATTGAAACTGTATTTCGGATAATTTATAGGGAGATAACCATTCCACGAACGAGAAAAAAGGTTCCCAACTGAATCAAAAGAACCATCGTAACATAACAACATTTTGATCTTTGTTTTGCCGAGGACAACAAAAAACTACCGTGGAAGCCCCTCGATACTCCAGCACGATAAAACCGTATTTTCCCCGAAAGTAAATATTCATTTCCATGGGTCTTCGCACAAGAA
>JARFXV010001690.1:0-230070 GCA_031761425.1 Cosmopolites sordidus | reverse complement strand
GATGAGAATAACGATGGTTCAGATTTGTCTTCTTCAAATCAATTTTCTTCATTAGTCCTATTTCAAAGCCTGTGGCGAAAATACCTGAATATTATTTTTATTTTAATAGTCATCTGTTAAACTTTTATAGGTTTCTATGTGAATAACGGATGGAGAAAGTCTCTTTTCTATTTGAATTATTTATAACTTTTGAATGTACTTAAAAATGTATGTTAATTAATTTTTGGGAATTATTTCAACTAAATGTAAACCATTATCATTCACTCGACTTGGCTTGGGACTTATTTACGCAAACTTTTGCTTCAAAAATTCCCATAAACAATAATCCGAAGTCATCTATTTTTATGATTACCTCCTGATTTTTATCGCTTTAACCCCCTTTACCCAGCCTTATTTGGCTATATTTTTAAAAATCTTGATGCACACTTTGCTTGAAATTATGATATATACAATCGTTTGAACTATGATATACTTTAAATATAGAATGGTGAATTTGGCGTCACTATTTTAAGTACTATATCATATTACAATTCACTAAAAATTGTTTTTTGGAACCTAGGTGTTGGGATCCTTTTCTACCAGCAATTTTGCTTTACGTAAGAGACGTTTTGTGCTGAAAACTTTCGTCTGGATCATATTGGAGTTGACCTGCATTTGACAGAAATACACCTTGTAACATAATAAAACCAAATAGGGAGTCACTCCTCTCCTCCGGCATGCCAGTAATCAAACTGAAAACCCCCTAGAGCCCTTTAAAATATTTTCCACGGTAGCCTCTGATGAATCAGCAGACTTTTCGGGATAACAGTTTAAGAACAAACCAACGGTTTATGGAATACTTTGACTTGGTTTAATCGATAGTATATAATCGTTGTTTGTACACGTTCAACTATTGCTCTCGTTGCTAATAAGTAATCCTAGTAATGGCAGGTGTGTCACTAATAAGAAGCCTGAAATATAGTTTTATTATTACTGGAATTTCGAAGTACTTCTTTAACCCACTTAGAAACTACATGAATGATACTTTTTTAGAAGATGCAATTTCCTCCAAAAATATCAACGATATATTTAAGATATCCCCGCTTAATATTGATTTATTATAGAAAATAGCCATTTCTGATATTCGCAAGTTTATAAAATTAGATCCCTGTTGGATATTTATAGATTATATCCTTACAGAAGACCATGTTTTTATTCACGTAGAAGTAATTGTGCGTCCCCACTATTAATATTCGATATATTGATCTCAGTGTAGGAGTTAAACTCCCATTAATCTAACTTTATCTCTGAGGGAAATAACCTTAGAATTTGCTCTAGGAAGAGATTAAATCTTTGCACCTAAACAGCAGTATTTTAGGCGAAATCGTGTTGAGATATATTTCATATTTTCGATAAAAATGCAAGGTATTTTTAACTTAGACTATAAATTGTAAATAATTTATATTAGACAAATAAACAGTCTGGAAATGCAATCAAAACTTTAGCAACGTTTTTAGTGAGGTAGAAAAAATAAAATTCTGCCAAATCGAAAGGGGTCGGGTTTGGTCGATATATATTATATATATATATATATATATATATATATATATATATATATATATATTCAAAAGGTCAAATATCTCAAAAACGCTTTGAGATTTCTTAATAAACTTTTATACATAAACATCGAGAAATGTTTGCTACTTTTTATATATTTTCATTATTTTCATTATTTTTTTTTTGTCGCATATTTGAAATCCAAGGCTAAATTGGGGCATTTTCTTCTTAATTTAACGAGGTAAATATTGTATGGTTTTTTTTTAAATAGATTTTAAAAATGACCAAAAGGTGTTTCGATCTGTTTTGGGGTAAATATGTTTTTCATTTAGCAGGCTATGAAACAATGGAAGACAAATTAAGTATTTGATTACATTTGACAACTGTTAACGTCAATTTGTGAATTCCACATTTATTTCAATTTATATATTGAATTTATATGTATTTAACTGAAAGAGAAAGAATTGAAATACTTGAAATTGTTGGATACGGTGACAGAAAACACACTTATGCTAAAGATTGTCCAGTATTTAATGAAGTACATCCGAATAAGAACATCACTAAGTAACAGTTTCAAAAACGGTGAAAAGATTCAATTATACAGAGCATTAAAAGTCGTCCAAAATTAGGAAGACAAAAAATAAATACTAATGACGAAAATTCGTTGAATGTTTTAATTGATGTAGTAGCCAATGGTAAGATTTCCGTGGAACAATGAGTTTTAAATTATATGTGTAGACGATCAATCCACAAAATAATAATAAAAATATTTTTATCCTTATAAAATACAATTACTAAGATAATTAAGTGCAGATAATTGAAGAGTTGAGTTTTGCGAAGTTATGATGGAAAAAATATGCACAAAAACCTTACCATTTATCCATTACATCAGTTAAAACTTTCAACTGTATATATACAAAACCTGAATATATATATATATATATATATATATATATATATATATATATATATATATATATATATATATATATATATATGTATATGAAGAAAAATGTATAGAAATATGTATATGAAAAAGAATTTTTAAATATCAAATATACCTTCAAAGCACGAAGAGAACGCTTTTAAATCATGTTTCTTTTTTCTAGAAGATATTCTGCGTATAGTGGCCAACACTACAAGAGTAAAAATTATCATCAACAACTATATATCCATAATGCAAACTTTTTTTAATAAATATATTTACAAGCAGTTGGGTGCAATCTGAACTCCAAAAGATTTACCACTAAGCCCAGATCACTTTTTTTAACTTACCGACGGGCGTTTCGCTAACCATGTTAGCATCATCAGGAGATGATTAAATCTAATTCTAAAACTAAACTTTTTTTATTTATATGATTTTGTATATCTTTTTCTTTTTTTAGTATATTCAACCGTACCTATTGAACAGTGCAAAAATCACCGTGAAGTTAACTAAGCTTTACATTAATAATTGAAAAAGTGGACTAAATGAAATAAGTCCTTTATTCCAGTTCGTTTTTTTTTTTGCATTTTGTATATTTGAATGCTTTCTTAGCCTTAAATTACTAATGAGCAACAAAATTTTTCATGTTGGCCTACTTTATCATTTGGATTACAGGACTTCTCTTAATTTATAATATTATATGATTTATATACTATATTAATGTCCACTTTTTTCAAAATCTTCTCTAGGCTTCGTATTAATTATGTATCAAACTGCATTACCGTGAATTTGTTTTTGTTTCTTTTGAAAAATCGAAGATTCTTTTAATAGTCGTCTGAACTTATGTTTTCTAATTAATCTATCTGTAATGTTCATATTATAACCATTCACTTTGGCCACCTCCCTAATTTATTTTAATTCTATCATAATTATCCTTGTTTAAAGAAAATTTATTAATCTATTTACCATAAAACTTAACCTAACCATCTTATTATCGAGGCTATAATTTGAATCGGTAGAGATGTGTCTCGGGATGGTGGTGTATTTCCTAATGATATCAAAATCTAACCTATTTTTGATATTGCTATTCACAAAAACATATATCCTTTTCAAATCAAATTGCCATATATCCTTTTTTATATTTTATATGTCAACTTTATGGTTTGAAATTTACCATTTAACATCTCATTCTTTTAAATTTTTATTCTTCATATAAAACATTGTAAAAACATCGTCCATATATCTCAGCCATATTTTCACAAAGTAACAGAATTAATCCTTAATAAATCCAATTTTGTTACCTAAAAAATTGTTTGAGGATCGTAATTATGCGCACATACTCTGAAGTTCATCAAACATCTTAGATGTCTTGCTGTGCGAAATCGACATGAAAATATATCCGGCAAATGCACAATGCTTTAGTTTCAGCTACATATACAACAGGAAACAAACAGTAACATTAAACAAAGCGCGTCGGTTAAACTAATACTAGTCAAAATTGAATCGGACCTAGAATTGAATTTTGGTTGAGTGATTAATCTAGATTTTGTATGGGTGGTTATTATAGACGTAGAAGGGTCAGACATGTTCGGGATGAAGCGGGAAATTTAACTTTCGCATTAGAAAGATATACAGCTATGATTCTAGAAATTGTTGGAGTAGGGCTATGTATTTTGGAAAAAGGTCCCTTCTATTTTAACTATCAGAGGAAACTTAAATGCAACCTGGTATGTAACTGGTGGCCAATAAAATAACAGACAATAAAATCTTTTAAAAACCAAATATTCTTTTCTAATTTATTAAATTATTTACCATAATAAATACTATAATATGCTAATATTAACTGGCCTTTAAACAATTTAGTTATAATATACCAGGCCCTTTATTGCTGCTTATCTTCTTAAAGAATGTATTTCCTCCTAATGGTTCATACTTAGTAGCGAAAAAATTAATAGTGTTCTAATTTCATATACGTTATTGAGTGCCAATTCTGATAAAAAAAGTATTTATTTTGTTGATACAGCAAAAGTTAGCCCGTTTTCCACTGTACTGCCGAAGAATGGCCTTTAGTTTTGCGATTAAGAAGACAAAACAAATCTTATGCATTTATTACGAATACAATCAAACCGTCGCTATGTGTATTTGCTAGAATTTTCTATTTGCTAGTTTTAGAAGAATATGACCCAAAAACAACCAGAACAAAAGAAGTCCTCCAAGAAAAACAAGTAAAAAATTAATATTTTATTACCTTTATTATTAGAGGTGTTCACCAAGGCGGCACCATTTCACCAAAACCGTTCAATACATATGCAAACACACACGATTAGGAGTGAATATTAACGAAAAACAAAACCTCAACCGCTTGAGATTCGCCGACGACCTTAATAGCCAACCATCTGGATGATGCTATTGTCATGTTAAAATATCTCAACGGAGTCTCCAACAAAGTGGGACTCAAAATCAACCTCGCAAAAACCCAAATTATAACAAACCTGGCTGGTACCCTGGCGGGGGCGTCTACATTTACAATATCAGAGTAGAGGAAACTACATCTTTTAAGTACTTGGGACACGAGATTAATATCAACAGAGACTCGTGAAATCTCCAAAAGAATCGGACTTGTCTGGGCTGCTTTCAGAAATCTGAGATATATATTAAAGGCAGAGATGCTGGTTTGTTTGAGGAGACAAATTTTAAACCAGTTTATTTTTCCAGTTCTTACATATGCTGCAGAGACTTCAACAATGACAATACATATAATTAAGAAGATACGAGTGAAACAACTAGCTATGGAACGAACAATGCTGGGAGTTTCTCTCAGAGATCGAATACCAAATTGATACCAAAGTGATTAATGCCGTAGAAAGAATAGCGATGTTGAAGTGGAACTGGGCGAGAACGGTTGATGACAGGTAGACAAAACGAATCCTCGAATGGAGACCAAGATCGAAAGCCTTCGAAAACAGAGGACGTCCCTCGACCAGATGGACTGATGAACTAAAATGCATCAAAACAAACTGGATACAGGCGGCCCAGAATAGAACACGGTGGAAGCTATTAAGGGAGGCCTACGTCTAGCAGTGGACTTCAGTAGGCTGATGATAGATAGATGGATGATCGTTATAAAAAAATCTTGACATAAGTATCAGCACCAAAACCATAAGACAAAGTTTACAACAGAAGATCGTATACGGTATGGCACCTAGGAAAGTTTTGTTTTTAAGTAAATAGGATATAAAGCAACAGTAAAAGTTCGTGAAAAGAAGCAGTGAAGTGAAGTGGTAAAGGTTTCCATTGTAGCGGGTAATATATTTTTTTAGCGATGAAACCAAAATTAATTTATTTGGATCTGAAAGCAAATTGAATGTGAGAAGACGTATTAATAAAGAATTCAGTCCACGTAACACTTTGAGTACAGTGAACCATGGTAGTGGTAACATCAAAACATCAAAAAAAGGGAGGGGGTGTTTATTTATGTGACGGTGTAGGACAAAATTTTTTTGTATAAAAGAAAATATGAAAAAATAAATTTGCTTAGGAATCTTATGCTACCTTATGCTGAAGAGAATATATCTTTACAGTGGGACTACCGAGAAGACAGTGATCCGAAACATACGGCTTATCTTCTTAAATTAGTTCTTCTTAGTATTAAAGTGTTTGAGTGGCTTTCACAGTCCCGGATCTAAATCCGATGGAGAACCTTTGAAACAAGTTAAAACGACATCTTGTTGGTAAAAAAAAATAGCAAACAAGAAGATATTGTGGCAAGAAATTTAGATAGGTTGTTTTTCATTACCTGTAGAAACATGCCGACATCTAATGAACTGCATGCGCAAGAAAATGTCAATCAATAGTCAAGAATAAGGGCCGAACTACAAAATGCTAAGTTTCGGAAATTAGGGGAAAGTTGCCGAATTTGGACCACTAAAACATTTTTTTTATATATGAGCTTGTAAAAACATTTTTAATAAAAATGTTTAGGAGGAAAATAATTATACTATTATGATCTTCAAACTAACATAACTATTTTATTTTAAATTATCATAAAAAATTCATTTTTAAAAATGGAGTGTTCGGTTCGGTCCAAGGAAACCGGTTTCTTGCGATGGACCACTGGTTCCTTAGAATGGACCATTAAGTACAATTAAAACAAAAATACTTTTTGATCTTTGCACCAGCACATTTTGTATGAACCCAAGCGTTACATGTAATGCATTGAATCATCTCCTTTCCCCTTATTTTATCACATATGGTACAAAACCATATAGGTTTCATTTGTACTCTTTGTTTTTTCTTTTTAATCTTTTCTTCTTTGCTGCATCTTTTCTTCTCAATATTTTGTAGTTTTGTCTTTTTAATCTTTTCTTCGATGCGTTTAAATCCCAAAACTTTATCAATAGTTGATACTAATAGTGCTTTCTGAGCAATATTTCTTTGTGCTCGAGAAAACGATGGACCTGGATGTGGACTTTGTGTTGGTAACGGTGATATTTTATGAAGAATATCATCAAAGTTTTTAGGCTTTTTCTCCTGAGAAATATAAACAACAGCGGAATCACTGCCGCTTTCATTATCATTGGGTATTAACGTACTTGCTGAATTTCCAGAAATTATTTCAATTTCAACATTACCACAATATTGAGGTTGTAGCATATCTGGTGATGTAAACCGGTGATCTTGAAAGACTGTCTGTTAACTAGCCAAATGCCAGTGGCACGAAAGGCATTTTCAGCTACTGCCACAGTTGCCGCTTTGCCATATGCTTCATTTACTAATTTAGATATTTGAGTTTGATATATATTTATATTGACGAAGAAAAGTTTCTTGCTGCTAAACAAAATATTTCTGTAGCGGCTCAAAGAAAGCAACATCTAGAGGTTGCAAACGATGGGTAATATTCCCAGGCAAGTGCAGTATTACTATTCCATTTTCTCTAGCAAAGGTACAAGCGTTTAAGTTCTTGCTATGAGTCGTATGCCCATCAAGCAGTAAAAGCACTTTCTTATCTTGATTGCAGTTTGCATGATTTTTGAAATGCTTCAACCACTCAACAAACAATTCGGAATTTATGTAACCTGACTCTGATATAGTAACAAAGCTTGCCGGGTGTGCCCCAATTTGAAGATCTTTGTTGATTTTTTTTTTCTTTTAAAAATTAACATCGGGGGAACATAAAACCCAGCGGCATTGCCCGTGCATACCATAGTTGTAAAAACGCCACGTTCAACACGTGTTACGCATCCTACTTGACGTTTACCTTTACAAGCAACCAGTTTTGTAGAGTTTTTTGTACTTTCGAAAATCCCCATTCGTCGACATTAAAAATAAAGTCTATTCACCGAAGAAAGACAGTCGACATAAGCAATGACCAACGCTATTTTAGCCAGAAACGCTGAGCGCCCCAGCTATTGACGCGAATCGGTCGAGCCGATTTAAACCACCAATGAAAACAAAGATGACAGGCAGGTTGCCTATCGACAGAAACACAGGATTGGCGGCAGTAACTTATGCACTGCCGTGAGTTTCTTTCTTCAATAAATACGCTATAGTTTCTGCAGTGCAATTAAACTCGTCCACAGTTTTTTCTAAAATATCAAAAAAAGCCCTACGTTCTCTCTATTGCATCCTCCTGCTCTTGCCATTGAGGTACCTTCAGGTTTTCGTATTGATAGCTGCAGATTTCTGCGCATAAATGAGTAGAATCACTTTTTTCCTGCTATTTTCTTTTCTTTACTAAATTTATGTAGCAAAGAGTATTTTTCAGCGACTTCACATTCTTCAAGTTAAAGAATATGTTTGGTTAGAATTATTTCCATGTTCTTTAGTAAATGTGGGCTGTCTACCAAGTGCTTTCACTTTATTTCTAGTAGTATTTTTTTAATCCGCATATTTCTTTATTGTTGCTTTAGGTGCATGATAAATACGACTACCCTCGTTCAAACCAATATCACCGTTCCTCTAAGCTGCAACAGCTTTTAATAAATCACTTACGGACCTGAGTCCGTAATGTCCTCTTTTAGCCATATAGACCCTAAAAGACATAAAAGATGAATTCGGAATTGTAGTTTATCAGGGTTACCTAAATTGAACCGGTCCATTTTGGGTAACTGCGATATGGTCCAATCTAAGCAACTTGACTCATAATGCTAAGATATACTACATAACCCTACTTTTAACTTATGCTAATAAAACTGTCACACTAATTTGTACCTGAATAAATTTGCTTTTAAAATATATAATACGATTTGTTGTTAGTTACTTCAACAATGATCAAAAGTGTTTCATTGTTTGTTAAATTATTTAGTTCAGATCTATTAAAACACTAATTCTCCTCTGACTCCACTGTCCAACAATGTACTGCATAGATAGAGTAGTGGTCCAGTCTAGGCGGTGGTCCAAATTCGGCGACTTTCCCCTATATAAGCTAAACAGTTTTTCTTTGGGATTTATAATCAAAATTACTCTTATTTTTTTGACCACGTAATTTTTTTCTGAAATATCTCATTTATGTATAGTTAAGAATAAAGTAATTTTTTATATTCAGACTAATACCATTTGTCCCTTTTTAAATACTCGGTAAATTCATGGAAAATTAATATTGCCCACCATTGTATTTTATTAGCCACCAATGTAGAAAGAGTTGCACTTTTTGTGTAATATTTTCCAACCAAAAGTCTCAATTTAAAAATTAATCTTGAGTTGTCGTCAAAAACCTCTCAGTTGAAATACCTTATTCAAATAAATATAATTTTTTTTCCGTCAATACTTTTTCTGAAGTCATTCAATACGGTCATTTAGTACCACAGTGTCCATTTTTATATGTAATTAAGTTTAATTTTTTGAATAACAACTCTAATATCATATAAACACCTATCATTTTGCTCTTTTTTGTTTCAGATTGGTACCGTAGACGGGTAAGTTCGGTTTTCCTTTATTTTAATTTAATCAACAGTGGTGTGAGTTTAAACTGAAACCTCTAATGAACAAGAAACCGTCTGAAGTTTCTTATTGTCCCAAAAGAGATTCATTAAACGTTTAGGGACAGTAAATAAGACCATCAGCGTCTCGTTTACTTGGTTTATCTCCTGTGATCTTCATTGTGTTATGATATTCTACTATATTTTCAGAGTGCGCTTTTTTGTTGGGATTAATACTGCTTTTAAACGGCTCAAAAGTTTTCGATTGGATAAACTCGAGTTTACTTAGGGATACTTTTATAGACAGAAGTTTAGTAAATGTTTATTCATGATATATTAATAATAACGTCTTTTGTAAGCAAATGTACAATGACATTTGCAGCAGGAAGGCGTAGATTATCTACTGAGATACTTTTTAACTTTTAACCTTCAAGGTTTACATTTGCTTTCTTTTTTACTATAAAAGTATAAAACAAAGTAAAAAAGGCAATGCAATAAAGTACAAACTGACAAATAATAGTAAGAATATTCAAAAACAAGCACATTTCTTCCGTGCTTCATGTAAAAATTGCGCATTCCTTGAGTCGCCAACAGATGTTAGCAAGCGCCTCTCGAGACCGGTTTCTGGCCTTAACCCGGCGTCGATACGGTGAGTTTTAATTATATAGGGGTACGGTGGGGTATGAACAAAATAGAAATACCTGTGTAGATTTTTTTTTTCACAGAGTTGTGGTAAGAACTCCAAGTACCCAGGTGTAACCAAGAATACTTGGGGGTCTACTGACGGTCAATGGCGCGTCTGACTATTCCGACTGTTCCCAATATTACTGCTTTTTGCATCCATACTACTGCTCTTTTTGTGATACCTAACTAGGTATCACAAAAAGAGCAACAAGCGAACGACTGTTCGAGGTTCTGTATTAGGGATTTGTGGACTAGACCATTAGCGCTCACCACAAATGGAAGGATATTAACTCTATCTAGGTGCCATATATCCTTGATTTCAAAATCCAGATCTCTATATTTGTTAATTTTTTCCCTGTATGCTCGGTGTATATTTTCATCTAAAGTTACAGAGAAGTCAACTGTTGTGGCTTGATTAGTTTCTTTCTGGTAGAGCACTAAATCTAGTCTATTTGCTTGCACCATTCTGTCAGTTCGAATCTGCAAGTCCCAATATAATTTAATGTGTTGATTTTCTAGAACAGGCTTGGGAGCGTATTGATGATATGGTGTGAATGTTGTTAGTAATCCATGTTTCAGATATAGAAGTTGGTGAATAACTTTACCCATGGAATCATGTCTTGATAGATAGCTGGTGGGGGCCAGATCGGTGCAACCCGATATTAAATGTTGTATCGATTCCTCGCCTTTATCACAGTATCTGCATTTGGAGGTTGGTATGTTTTGTTTCATGATGACTCTAACATAATTTCTCGTGGGTACAACCTGATCCTGTATTGCCATTATAAATCCTTCTGTTTCTCCAAAGCGATATCCTGAGGTTAGACATGTACTTGTAACCTTGGAGTCAACTTGTTCTTCATTGTTTAGAGTAGCATAGTGCCGTTCATGCAAGGCTTTGTTGCGCCACTTAGTTTTCATTATTTCAAATGCATTTTCTGATTCCGGTTGCGGTGGTACGGCCAGCCGAATAGGAGTGTACTTTTTATCCAGTACTACAGCTCCTCGATGTATGGGTGATTGTTTTCTATAAAAGTAGTTCTTTAGGCTTTGACATTCCCTTTCGTGTATCACTTCCAAACAACCCAGCCCTCTACCGCCTTCCTCCCTTCGTAAATAAAGCCGCTCAATTGTAGCATTGGGATGATGCATTCTAGCTCTTGTAAATGCGTTTCGAATTTTTCTGTCTAATCTCTGCAGGTCTGTCTTTGACCATTTTAATGTTCCAAATGTGTATGTGATAGATGGAATTGCCCAAGTGTTAATAGCTATAATTTTGTTTTTTTCTTGACAGGTGTGTATTGAGTACTGCGTTAACTCTTTTTAATAATTCTATTTCAGCTTTTTTTTTGTTGCCATTTTGTTTGATGTCTAGGCCCTGGGCAATGCCTAGATATGTATAGTGGCCTTCTAGTTCTAATGTTTTCAGTTCTGTTCCATCAGTCAAAATCAAATTTGTAGTGGAAATTATTTTTCCTTTCTCTACCTGTAGTGTCGCACATTTGTCTAGTCCGAAGTTCATAGCAATTGTCATGCTGAATTCCCTTACTAACTCAAGCGCTCCCTTAAGTTGTTCTTTTCCATTAGCATACCCCTTTAAGTCATCCATATAGAATAGATGTGTTATGGTTGTATCTTTATTCAGGGTGTAACCATATTTGGTGTTTGTTAACATTGAGCTCAACGTATTTAACGCCATACAGAACCACAAGGGGCTAAGGTTATCCCCTTGAAAAATTCCCCTACGTATTGGAATTTCTTCCGTTAAGTAAGATTCAGATATTGCCTTGACTGATATGGATGTGCACCATGTGCTCATAAGATACTCGAGCAGTCGACACAGAGTTGGGTGGATTCCGTATATGTGAAGTATGCTGCTCAGCCATGAATGTGGGACTGAGTCAAAAACCTTCTGCTAGTCAATCCACGCGGTAGATATCTTTCTTTGTTTTGCGAGTAACGACGTTGTCGATTACTAAAGTTTCCTTGCATCCTCTTGAACGTTGTTTACATCCGTGTTGCTCCCATGCGAGGATTTTGTTGATCTTAAGATATTCATTAATTTTTTTGCTTAATATAGATGTTAGGATTTTATATAGAGATGGGAGGCAAGTTATCGGTCTAAAATTGTTTGCTTCAGATAAGTCACCTTTCTTCAGGAGCATATACGTGATTCATATCGTGAAATTTGTAGGTAGCTTTGTTGGGTCTTGTACAGAATCTTCAAGCAACGTTGCAAATCGATTATGACAGTTTGTCATAGTTTTCCACCAGTAGTTATGTATGTCATCGATACCAGGTGACGTCCAGTTTTTAAGTTTTCTGGTCGCCTTATTAATTTCTTTCCTAGTTATTGCTATCTACTCCATTTAAGGTTTTTGAATATAGTTGGCTTTTTGCGTATCAATTCGTGTAGCTTCAGTGTGTTGAACTGGATTAGACCAAAGTTTAGTCTAGTATTCCTAAGCTTCCAGTTTTGTAAGAAAATTTACAATGGCATTTGCAGCAGGAAGGCATAGATTATCTACTGAGATACTTTTTAACTTATAACCTTCAAGGTTTACATTTGCTTTCTTTTTTATTATAAAACTATAAAACAAATTTAAAAAATTCAAAGCAATAAAGTACAAACTGACAAATAATAGTAAGAATATTCAAAAATAAGAAGATTTCTTCCGTGCTTCATGCAAAAATTGCGCATTCCTTAAACGTCAGCAAGCGTCTCTCGATGCCGTTTTCAGGCCTTAACCCGGCGTCGGTACGTTGACTTTTAATTACATAGGTGTACGGTGGAGTTTGAACAAAATAGAAATACCTATGTAGATTATTATTATTATTAATTATTAGTATTATTTTTATAGTAAAGTAGTTTTAAAACTTCATTATATGAAGAAGTACTTTAATATTCTAAGAATGGTATATAAAACTAAAATATGGTAGAACAAACGAAAATAATGAATCATTGTTTTGTGCATTATGAACAAAAAATATACAGAGATCACATGTTAATAAAGCGTGCTATAAACAAGTGAATTTCCTAAATTAACACAATTATTATAAAATTTTCTGTCTTTTTACCGTTCACGGTCATAACATCTTCCAGATTGCTTTGCTTTTTATCAGGCAATTCACTATTATCACTATTTGCTGAGCCTGAAGGAATCATTGTTATATCACCAATTTTTCGCTTTAGACTAGTTGATAGTCTGGGGTTTGTTTGACGGTTTTTCACATATGGTAATACTAAATCCAGAACTAGCTGTTTTATAAACTATCGGAACTTCCTTATATGAATTAAATAAGATAAATGCGTTTATTGATGATGTGTTTATGAAAACAATATAGTCAAAGACCATCTTCGACTATTACGTGACACGTTATAATAGATAACTCGGTAACACTATATAACTCGTCTACTACATCAACGCCTTCCTACGTTTAGTTATAAAAACTTATAAACTTCTGGTTTTCGATCAGATCCTATTTTTTTCGTCGATGGTATCAGAGTTATGTCTAATTGAGAACAACAGCACATTCTTGCATTTTTTAGGCACATACCAAACTAGTGTTACATCTTTTTGGAATGCAAAAAAGATGTTTTTTCCAGTCGATCTTTTGTTTGTAAAAATTGCATAGGGATTTCTTTTTATTTTTGCACAAAGTACAGACTGACGATAATTTGTATTCTTGTAGTCATTTTGTTAGAAGTGAGAAACTGACAAACCATTTTTAAATAGGTTTACAAAGACGAAGAACAATATCTTCCGATTTATTATTTACATCGAAGGGGCCAGCTGGTTGTTTACCGACATAAACTTCTTGATTCAAAACATAAAAGGTTCTTGCATCCACCAAGGCAAATATCTTAATTCCATATTTAGCAGGTTTATTTGGTATAAATTGACGAAAACTGCAACGGTCCCTAAACGCTTCCAGTTTCTCGTCAATTGTAAGGTATTCACTGGGTGTGTAAATAGCTAAACAATTCTCGACAACCATGTCAAATATTCATCTGATGGGCGCAAGTTTGTCCATCTGCCGTCTCTCTGCTCTCGTTTCAACATTGTCGAAGCGAAAGATATTCTAACAGTAAAACGAATCTTTTTTGACACATTGTTGCTCTAAAAATATCAACACCAAAGCCATCTGTAGACTATAATTCGTCAAAATTTTGCCTTCCAGAATTTGTAATGCCAGCTGCATAAAAAAGTCCTAAGAAAGCGCGAAGTTCTTCTAAAGTTGTTTCTTTTGTCAAATGTTGTATGTCGACTCGACTGTATCTTTCTGATTTCTCTCTAAGTTTGCAGTTTGTAAATTCAACAATGTCGGCAATCATTATATCTGTAACAAAACAACTCCAGCATTCTAACGGCATTTTAAATTATTTAAAAGATCACTTCACTCCTGGTAAATGACTTTAGTGATCAATTCTTCTATTGGACCCTTTGGTGTGAAACACTAAACGTGAAGAGATGACACAACAACTCCAGCATTCTAACGGCGTTTTAAATTATTTAAAAGGTCACTTCACTCCTGGTAAATGACTTTAGTGATCAATTCTTCTATTGGAACCTTTGGTGTGAAACACTAAACTTGAAGAGATGACAAAAGATGAATTCAATTACTTTCCGAAGGTATGGTTAAGATATGTGGATATTTTTGCCATTTTCGATTCAAAAAATGAAAATTTAGATGATTTTATTAAGAACTTAAATAGTAAATCCGAAAATATAATATTCACGCATGAAGTCGAAAACAACGATAGTTTACCATTTCTGGATGTGTTAGTCAGTAGAAATAATAAAAATAGGTTAGATTTTGATATTTTCAGAAAAACCACCACCACTTCGAGATACATTCCTAAAGTTTCAAATCATAGCTTCCAAAATAAGATGGCTAGTTTAAATTTTATGGTAAATATGTTAATTAATTTTCCTTTAAATAAACATAATTATAACAAAGAATTAAAATTAATTAGAGAGGTATCTGAAGTGAATGGTTATAATAAGAACATTGTAGATAAACTAATTAGAAAACATAAATTCAGAAAATTATTGAAAGAATCTTCGACTTTTTAGGACTAGACAAAATTTTGAACAAAGTGGACATTAAGGTTGTGTACAAACCATATAATAAATTAAGAGAAGTTCTGGGTAATCCAAAGGATAAAGTAGAGCAGCATGAAAAGTCGGGGATTTACGAAATTAGTTGTCAAGACTGTGATCGAAGGTATATTGGGCAAACAAAAAGATTCATATTGACAGGATATAAAGAACATATTGCCCACATTAGATATGGGAGAAATGAAAAATCTTGTGTTGCCCAACATGCAATCGAACATGACCACAGTATAGATATTAGTAATTTAAGACTAATTAAAAGTGTTAATAACAATAGGGCTTTGGATGCATATGAAAGCATTCAAATAGAAAAATGTAAGAAAATCATGAACCGAGATAAAGGACCGATTCCTTTCAGTCAACTTTTTCAATTATTAATGTAAGGCTTAGTACACTTCACGGTTCATGATTTTTACACGCTTCGTTAGGTATGGTTTTCATATAAATAGAACATAGTTTAGTTTTAGAATTATATTAAACCATCTCCTGATGATGCTAACATGGGTAGCGAAACGTGCGTCGAGCAGTTCAAAAAAGTGTTTTGGTGTTTAGTGGTAAATCTCTTCAAGTTTAGACTTTTGTGATGCCATCTCGATCAACGTAATCGTTGTCTACAATAGTCTCGGTGTCTTCAAAGAACACCTCATGCAAATCATCCTCATTAATGTTTTGTTGTGTGTCCGAATTTACCGAACGCTCGCTAATATTATCATCTTCATTTTCCGAACCAGATCTTAGTTCCGAGGCGGGCGAACCATTTGACTTGAAAATAAACCTGAAAAAGAGTCAGGTTATGTTCAATAAATTCGCTCAGGACAGAAGAATTTCAGTGAAGAAGGGAAAATCCTTATCTTGCTCTAAATCTTTCCATAGTATCTAACAATTTTGCCTGTTCTTTTTCATAACTCATCATACTAAAAAGTTACATTATTTATTCATCAGATTACAAATTATAGACAATAAAAATACCTTGATAAATAGCTGAACTATATGTTAGAATAACTAACGCACGGTGGGGTATGACTCAAAATTTATCTACACGTAATCGGTACGGTATTGCATTAATGGTAAATAATGCGCACTGCTGTTCACATCAGGCTATACTGCGCACATTTTGGGTCAGGAATAACCCAAATTCGAAGATACCCGTCATCAATCGGGCTTGAGCTGAAATTTCGAAAGCAACTGAAGGAATGACCAATGGTACGACCATATTTGCCGGCCGTGACAGATATAGGCTGCAGCCTGCGCAAAACTGCCTGTCAGTTCGGAACGAGACTCTGAGGTGATCGGACGTGTTTTGTCTGGTCACCATGGGGACAGATAACAGTGTCGGTTGGTAGTCTCGGTCGCCGACGTACAGATCTGGCCAAGTGAGCGGACAACCCCGAAGTGTCGTTTCCGCCAGACGGCACTTCAACCCTAACTAAGAGAATAAGTCTTAGCCCCGAAGTTGGTGAAGAACGAAGCACCGGGACCGGCAGCAACACCAAATCTTTCTTGCCCGGACTCGCTAACAAGGAATAAACAGTGTAATACTGTAAGCAGAGGATGGACTCTGTGATGGTCGGATGTGTTGCGAGCGCGCTGGCCATCGTGGGGGCAGACGTCCATGGCTGTTGACCGTTCCAGCAGCGGGAGTCCGAACTGGATTAGGGAGCGGGCACCCCCGAGGTTCGTCACGCAGACGCGCGGCGACCTCAAACCTAACCAAGAGAATAAGCCTTAGCCCCGAAGACGGTGAAGATGTGACGCACCGGGACCGACAACAACATCCAGTCCGTCCATTCTGTGCTACCAACAACATCAAAACAAAACCACTAACACCGGTATAACATCAAGAAAACAAAAAAGAGAACATCAAGAAAACAAAAAAGAGAATAATAAAACAAAATAGAACAGAATAACATCAAGAAAATAAAAAAGAATACGCCACGAATACGACACGAAGAAGAACCGAACAGTACACCAGTTCATTCAAAAAATCCAGCGTCAATGACCAGCGAACCAACCAATCAATCTACGAACAAACTTCCACTGGACTCGACCCTCGCGGGTCGTTTCCGGAGCTGTAATCACTATCACTTCGGTCGATTAATCTCTCTAGATTGCGACTGACGCGAAACAGTCATAATCGATAACAAGAGAACAAAAGTAAAGGCCTCAGGGTCAACTTGACACACAGGACAAGCAGTAGTAGTAGTAAAACTGCCTGTGTCCCGACAAGTATGTGATTGTGCAGCTTACGTCGCCCTATGGGAAACGTCCGCAATAATCAAACTGCGCGAAACTGTCCATGATCCGTCTAGGCTCTGCCTAACTACCAAGGAATGGGCAGGTTTTACGCGAAGCACAACTCACAGTATAATTTTTAATGCATATCTGATACCGAGACATGGCCTGGGTGGATTACGGACGGTTTCGCGTAATGCAACTGTTGCGGACGTTCTTTACATGGTAATTTGAGCTCCATTGTATCACAGTTACTGAAAGTCATTACTGTGTAAAAAAAACAAGATATAAATAAAAGAATATTAATAAAAATAAATTTATTGCACGGCCAATATGTATATGAAGGCAAATAAAAAATATTGATGCTCCGTTTAAAGGGGTTGTGATTTTACAATGACGTTTACAACAATATTCAACCGATAAACAGGTGCTTGCCAGAGCGGACTGTTAAGCGTGCGTGTACATTATGCCCCTTAGCCCAGATCAACCGGAGAGTAGGAGTGGGTTATGAGCGCTACTAGCATTGCCAAGGAATATTCCCCACGATGTTCCAGGGGTTCGCTCAGTTCACTCCACTCACCGCTTCAGCATCTACTAACTATCGTACTACATAAGTTATAAGTACTAACCAGATAATAAATACATTCGCGGCCCCCAAAATAAAAAGTAAAAATATAATATCGGAGTCAGGCTTCCCACAAGAGTGGTAAGGGAAGTAGAGCGGCATGGCTCACCGAAATTCGGCTCCTTCCAAGGACCCTGTAAAGGGGTTGCAACGGTGCTCCGGTGTAGTGGGTACTCTGATGGGGTGACAATGACCTTCCCTCGAGTTGGGTTAGGTACACATAAAACCGCTAATCAAACTAACACAAAACTAAAGGCACTTAGCCTTATGGTTGAGATCTCGAGGTGCAAATCCGTAAAAATTCGTTAAATTAAATTATTACACCATGGAGATCCTTCACCACAAAGCTCAACGGGAAAAGTTACTTTTCACTTACACCACGAGTACAACGAAGCCCCAGTAATCTTCCATCAAAATAGTCTTGTCCCCGGAAACTGCGACAAATGATGGTTTACCAGTGAACTCAAGAGAGATCGGAGGAAAATGGAATTAATCACATACTCACGTACATAATCACGTACTCCAAGACACAACCACACTCTGCTCAGTAATATTTTAATAAAGGAAAAGGAACGGCCCACGGAAAGGGAAATGGAAGTTGCCATAATCTAACGCTACAAGAGATTTGCTAGACCAGGGGTCGACAACATATTCAATGTGTTGAGCTACTTTAATCATATTCAAATAGAGAGAGCTATTCAAACTTGTTTAATGGAATGATGGGAACACATTTTCGACATAGAAGATTTATTTTACTTTAACCATATTATACATTAGATGTAATGTACATACATTATACAAATCGTATATGTCTAAAAAATAATACCAATTATGACTCAACGGCATGTCATATATTTTTAAAGATTAAAGTTGCATAACCCATGTAAGTAACAAGAAACTAACGTCTAACTTCAAAATTTAAATAAAATCAAATGTATATCAAAATAACATTTTAATGAGAAGGCTGGCACTCAGACTCCTAAGCAGTTTTTAATATTGGCTGTATAGTTCGTTACAGCCATTCGAATACAATTATCCAAATGTTTGTCTGTAACTCGGTTGCGGTATTTACTCTTAATCACTTTCATACTGGAGAAAGAAGACTCACAGAAATAGCTCGAACTGAATAACGCTTTCACTGTTAAGACAACGCTTACTAAAACTGGATATTTTTCTTTACTTACTAAAGGTTTGATATATTTTGTATTTATCTCCAAGGATTTTAAGTTTAATTGACGTCGCAACGTCAACTAGGCGCAACACGTCACTAGCATGTCGGTGACGCGTACCCATAAGTTTTGCCCCTACCAAAAATCGCTCAACGTGGCTAAAGAAGTTTTCACTTCAAAAATTTCTCAAAACAAAAATGGGACGAACTTTTACAAATACACACATTAACCCTCCAAAATTCGAAAATTCTTTAAAAATTAATACACGAATGAGACATAGAGCCTTGACAATAAAATTAAAACGCTGATTAAATTTGCATCACCGAAAATGAATAAACAATTCGGTTTCCATCATCTCCCTTTTATAACACTTCGGGCTTCGGTACGTCGCCGAATTTCGAATGAGTCGGAAAAGGTTTTTCCCTGAGATTTCGAGCTAGTCTTCGTTGATAAATGGCATCGTACATGACGGTAACGAATTCTATTTTGTTTTATTAAATCGTATAAGTTCACATCTGTTCCGAAATAACTCGCATAAATATTGTCCGCCTGAATAAAACGGGAATGATTTATTTTCTAATTTTCAGGTGTGTCTATTATTATGTTTTCGTTTTGAGATGAAAATAGTTAGGAAATTGGAAGACAGCGCGAACATAATTTGTTTTGACAAAGTTCAATAAAACATTAGAATAGTAAATATGTTTATAGTAAACAAGTTTTAAAATTGAGCGTGTGGGCATATCGAAAAATGAGCGAAATTAGAAATATTTTTAACATACTCATTATATAGAGAACAGATAATATCGGGTTGTTCTCAAAGTTCGTAGACATTTTCTATTAGTTATTCTTTTAACGCTTGTGTTAACAAAAATCTGTGTTGAAATAGTATCAGATTCGCTTTCATTTGTCTTCAGTTAGTCAACTTAATTCAAATTGAAAATTTTACTCGATAATTTGCATTTAATAATAATAATAATAAAGAAAACTTTTACTTAAGACCGACTAAAGAAGGACTTTTCCACTCTATACCAAAAGAGACTTACAAAGCTTTTAAACACCAAACTGAATAGTGGAAACCTCATTAGAGCGATCAACGGTTGGGCAGTGCCACCTCTGACATATTCTTTTGGCATTGTTAAATGGTCAGAAACTGACCTTGATGAACTTGATAGGTTGACACGCCGAACATTAACAAAGTTCCGATGCCTGCATTCAAACTCATCGACGAAAAGACTATATATCCCAAGAAAGTTGGGGGGCAGAGGTCTTGTGAATGTAAAAAATGTATGTCTCAATCAAGAAAATAGGATGAGAAAACACTTCATTGGTTCAAACAGTACGCTAATGAAATTGGTTATAAATGAGGACCGGGGTTTCACCCCAATCAACCTAAATAAACAAAACTGTATTCATGGTAGAATAACACTTACGGATTGCGTTCGAGAATGGAAAGGACAAACAATACATGGAAGGTTTCCTAAATCACTCGAAGATGACACCATTGATGAACAATTGTCTGTAAAGTGGCTGACCGATAGACTATTGTACCCAGAAACAGAAGATTTTGCGATATCTATTCAAGACAGGGTAACAAGAACAAGGAACTATGAAAGGCATATTCTGCACTTGGGCGTAGTAGATAAGTGCAGGAAATGCGGTACTTTGGCGGAAACAATTGAGCACCTTATTGGTGATTGCCTGGCCTTTGCTCCCAAAGCTTATTTGGGACGGCATAATCAGCTCGCAAAAATCACACATCAGCAAATTGCACAAAAATACTCGCTATTAGAAAGCGCACCTCCATATTATAAGTACTCGCCTTCTCCTGTATTTGAATCATCCGATACTATTCTTTACTGCGACAGACCAATCACTACTGATCGAACGGTTGATTATAAGAAGCGAGATATTGTTCTGATCAACAAAAAGGAGAAAAGAAGTTTTATAATTGATATCGCACTGCCGCTCTCTCACAACATTAGAAAGACCGAGATGGAAAATTCCACAAAATATGAAAATCTGGCATACGACTTGCCTGGTAGATGTAGTGCCCTTTGTTATATCCGCCGAAGACTTGATATGTAAGAAATTTTCAAAGAACCTCGAAACCCGGAATATCTCGAAATCGATTGCCATAGTAGGACCACGTGCCGTGCTCTTGCAGAAGTGTCACGTACGTAAAATACTATGTTAGGGTGAGAGGAGCGGAATTGCTCTTTTATCTTGGCAGTGGAATATCGACCAGCATGTTAGTTAGTCAACTTGATTCAAATTGAAAATTTTACTCGATAATTTGCATTTAATAATAAAAATAATAATAAGAAAGAAAACTTTTACTTAAGACCGACTAAAGAAGAACTTTCCCCTCTATACCAAAAGAGACTTACAAAGCTTTTAAACACCAAACTGAATAGTGGAAACCTCATTAGATCGATCAACGGTTGGGCGGTTCCAACTTTGACATATGCTTTTGGCATTGTTAAATGGTCAAAAACTGACCTTGATGAACTTGATAGGTTGACACGCCGAACCTTAACAAAGTTCCGATGCCTGCATCCAAACTCATCTACGAAAAAACTATACATTATAAGAAAGTTGAGGGGTAAAGGTCTTGTGAACGTAAAAAATATCTGTCTCAATCAAGAAAATTGCTGATGTATGATTTTTGCCAGCTGATTATGTCTAAATAAGCATTAAGAGCAAGGGTCGGGCAACCGCCAATAAGGTGCTCAATTGTTTCCCTCAGATTACCGCATTTCCTGCACCTATCGACTACGTCCAAGTGCAATATTATTATAATAATTATTATTATTAAAAAAAAATAACCCACATATAAAATTACAAACATTTCCTCCCATGTATCATACATATACCCTAATAAATATTATTACATATCCATTCGATCACCGCCAGAACCTCAAATGCCAATTAAACTATCTCATATCTCTTAAAAACTATCTGCAAATATTGTTATACCTGTTAAAATAATAGAAATTCCTTGACTTTGTATTTGCACTTTTTAATATTACAAATTTTAAACATATTAGGCAATCTATTTAATAACATAATATCTTTATATATGTATATATGTTATATGATTTTTATAATGTGGTATTGTAAATTTGCCATTAAATCTAATATTCACAGAATGACAGCATTGATAACCTCATGCGTGAAATTAGCTATATGAAGTTGCCATCTGTGATCCATAGTAAGGTACCTAAGCTGATTAATCTTTTGAGATATATGATCTCGTTTTTGAAGTCCAAAGATAAGATCACAACAAGCATTCTGCATCCGTTGTATGCTGCCCCTATCCACAGAATCGAGATAAATCTCAGAATAATCTCTCTCAGAAAATAAATGAAGTCACAGTAAGTAAACTGAGAAAGTACCAACGACTCTGCTAATAGCTTTATTAATGCTTTTAGGTTTAAAATGCGCCTATTAGCATAAAGTAATTTAAGTTGCATACTTTATTTACGAATTAATATTGTTATATGATCTTTAAAAAGTAACTTCGAATCCAAAATAGCACCCAAGTTTTGCACACAATCTAGAAAACTAACCTTCTCTTTTTCAACATGGAAAGGTTCGTTTAAAAATATATATATAGTTAACTTTAGCACAAAATAGCATAACTTTAAATTTAGATGAGTTTAATCAGATTATGTACTAGTGAGAGTATTTTAATCTTGTTTAACTGATTATTAATTAGATTATTAGCTCTAGAGTATTCATGTGGAGGAAAACTGAAATATAATTTTGTTTACTTCATTCAATTCACTTTAGACGAATTTACATGATTAACGGAAATATATTGTGTTCTACAATCAAGAAATGGTTTCACTAGATTAACGGATTATTTTTCCGTCATGGGAGGAAACCCATGGTATGACAAACATTGTGCATAAGACGTTGTGGTTTAATGTATCGAACGCTTTAAAAAAGTCCAGTAATACAAGCACGCTAGCTGAGCCTCTATCATAGCTGTTAAATAACTAATTAATCACAGAAGCCAGAGCTGTAGACGTTGAAAAACCAATTCTAAAGCCACATTGCTAATCGAGATTATTTTATTTATTTACGACACATTATGTTATTTTTATTTTCAGAAAACGCATAAACGCTGTTGAAACAAGAAAACAAAATTTGTGCCGTTTACGGAGAATATATACACAATAGTGAATTCTTAAGTAAACCTGTAATAAAGCAAAAACTAAAAAAACTACAAATAAATAAGCCGTAACAAAAAGGCGTAACAAAAATGGCGATATCATAGATATAAGGACAAACCCAACACACCACCTAAATCCATCTCATACAGCATCACACACCCTCTTCCTAAGTGTAGACAAACTTAAATCAAAGAAATCTAGGTCGAGACTCTTTGCTCGGATTGCATTGAAAGGTTACTAATTGGCCCTTCAATATAAAATAATCCATGCCTGAGGGAATACACAGAATCTGCTGTTTTATTTAAAAACTAAACACAGTCAATGTGATAATTGCAAAGTTAAACAGAAATGTTTGGAATTCGTATATCCTACAGCCAGTGGCGGCTCGCGAGTAAACTCGTCACAGTAAACGATTTTTCAGAGCAAAACACCATATTTTATTTTCATTCACTTTCTTTCCATTAACTCATTTTCCTGGTTCACCTCTTATATAGGGTTTCAATAACACGAAAAGTAAAAAGGAGGAAGAGGAAAGCAAAAAAATAATTCTTCAGCAGTACTATTTTCTTCTACGCCCGCCGACTTTAAAAACCCACGAGCCGCTACTGCCTATAGCTCTACAATGATGAAAATAAAAAAACGCTGTTACAACAGGAACTGTTCAGCGCCCCATACCGGATGGACAAGATGCTTTTTGAAGGTCAGGTATTTCAAGAATCGCCTTTGTACATCCTCCAATCTTTTGATCTAACCGGCATAAATAAGCGATCGTACCATAAATGCATACACCAAACTTAACAAATGTATCAACCAAACCTTAGAACGCTTTAAATTTTTAAAGTGTCTAGTAATCTTATTACAAATCCAAGAGCCGTCAGTGCTGAGCTCACAACCTTCTGAATATGATAATCGAACGACAGTTTTTAATCCATAAAAACACCAAAGACTCTAACAACTCAGCAATCTTCCAAAGTGCTAAAGATGCTAATTTTTGGAAAACAGGGATTATGGACCTACCTCTACCTGGACTGGAAAAAAATTATAAATAGTAATGGTAGTTACATAATAGAATAAATAGATATTGCATAAACTATTTGCTTTTGTCTTTCTCTAAAAAAAAACCCTACGAGCTTTTTATGTAACACAATAAATAAATCACCTTCTGCGTCAGTTCTTCTCCTACTTAGACGCAGTCTCTACCGAGATTGACGACTGTTATAGTATATTGGTTTCTTTCGTCATCTTTAACTATTAGAGCTCTTCTGATATGTCCACACCTGTTCAGCTTTTCCGTTCGACCTGCATTTCAACTTGCGTTATTGCATGCGTCAGCGCAAGCATCTTAGCGCAATGTAAGACGCATGCCTCCTTTCTGTTCACAATGTCCACATGTTTGCTTCAGTTTCATTCAACATTTCTGGCAAGTTCAGCAAAGACCGTTTTTTAGAACCATTAAAAATGTGAAATTTCAGTTTCATGAATGCATCTGTCATTGTCATATTAGCGGGCATGAGTGCTGCTCTGCTGGTGTTAATAACAGCACGGAGAATAAAGGAATATTGAAACTCTGTATGGTCAAAGGAATATTTAGAATAATTACCACAGTTTACTAGAGAAATATATATATTATATTTGTATGTACCTTACACACGCAGTTTACGATTTTAATACTTTTTATTTTATCTAATCTATGTCCGTTGTACCGTTAGATGTAAGACTGACATGATGGCATGATGGTATTTCTTGAATTTTTACCCTCCAAGAGTTCCTGTCTAGTACTAATTTCCTAGCCTATTTCCAATGAATTCCTCGTTTTTCTACTGCTTCTCGAACTTGTTCTTCCCATCTCAGTCTTAGATGTCCAACTTTATTTTTTCCTCATGTTTTCGCTTCATAGATTTATTTTGCTAATCTCTCTTCATTTATTCTGTTGATTCTTGTTGATCTTCTGCCAGCTCAGTTGTCTTTCTTCTACAGGCCTTTCTATTGGTTTCGTTTCCATTTGTTCCATTACTGTCGATTTTCTCACTCTGCCCCTTCTTGTAATTTACTCTATTTTGTACAGGAATCTCATTTCTGCAGCAGTAATTCTACTTATCCCTCTTTGTTAAGGTGCAAGATTCACTGCCATATATCACTGATGAACTCACTACTTTCTGATACACCTTTTACCTCTTTCGGTATTTCTCTGGTTCCTAGGAATGTTGTTTTTAGGGTGTTGGATAGTTTGCCTATTTTTCCCATTTTTTCGTTCATTTAATCGTCCATTTTTGGTTTCACCGTCCATGTTATATTTTTGTGCCTGCAATTACCAGAATCTGCACTTAGACCCATCACCGAACAGTAATTCTTGTATTGTCACTGTTTTTATTTTTCTATAATCTATTTTTGTATTCTTGCATTTTGCTTTGCTATTTATTACAACATCCTCAATAACTACTGAAAATAACAGTGCACTCAGTACGCAGTCCTCTCTTGGGCCTATTCCTGTCTCAAATTCTTTGGATTCATCGTTATACATTCTTACTTTATTCTTGTTGTTGTTGCATAAAGCCTTGATAATTTTTATTACTCCCTCTTTTACTCCTCTTCTTTTTAGACTTTCCCTTGAAGCAAATGTGGATTTCGGTTTCTATTCTTAAAAGTTTTTCTTCTAGTTGTCTAATTATATATATATATATATATATATATATATATATATATATATATATATATATATATATATATATATATATATATATATATATATTATTATTCACGTATGGGCCCTGGTGGACCACGCGAAGTACAATTAGAGGCGTTTGTTGTTGTTAGCCTTCTTTTGCGCCCATACTAATTTCATTCTTTTTTCCTTTCGTCAGACCAAGCTGATCCAGTCTTCCTACATTTTTCTCTCTGGCGAACCTTCCATACGTTAACCTTGTATTTGAAATAGTCTCTATCCTGAATTTCACTTTGTGTAATATTTGCTGATCTTAGGTCCTCTTTAATTGCAGCAATCCATTTAATTATATCTACTTTAGCTCTACTCCTATGTTCATAAAATTTGACTATCTGTCCAGTTAGCCTCGGATTGATCCGTTTTATATGTCCGTAAAACTTAAGTCTTCTTTTTCTCATATCGCTATACATATATATATATATATATATATATATATATATATATATATATATATATATATATATATATATATATATATATATATATATATATATATATATCAGATTTTATGTGCTCTACCCTTTCTAAAACCATGCTGTGAGTCCTCTAATTTTGCTTGCTCTAATATATGCTTTTTTAAACAAGGTTAATATTATTCCCATATTCCAGTCTGTTGGTACTTTCTTTTTTATTATGATATCGTTTACTTACCTAGTACTCACAAAACTTCGTTCTTTACAATTTCTCCCATATATTTGAGCATTTCTGTGCCTCGTCGTGAGTCATGATTTTTCCTTGCCTCTCATTCAACACCGCACCTTTCAACATATGCATGAGCTTGACGACCGAAGGTTAAACAAGTGTCTTTATTCGTTCATTTTTGTTTTGTTCTGTTTTTTTTTTGTATTCTCAGGAATCCCATTTCTACATATAAACATATATTGTTTAGTTTACTTTTTGTTTGGTGTTTAAAGTCGATATTATTTGGAAGAGCAGTTGATAGGCGATTTGATAGTTTTAAAGTTTACCTTGATAATCATATTGATCAACCTCCGATCAAACTCCAATAAATTAAAAACGTGGATTGTATTTACACCACAGAATCTAATGAAACCATTGAGTTTTCGTCACCATTCCCTGTTACAGTTGAGGCTTCCCCAATTCGTTCTATTTGAAATGAGCCAAGAAATAATTTCTCTGAGTGTTCGAACCAGTGATCTTGTAAATGGCATCGCACATAGACCGTAACGAATTCTATTTTCGTTATGTCGTAAAAGTTTGCTTTTGTTCCGAAATGATTTGCAAACATATTTTCCAGTCGAAATAAAACCAGTATGGTGCTTTTCCTTATTTTCAGGTGCATCTAACATTATTACATTTTTGCATTGTGATGAAAATAGTCGGAAAATAGTAAAACATCAGCGTGTAAACTGACGCAAAAATAAAAGTAACGTAAGGATGGATATAATAGCCTAGCTAACAAATATTATTCTATCAAGGATTAAATGACAGATAATTTTTCTTCAACATTTTGGGTAAATTAGAGCTAAACTTTGATCGATACTTCTTAGTTATTTTTTTGTTGGAATAACAAATAAAAATAAATCAATTGTAAATATTTTAAATGTAAATATTAAATTTAGTATTTTGTAACGTATCCTTTGATTTCAATACGTCTCTTCGGTATTGACTCGACTAGATGTTGACACCTTTCCAAAGGTATCGATTTCCATGCTTGCTGTACTACTTCGCTTAATTCGTTTCAATTTTTAATTTATTTGTCTAGTAGTATAATTTTAAAGTAACCCCAAAGGCTACATTATGGCCATTCCATTATAGGCACATTATTACCTCTGAACCATTTTAACACAAATCTGGCAGTGTACTTGGAATCGTTATCCTGCGGAAAGGCCCATGTTACCGGTAATTTTTCGCCAACACAGGGTATCATATGACTTTGCAGAATATTCTTGGATACTGGGTACAGAATACAGAATACTCTTGGATTTCCTCCGTCATGTCTCAAAGTGCTTGTTGTATATCTAGGATTATTTTCTGTACATTTTGGCCACCTTACAAATAATCTACCATCACTTCCCATACGGTTTATTTTTGTTTCATCGGACCACAACACCTTCTTCCAGTCATTTATGCTTAAACTGATATGCTTCCAAGCAAATTTTAACCTATCTTAGACGATTTTTCTTTTTTAAAAGTGGTTTCTTTCGAGATTCTCGACCAAATAACTTGACTTCGTTTATACATCTTCTGATGGTCCTCGAAGATACTTCTATTTCTGGAGAAAACTGTTTCTTGATTTGTAAGTTTAAGTTTTGCAGTTTAAATGTTCAGTTATTTTTCTATGGCTCCAACTTCGCTGCTTTATATTGCTTTAAATATTATATAACTTATATTGCTTTAAATATTTATCATGCGCGTAGAAGGATTGCAGCTTTTTTTTATCCATTTTAAAACTAATGTAATGTAGTTTCACAAAATGTAAAAAGAAATTTTACACTAAGCAGATTTAAAATATACTGAACGCTCTTATCCTCCCTGCCGTTTCTAATTAGTTGACAACCACTGTATGTGCTCCTTTGTTCAGTAAGGATACCGTTGAGAATTCAGTTTAGCGAGCGATGATAAGTGGTTCAGAAAATTTCGCGAAAACAATTGTAATCTTAACGATGCACCACGTTCTAGATGATCAGCCGGGACTGCTGGCAAAGAAATACGGCGCTAATTGAAAGTGATTGGCATAGAACAACTTCCGCTTTTTCACCCTGGTTTTTAGGTTAGCTTTTTAGCTCTTACCTATCTAAGATCAAATGCCCGAAACGGGTGTGTCTGGTTTAGGGATTCTAGTTATCCAAGGAGTATCGGAATTCCTTCTTTCTTTTATGAGGCAGAGTCCGACTTTAGTGAAGTGGGGTAGAAACAAAGTCCAGAGAAACCTTGTGGAGGTTATCTGGGAGAAAGATCTTGTCTCCATCGGAAAAAGACTCTGGTCACGTCCAGTGCTGGGCCGACGATCAGCGGTCGTCGTCAGTCCTCTATATGGATCGGGATGTGGGAACTGCGATTGCGGATTGCTTGTATGGTACTTATGTAAGCCGGAGAAGTTCGAGCCCCATGGGCTTTAGGTATTATGGCTTCAAAGGAAGATTGGAGCGCCGTGCTCAACTGGGTCTGAAGTTTACCCAGTATCTCAGCGACAAGTTACTCTACAAGGCCGGAAATAGGATTATATTGTTGAATGGGATTTGTCGGAACAGAGTTCCTTTGGGATCTCCACACGAAGGTTGCTGGGGATATTATAGGAGAAGGATGGTTGCGGGACTTGGAAACAGCGGTCCCAAGAGGCATCTTCTGTGAAGACTTTGCGATCCTCACACAGAAACCTCGACTTGGCCTTTTCGCAACCTTGGAAGTTCGCCGTGGGCGGACCCTCGCAGATGTAGCAAGTTGCTGGTGTGCTGCCACTTACGCAGGCCGAATCATCATGGCACTTCTTGGCCGAATGTCCAAATTGTTGGCAGCGGAAACACTGCACTACTCGGCCATTCGACCTCTGAGGTTGGATCTTGCCTCCACTTTTTCACCTCTCAACATGGACTGCATGAAAGCCCATGGAGAAGAGTTCATTAGTTATGTCGGAAATTGGAATCGTTTCCTACACATCCTGTGGTACTTGTAGTCCCTTTCATCGAGCAGTTTCGTCGCTGCTCAACAAGATCCCGTGCTCCCTGCAGATCCTGTAGATCCTGCATATACGATCTGCATATACACGGACTTGTCCCGAAGAACAATCGGTGGGACTTTCTGCGAAGTTTTCTTAGGTTCAAAAGATCCAGGCTTCTGGCTTACCTTGGCTGGTGGATCCTCTTTTGGAGGATTCGGTTTCTTAAGAGGGAGATAGTCCTCTTTTAGCGACATGGAAGCTCCTTTCGGTTTCCTCATTTTCGGAGTCACCGGGTAACTCCTGGGTTCGAAGGCCGAAGAATGGCTTCCGTCTACCTGCGTGTCCATCGCGGCACTCGCGTCGTCATCGGAGTCCGTTTCGGTCGCTGACTTTGGCGCCTGTCTTTCTTTTTTACATCCACCCGGTGCTTTGACAAAAGCACCGGAGGATTTTTCTGCCAGACTCTTTTTGAGTCTCCGGGTCTAACCCCTTCAGATCGTTGATGAAGTCGATCAGTTTGTTGCGCAGCCCATCGTTCGCATCGGCTGCTAGCGCGTTCATCTCGACGCCGTATATCACCTGACCCTACAGGTCAGTGATACGCTTTTCCTTATCGTCAATTTCGCGTCGGAGAACTTTCCAGGCCTCCTCCATGAAGGAGAGTCCTTTAGGGTTCGCCAGAACTACTTTTTCCGTTTACCGAAACCGATCACGTTCGCGTTCGCGGACCGCACGTCGAAGAGATGTTTGCTCCTCTAAATCTCGACCCGAACTTTTTCCATAGAACAACTTGTGAGATCGAAGAAATTAACCAATGGAGTCAACCAATGAATAGTGTCAAGGTGAATACGTCAATTTGAAATCGTTAGAAAGGCCAATATATGCGTGCCGAATGAGATTGATAGACCGAATTTATGTTTGCGACTTTCTATTGAAGAGCAACGAAGTCGATCTATTTTTATAGAATTTTTATAAAGATGGTTACAAGCGCTGAAAAATGAATATATTCTTTTTAGCCATGAATATGAGTATATGAATATTGTGTATAGTAATGTTAAACATAATATATCATGGTTCAGTTTACATTCGAAGAAGGTTATGCTACATACTTGTTGGTACTGAAAGGAAATCAGTTGTTAAGATCTGTTTGTTACTTGAAAATCAGACCATTAATTCGAATACATATTGTTCACAATTAAACGAGTAATCAAATGGAAGCGGAATCAGCTAGCAAAAAGGACATCGTGTTTCATCAAAACAATTCTAAACCGTCGGGCTCTTTGGCCACCCAACACAAACATTCACAACTTGATTGTGATATTTTGGTCCATCCAACATACTCTCCCGACCTTGCGCCCTACAGCTACCATTTATTTAGATCAGTTCAAAATAGCTTTGATGCTAAAAACTTTACTTCCTTGGAAGACCTCAAAATTCACCTGGATCTTTAGCCAGAAACCTCAGAACTTTCGTGAGCATGGGATTATGTCGGAGAAATGCAGAAAGGTCATCGAACAGAAGGGCAATTACTAATGGGTCTTTCAAATTGAGCGGTTTTTAATTCTTGAATAAACACAAATGGCGTTGTGAATTTGCCTAGGTCCAGTTTTATTTCTGAAGTCTAGTGTATGATATTTATAAAAATAAAGTCGTACACAATACAACATGTTAAAATTTTGACTCAGCTATTAGATTATCAATTGGGGCTTTTACTACCAGCCCAATTACAAGCGTCCATGGCATAACAGGAATAAAACCCCTAAATATTAAGAGAAATTATTTACTTCTGAAATACGCATTCAGTTTATAGCCAAAACCTTTCATTCCAGGCCACTCAAATTCTTTTCGCAACCCCCCTCCCCCCTGCAACCTCTTCTCGCATCGGTATTTCCTCCCCTATCCACAAAATTGGTTATCAATATCAAAATATTTTGGAGCTACTTGATTTCACTTTATATGCCCCACTCCAACTTAAATTAACTAAATATCCTTCATGGCTCTCAAATTCTCCACATTTTAACTTTTCTCTTATGAACAACGATAAATCATTTACTTGTAACATAATTTACACTAAGTACATTAGCTGATTAATAGGACACCTAGCGCCCTGTGAAATTATCTTTACAGACTGTTCTAAATCGAGATTGGGCATAGGTTGCTCCTTTATCCATGACAATTCATCCTCTGGATACAAACTGCCTTCTTACATCAGTATACTAACTGCTTTGACCATCTATTACGCTCTCGAATATATCGCATCTTGCTCTCATCCATCCTGGATAATATTTAGCGATTCTCATAACGCTCTTCAGTTGATAGAAAGTCAAAATCATCCTTCTTCTGTTCCAGTTGTAATTATTCGGGATTTAATTGAAAATATTACTACAAAAGACATCTGTTTGAGATTCGTTTGGTGCCCTAGTCACAAGGGCATTAAAGGGAATGGAAATGCTGATCAATTTGCAAAGCGCTCAGTGACTGACGGCTCATTCCTTTAATCAATTACCTTTAATTACAACGATCCTAACTCATTGGCAAACACATTCTTAAAAAATAATTCTCAGAATTATTGGAACCAACTTGGCAGACCCAATAAGTTAAAAGATATAAAGCCGCTGTTCTACGAGCCCTCTCCCTAGATTCCTTTCCTGATAGAAGTTCCTCCATAAAGTGACATATACTTAAAATAGGCCATTGTAAATTTTTTCATGAGTAGATTTTCAGAAAGACTGATCCTCCCAAATGCAATTTCCGCAACACACTTTTGACCATTAAACATCTTATTACAGAATGCAATAATTGTTCATTTCTTTAGCAGCCCGTCTCCCCTCTTCTTCAAACGTTAGTCAAACTTCCCAGAAGTTTAACAATTAAATTAAGATCTTGATTATATTAACATCAGCGAATGTAAATAAGCCATTAAGCATCTACCTTCCCTCTTTAATAACAATGCAGGTTTCCCTACATCGTCGTCGTCTTTTATATGAGTGAAAAAAGGTTTTTCGTGAGATTTCGAGCTACTCCTCGCAGATAAATGACATTGTACATGACGACAAGGAATTCTATTTTGTTTTATTAAATCGTATAATTTTACACCTGTTTCGTAATGAGTCGCATGTACATATATTTTCCATTGAAATAAACTGGAATGATTTATTTTCTTATTCTCAGGTGCATCATTTTGTATTATCATATTCTCGTTTTGTTGAACATAAAATTGAAATGACATCGCGAAAATGTGTGTATAAAATAAAGTAATAAACATTTTTCTAATGCGTGCTGAAAATAGGTGACAATTATTTGGAGCTATCATCAAGTGTTGTTCCAGACTTTAGTGTTTTATCAATGGTCCAGGGTTTTCAGATATCTTAACCCTTTAACTACGAATGCGTCTCTCTCTGCGGTTCTCTTCACCCCAGTGGTAGTTCCAGTAGAAGTATATTCAATGACGTGAAATCAGCTGTTGACCTTGATCCTCCATTATTGTGTTATCATTTGACATTTTAGTTGTCAGATTCCAGTACGTTGAACCGGTTGTGCATTTTTTTACAAAATAAGTGTTTTTTCTGTATTTTTGTGTCTTATTTTTATATATTTATTTCATAAATAGGCTGAAGTTTTTCTGTTTTGCAATAAATTATATATTTGCATCATAAAATGCCTTAAGTAATTAAAATTTTGTTGTGGTAGACTTTTTGAGATATAAGGCCCCAGTGGTATTTTTTACTGGGACTTTATATCCCACTGGTAGTAAAACAAATTTCAGTGCAATGTTGTGTATTATTTTTGAATGAGTCGAAGAACAATGACTGACCATAAAATGTTGGGAGCGCTAGAAGAGTTGACCGATGAAGAAGATTCGGATTTATCGTCAAAAACAAAATCGATGCGATGTGTGATCGAATATGTTCCATCCAATAACGAGATAAATGAAAGTTCAAATGAAGATAGTGATGTTGATGGTGTCGAAAATGAAGAACGAGGTGGTGATTCTGAACCGACAAATGTGAACCAAAGTACATCAATTAGAAACTCAATTATTTGGGGAAAGCCTTCTGAGGATTTTATTCCAAAACATACGATTTCTGTGCATCCTAAATTAGAAGTACGAATGCCATTCAATGAATCGTAAACCGAGTTACACCCATTCAAATTGATGTTTCCCGAGGGCCTCTTTATTTTTAATGCTGAGTGCACGAACGAAAGACTGATAATTTATAACAGGGTGAAAAACAAAAATATTCCACTGACAGATGAAGGCGAAATAATGGTGTTGATTGGCCTGATGTTGGTTATGCCCTACAATCATGTTCTCAGTCAAAGCGATTATTGGCCAAAAAATGGGTCAATTGGAAATTCTTTTAACAAAAAATACAAATCGGTTCCAAATTTTGGTATCAAAACTATTCTTCAATCACCCTGAGAAATCTGATGGAGCTGGGAAGATATACTATGCAGAAGAGTTGATAAATTGCTTTAAATACATTTTTCAGAAGGCTGTTAGAGAAGGTAATTATTAATCTATTGATGAGTCAATGACAAATTTCAAAGGCAGATCTGTACTGAAACAATATACCCTGCTGAAACTCGTAAAACGGGAAATAAAGGTTTGACAGCGGTGCGATTCTTTGAACGGCTACATTTACGATTTAGATATGTGTTCAGTTAAAGAAGTGACAAATAACAACAATAACAACACATTGCGGGAACGCCTTTGTTCCTCCATTCCGGTACAAGGTCTTAAAAATATCCTCAATGAAAGAATTCATGAATGTAATCTTGAAATCGTACACAAAAATGCTCTCATAGAAGTTATCAGTGTATATACTGAACAACATTATTTTCTGTTTAATTCAAAATTTTACCAATAAACGAATGGATTACCAATGAGAAGCCCCCTAGTACCCTTCTGGCAGAAATTTACATAGCTAATTTTGAGAACAATTTATTTAACAACGGTAATTATACAAGACAACAGGTATATCGATGATATTATTTACACATGGACGGGTACCGTACCTATTGAGTCAAATTCTTGAATATTCAACTAGTGTAAACATAAAAACTTAGTTCACACTAGAAATAGAGGCGCATAATTCGTAAATTTTCTTAAATTTAAAAATAATAAAAACA
The DNA here is from genome assembly GCA_031761425.1 of Cosmopolites sordidus. Taxonomy (NCBI): domain Eukaryota; kingdom Metazoa; phylum Arthropoda; class Insecta; order Coleoptera; family Curculionidae; genus Cosmopolites; species Cosmopolites sordidus. The sequence goes on along the minus strand of JARFXV010001690.1, from coordinate 195,207 downwards.
CCGAATAAATTAGAATTCGATATATTTAGAAAACCTACATATACCGATACAGCTATTCACGAAAGTTTAAATCAGTCATGGAATGTAAAAATGTCCACCTTTCATAGTATGACCCACAAACTTTTAATGATTTCACTTAAAAAAGATAGCTATGAAAAATAACTTAATGTAATTAAAAATATCGCAAAGAATAATGGATATCAGCCCAGCATTAAAGATAAAATAATATAAAACAAGATTAAGGAAAACGACATTAAACATTTTTACGCCGCAACCCCCGAAAAATATTCTAAAAATTGACATGCTATAAACTATATTCATAAATTAAGTTCCAGAATCAAAAAACATTTAAAGGCAGAAAATATTAATATTATCTCTGTTAATAAGAATAATCTTGCATCGATGTGAAATAATAACAAAGAAAGAGCAGAATTTTGTGACATTTGGAATATACGAAATAATATGTAATGTCTGAGGCTATATATATATATATATATATATATATATATATATATATATATATATATATATATATATATATATATATATATATATCATCAGCCGGTATCGATCCACTGCAGAATGAAGGCCTCTTCAGCATGCTTCGAACCTTCACGGTACTGGGCTTTCCTCTGCCACTCGGGTCCAACATACTTAACGATGCCATCAATCCATCGTGCTTTCGGTCTTCTTCGCGGACGCTTGCGATCAAGCGGCATCCACTCCAGGATTGCCTTGGCCCATCGCCTCGCTATATGGCCTGCCCATCTCCATTTCAATTGTTTTACTCTTCCAATGATGTCACAGACTTTTGTTTGTTCCCTGATCCATGCGCAGGACTTTCTGTCTCGTCTTGTATATATATATATATATATATATATATATATATATATATATATATATATATATATATATATATATAACTGAAACTGCTGGAGAGAGGAACTGGAAAACTGCTGGTGAGAGGAAGCGATTTTGAGATTGCTTTGTCAAACCTTATTGCTGCATTACAAGATCCAGAAGAGGTGGAAATATCAGTTAAATATGAAGAAATCGCCAACAATGTACTTCAAACGGCTGCTTCAATAACACCAGAAGAAAAATGTCTCAAACAAACAAAAATCTCCAGTGAGACCATTGATTTAATGAAGAAACGGCGAGCAATGAGAAATGCAGGTAGTCCTTTTGGCAGGGTCGAGTACACTGAGCTCTGCAAAACTATAAGAAAACGTATCAGAGAGGACACGCGCCGATTCAATATGCAGCTAGTGCAAAAAACCCTGGAAGAAAACAAAGGAATTAACAAAGCTAAACAGAAGCTGAGAAACAAAAGAAAGCAAATATATGCTTTAAAGCGTGAGGATGGCACAGTGTGCAGGGCGCGTACCCAAATGTTAGAGATTGTCAGAAGGTTTTATTCCCAGTCATATGAAGATCAGAGCCAGTCAGGGACAGCAATACCCACGGAAGAACAATATATAATGCCAGATATCCTAGTGGAGGAAGTAACAAATGCTATAGAATTGATGAAGAACGGCAAGGCTCCAGGAAAGGATAGTGTAACTGTCGAAATGCTAAAAGCTGGTGGTCGGACGTTACATAAAACACTGACATAATTATACTCAAAATGCCTCAAAGAACAAAAAAGTACCTGACTTATGGAAAAATGCAGAAGTGATCCTTTTACATAAAAAAGGAGCACAGGAAGATTTAAAGAACTACCGTCCAATAAGCCTCCTATCAGGGATGTACAAAGTTTTCACTAAGATAATTTCTAAATGAATATTAAAAAAACTGAATGACGCACAACCAAGAGAACAAGCAGGATTCAGAAGCGGATTCAGTACAATGGATCACATCCAGGTTGTACAGCAGGTCATAGAAAGGCACAACGAATACCCCATGCCACTGTGCTTGGCTTTTATCGACTACGAAAAAGCATTTGATTCCATCTCAAAGCATGCGATAATGGATGCACTGCTTAGCCAAGGTGTAGAGAGAGCCTATGTAAACCTATTAGAATCGATATATGATAGAGCTACAGCCACAATTCACCTTGATGATCTTGAAGTGGGAATTAATATAGAACGAGGTGTACGGCAGGGTGACGCAATATCGCCTATTCTTTTCTCGGCTGGCCTTGAAGAAGTATTCCGTAAACTGGATTGGGAACAGGATGGTGTAAAGATCAATGGTGCAAACTTAAACCATCTTATATTTGCAGATGATATTATTCTCATTTCACAAGACCCAGAGGAGCTGCAAAGACGCATACAAGAACTGCAAAGGTCTGGCGAACCATTTGGCTTGAAAATAAACCTGAAAAAGAGTCAGGTTATGTTCAATAACTTCGTTCAGGACAGAAGAATTTCAGTTTTAGGAAGGGTTTTAGAGATTGTGGACAGCTTTATATATCTTGGGCAGAGGATTTCAATGGAGGGGAATACCGCCCGGGAGGTAGAACGGCCTGTTAAATGTGGCTGGCAGGCATTTGGTAGGCTCAACATAGTGTTTAAGAGCAGACTCCCACTTTGCCTGAAAAGAAAAGTATTCGATCAATGCGTTCTACCCGTTATGACATACGGAAGTGAAACCTGGACACTCACATCGCAATCAATTCAAAAACTTCGGGTGGCACAGAGGGGAATGGAAAGATGTATGCTTGGCATTACAAGACGAGACAGAACGTCCTGCGCATGGATCAGAGAACAAACAAAAGTCTGTGAAATCATTGGAAGAGTAAAACAATTGAAATGGAGATGGTATAGCTAGGCGATGGGACGACAGATGGAGCAAGGCAATCCTGGAGTGGATACCGCTTGATTGCAAACGTCCGCAAAGAAGACCGAAAGCACGATGGATTGATGATATCGTTAAGTATATTGGACCCGAGTGGCAGAGGAAAGCCCAGGACCGTGAAGGTTGAAAGTATGCTGAAGAGGCCTTCATCCTGCAGTGGATCGATACAGGCTGATGATGATGATGATGATGATATATTATATATATATATATATATATATATATATATATATATATATATATATATATATATATATATATATATATATATATATATATATATATATATATATATATATATATATATATATATATATATATATATATATATATATATATATATATATATATATATATATATATACATACATACATACAGTGTGTTGCATTCAAGATGAAGACACCCCCCATATTTTCGCTATTTGAAGGAATACAGATTTAAATTTTTGCTAGAATAGATTGATGGCTCATATTTTTTAAGATTCTCAACTGAAATCCGAGCTGTAAACTCAGCCTACTAGGTATTCACAAACAGGGTGAATTTTCGATATTTTGCTTCGCATTAGAGATATCGAAAAAAGTTATTAGAAAAAGTTGTTTGGAATATTATTTAAACCCTACATACTGATTTTCGCATTTAACATTTTTTCATTATTTTGGTCTATACACAAAATTATTACAAGTTTATTTTTTAATTTGATAATTAGTGTGCCATGGAAAGTAAAAACTTGACACATTGTCAATTTAATAGTGTCATTTATTCAAATATTTCAGTAAAATAAATAGCACTTACTAAGCAATAATTATTTTATTCTTATGAGAAAACAATTTTTTGCAATTGATTAAATTTAGAAAAAAAGTATACCATAATTTTCATTATACAAACAATTAACTATCAATGTGATCTCTCTCAATTAGTCATCCGTATATTCGAATACATTTTTCGATTCTTTTATGATTCTGTTAGAAATTCGCCTAAGTTCCGGGATGCTGATTTTTTGACAGGCTTGCCTTATTCTGGCACAAAGTTCATCTCGATTTCCGGCCTTGTTTTATAAAGTTTATTTTTGACCATTCTCCAAAAATAAAAGTAGAGGAATATAATATCGGGTGACCTTGGAGGCCACCGTTTAAAAGAACTATTTCTTCCTATCCAGCCTACAGGAAATGTTTAGTTTAACCATTGATGAACAATCCTTGAATTGTGGGTGGATGTACGATCTAGCTGCAAATACATATGCTGTCGCACATTAATACGAAAATGTTCAGTTGCATCCCAAAATTCCCCATCGAAGAAGTTAACTAAACGACCAGCATTCAATGATTCATTAAAGAAAAAAGGACCAATTATTCGATTTACTAAAATTCCACCCCAGGCATTTCTGAGAATATTGATTTTGAGAAGTTAGAACTCAGTGAGGATAATCTCTATTCTAGTATTTACAGTTTTGAGACTGTATATACTGGAGTTTTGAGACTGGAGAATACAACCCCGTTAGTGGTGGATGTAGCCTCATCAATATACATAATCTTCTTCAGGCAATGTCTGTCATTTAAAAAGTTACTCTGGGCTCAATAACAATAGTCTAATCTTTTATTATCATCACATTCCTTCAATATATGTAAGAACTTCGGTTTATAGAGCTTGATTTTGTGACACACGAAACATCTTCTGATTTTATCCTTGCTAATATTTAGTTAAGACGATAAGTCTCGAAAGCTCATGCATGGATTTGCTCGATTTGCTGCCAATATATCGTTATCCTCGGGACGCGAGTGTATTCGAGGAGATTGACCTTTTTGATGTATTTTAATAACACTGCCAGTTTCATTGAAAAGAACATTTAGAGCGGCTGCTTTTCCATGAGTAATAGGAGCACGTTGTGAAGTCTCATGTTAAACTTTGCAGCAACTTCTCTGCTACTACCAGCAAAATCACCAAACAACCGGATTATTTCAATTTTTTTTCCTAAAGGCATTTTAATTCTGATCACTAACTAGAAGTTTAACGCAATAAACTCAAAGTTTAATCTGACTGACCTTTAACACTAGTGTCAAATTAGTTTTCATGGCAAACTAATTATCAAATTAAAAAATAAACTTGTAATAATTTTATTGATTGATTTGTCCGTTACTTTGTGGCAGTTCATTTTTTAAAAAAAGAATAAAACAATTTTGTTTTTACTTTGTTATCTATCGCTTTTATTTTTAAACAAATTTTGTGTGACTATAGTTTCATAAAACGACTTTACATTCTCAAACACTACTAAAAAAATGGTTTATTCCCTTTGTAATAATTTTGTGTATAGACCAAAATAATGAAAAAATGAAATATGCGAATTTTATCATAAAACTCGGTATGTGGGGTTAGAATAATATTTTGAACAACTTTTTCTAATAACTTTTTTCGATATCCCTAACGCGAAGCAAAATATCCAGGATTGACCATGTTTGTGAATTCGCAGTAGTTTAAAGTTCATATTTCGGTTGAATATCCAAAAAAATGTGACCCATCAATCTGTATTACTCAATCTGTATGACTGTACAAAAATTCAAATCTGTATTCCTTCAAATAGCGAAAATTTGGGAGTGTCTTTAAGATGAAGACACTCGCATTGTATGTATATATATATATATATATATATATATATATATATATATATATATATATATATATATATATATATATATATATATATCTATATATATAGGCATTATTTTTTTTATTAACGTTTCGGTTCAAAAAAAGAACCATTCTCAGAATAATTCTACATATAACATATAACTTTTATAAAAAACACAAACTTACATTTAAAAACATACCAATATTTAAATAAACAATTAATTTTTAAATTTTTTTAAATATGTGTTAATTTTTTTTTTTAATTTTCTAAATGACATGTTTGACTTTGACATAATTATCAATTCTTTCACCTTTAAATTTTTGTTTTTTATTATAACCTAATTGTTTTGAATTTGTTATGTGGAATATTAGATGCAAAAATAAAAAATTATGAAAATTTATTATTTAATAATGTTATTATATATACAACTTAAATTATCTGTATCATTTCTGAAATTAATAGTATTATGTTTTTTATATATATATATATATATATATATATATATATATATATATATATATATATATATATATATATATATATATATATATATATATATATATATTCCATTGTTTTTCCATTTTGGGTATTTGTGGTTTTAATTTTGTAAATATTTCTTTAGTGTTATTACTGAGTATTTCTGCTATATTTATATTATATGATTTAAGAACTTTTTTTATTTTATTATTTATTTCTGGTATGTATGGAAAAGGTATGTAATTTTCATTTTTAGTTTTCTTTGTTATGTTATTATTGTTATATATTCTATGTATTCTATTTTTAATTACCGGTTCGCAAAATTTTTTTGGATAATTATTACTAGTGTTTTTTTTATTTTATTTATATATTTTGGCCTATTGTTTGGATTAGTTAAAATAACAGCTCTATCAATTAATATTATTTAGAATTATTCTGAGGATGGTTCTTTGTTTGAACCGAAACGTTAATAAAAAAATTAAAAATTAATTACTGACCGAAAAACCCAATAAATAAAAATAATAATAATAATATTAAACGGTCAAGAGAATATATGTAATAGTATATATATATATATATATATATATATATATATATATATATATATATATATATATATATATATATATATATATATATATAGCCTCAGACATTACATATTATTTCGTATATTCCAAATGTCACAAAATTCTGCTCTTTCTTTGTTATTATTTCACATCGATGCAAGATTATTCTTATTAACAGAGATAATAATTATTCTGAGGATGGTTCTTTGTTTGAACCGAAACGTTAATAAAAAAATTAAAAATTAATTACTGACCGAAAAACCCAATAAATAAAAATAATAATAATAATATTAAACGGTCAAGAGAATATATGTAATAGTATATATATATATATATATATATATATATATATATATATATATATATATATATATATATATATATATATATCTTCTTCTTCATGTCCCCTCTCCGGTCCGGAGTTTGGCAATCATGTTAGCTATTTTGATCTTGGACACTGCCGCTCGGAACAGTTGGTCAGTTGGTTGGAGTTGCAGTTGTACCATTCTCTCAAATTACGTAACCAAGACATCCTTCTTCTACCGATGCTTCTCTTGCCCTGGATTTTTCCTTGCATAATTACTTGTATCAGTTGGTACTTCTCTCCGCGCATGACGTGACCCAGATATTGTAGTTTACGTCGCTTCACGTCTGCCAGCAGCTCATTTTCTTCCTTATTCACGCAATTCAGAACTTCCTTGTTTGTTACTTTCTTGGTCCAGGCGATTCTTAAGACCCTTCTGTACATCCACACTTCAAAGGATAGCAGTTTATTCTGTGTATATTTGTTTAATGTCCATGCCTCCATTCCGTAGAGGAGTACAGAGCAGACGTAGCATTTTATTAGTCTTAGTTTAAGAGTCAGCGACAAATCTTTGCTACATAAGACGCCTCTCAATCTTACGAAAGTACTTCTTGCCTGTTCTATTCTAGCAATAATTTCCGGTGTATTGTCATTGTTGTCATTTATTGTTGTGCCCAAATACCGGTATTTTTTTACTCGTTCTATTTGCTCCCCCTGAATACGCAATTCTGCATTATTGATGTTTTTCTTTGTAATGACCATGAACTTTGTCTTTTTCGTGTTCAAGCTTAATCCGAGGTCTTCGCTTGCCTTTCTTACTTTTTCCATTACTCTGTTCAGGTCCTCCATTGATTCTGTCATTACAATGCTGTCATCAGCATATCTGATGTTATTGATTGGTATTCCGTTCACTATTATGCCGGCTGTTTCATCCTCAAGTGCTTTATTCATAATGTTTTCAGAATATAAATTGAACAATGTTGGAGACATTATACATCCCTGTCTTACGCCTTTCATAATCTCAATTTCCTCTGAGTTGTAGTTGTCAATGCTTACCACTGCCTTCTGATTGTAGTATAAGTTATAGATTATTCTTATATCTCGCGTGTCTACACCTTTGTCGTTCAGCAATTTTATCATGATGTCATGTTTGACATTATCGAAAGCTTTGTTATAGTCGATAAGACATATGTATACATCTTTATTTACATCCAGGCTTCGTTGCATAAGTATATTGTATGCTACCAGGGCTTCACGCGTTCCTAGGCCCTTTCTAAAACCAAATTGCGTGTTACCTATATGTTCCTCTAACTTTGAATATAATCTGTGGTGTATGATCTTCAAAAATAATTTCAATGTGTGTCCCATGAGACTAATTGTCCTATAATCTTCACATTTATTAGCTTTGTTTTTCTTAGGGATGGTTATGAACGTGGAGACAAGCCACTCCTTTGGGATTTTACCAGTTCTGTATATTTCATTAAACAGTCTCTGTAACACTTTCAAATGTTCGTCCTCTAGGAGCTTGAGGAGATCTGTTGGTAGATTATCTGGTCCTGTTGCCTTGCCCGTCTTCATATTTTGTAATGCATATTTTATTTCTGCAGTTGTTATTATTGGACCACTGTCTTCTTCAGCCGGTTCCTCTGACTGTCCTGATCGTGTGTCCGCGAAAAGGGATTTCGTGTAATTCGTCCATATTACAAGTTTGTCCTTGATGTCTGTTATAATTAGACCCTTCTCATCCACTAAAAATGATCTTGTTCTTTTCCTTTGATACCCCGTTAAGTCCTTCACCTTCTTATGTACATTTTCTGTAGGATCTCTATTTCTTCGCACTTCTGAGTAAACCATATTTCTTTGGCTTTTCTGACTTTCTGGCGAAGTTGTTTCTGTATGTTTTTATAGTTAGGCTGGTGTTTGCTTTCCCTACGTGTATTCATTAAGTTTAATATCTCATTTGTAATCCAACCTTGTTCTTTTTTAGATTTGGGTCTCTTCAAGTATTTTTCTGTTGGTTCCATTAGTGCCGTTTTAAAGTCGTCCCAATTCTTATTGTTATCCTCCGACATATTTAAGTTGTTAAGATTGTTGTCTATCTCCAAGTTTATTTTCTCTCTGATGGTTACGTCATTAAGACCGTTGAGATCAATTTGTTTTCGTCTCGACTTTTGAGCTGGTTTCTTTAGTTGTATATTCACCCTTGCCACTAGGGGGTTGTGGTTGGAATTTACGTCTGCACCTGGGTAGGTCTTCACTGACTTTACACTATTTCTGAATCTCTGATTAATCATCACATAATCTATCTGATTGCGTACTATATGATTTTCACTATCTTGCGGCGATGTCCAAGTGTATAGTCGTCTTGGTGGGAGATTGTAGAACGTATTAGCAACCACCAGATCTTTCTCTTGGCAAAACTGAATTAGCCGATGCCCTCTGTCATTGCGTATACCCAATCCGTAGCTACCCACTACCCTTTCTACTTTCCCTCTTCCGATCTTCGCGTTGAAGTCGCCCATAAGAATTGTTACATCTTTTCTTTTAGTCAGTTTGAGTGTGTCGTCTATTTCCTCATAGAACTGTTCTATTTGATGGTCGTCTTTATCCGCTGTTGGAGCGTATACCTGAATTATGTTGATTGTTGCGTGATTTGACTTCATTTGTAGTAAGGCAATTCGTTCGGATATTGGGACAAAGTTTAATACTGATTTATCCAGATCCTTTTTCAACATAAAAGCTACTCCATTTCTGTGCCGTGTGTCTTTGCTTCCAGAATAGTATATTATATGATGGTTCCCTATGTTGGTTATTCCTTCACCTGGCCATCGTGTCTCACTAATCCCCAAAATATCCACGTCCAATCTATTCATTTCCTGTGCTACATTGTGGGCTTTACCAGCCTCATACATACTGGTCACATTCCACGTACCCATTTTTAAGTTCCTTGTGTCTGTTGCTTCGCGTTTTTTACCTCTTCTCAAGATTGCCCTCCCCGGAGAACCGATTGGAGGGCTAGAAACTCCGGAATATTTAGTCTTGAAAATAGCCATTTTGATTGTACTAGGGATATCCTTGTCAGATCTTTAATGCAGTGGTTTCCCGTTGCCTTCTGCATCCTCATGCCGTTGACCATTTGCTGGCTCTTCCGCCTTTAAGGTTGATTTCTCAACCTTAGGACAAGGGGGTGCCCTCTGCCTCTTGCTAGTTCCTCCACCCTTAGCTGTTGACCAGCAAGAGGTTGAGCTGCTTATCCCGACAGCTACTCGGTCCCTACCTACGTTTGCCACCTAAGTGCCCACTTTCTACCGCGTGGAGGTGTAGGTTCGGATTTTTCTATCATTGAGATTAAGACCAATTGGCATTACTTAATCTCTCAAGAGCTTTAGAAAGCTAAATATATATATATATATATATATATATATATATATATATATATATATATATATATATATATATATATATATATATTGCATCGATTTGAAATAATAACAAAGAAAGAGCAAAATGTTTAGATCACTATGTCTGAGACATAGTGATCTAAACATTGTATAGATCAGAACTATTTTTTTAACACCAATAATACCAAATTTCCATTACTTGGAAATTTCCAAAATAAAAAAGCCATATATAACGATAAAAACCCAACCAATACCCAGCAAGACTTCGGAAATATCACAATTATTGAAAGTGTCAGAATTTAACGAGATAAAAAAAACGACCTGCATTAGGCAGAACTTTGAAACTTTAGTTTATACATAACTCTCTTTGAGAATGGTCGCGAGGCCGAAACATGCCAGAGAATATCTTAAATATACTGTGAACAAATACCAAGTGTTTAAATTATTATCATTATTATTGATATATTGAAAGAAATATGTCCTGGACGAATTATTGCAAAACCAGCGGTTAATTAGCCACCGAGAGCATGTGACTTGACACAGATGGACTATTTTCTTTGGGGTCACGTGAAAAGTCGGATCTCTAAGAATAATCCACAATCGGTTCCTGAACTAAAGAATTACATTTTTCGGGTCATTGGTGAGAAGGGCTACGGTTATGCCAAAATGCCATCCAACATTTTGACAAAAGATGGACGTCTGTAGAACTGCAAGAGATGGTCATTTGGCACTATGATTCAATTACCAATCAAAAGTTTTTGAAATCAACGCAAATTCTGTGTTTTAGTCAAGAATTTTAAAAAACCGCTCGATTTGAAAGACTCTTTAAATTATTTTTATTTCTGCATTGGTATCGTTGTCGCTGTAACTTGAGAACCCAAGTATACAAACTCATTTATGGATTCAATATAGTATACATCAATGGTTAGATTCTGAGCTAGGACGGTCATACTAACTTTAAACAGATCGTAGTATCGATAGCTAAGCGCGCGAATTTTTAAAACAAAACAAACCTTTATAATCTATCTTTAAATACTAAATAATATTTCAACGATCTAAATTTCATGGAGTCTTTAAAATTTAATTAACTGATTTTTATAGACTGCACATTAGATTAAAATATCTGCAAATTTATACTCTACTACTCGGTTTCCGTTAGTTTTCGCTTATTACATTTAAAGCTTCAGTACGTCGCCTTATTCAAAGTGTACCAAGAAAGATTTTTGTTCAATTTTCGAGCAATGGTGTTCTGGTAAATGACATCGTACACAACAGTAAAGGATTCTATTTATTTTGTTAAATCGTTGTGCATCTGTTTCAAAATGGTTGCCACAATTTTTCGTTGAAATGAAACCGGAATGAATTATTTTCTTATTTCCAGGTGCATCTAACGTTGTTATGTTTTCGCCATGCGATGAAAATAGTGACGAAATAGAAAGGCTTCTGTAAAATTGACGAATACAGTAGAATCAACGAATAATAATTAATTTTGCACTGAAAAAAGAGGATATTTTTTATTATTATTTATATTTTTATATCTGGCATTATACATAATGTATATATATATATATATATATATATATATATATATATATATATATATATATATATATATATATATATATATATATACATATATATATATATATATATATATATATATATATATATATATATATATATATATATATATATATATATATATTTCAGACACAAGGTTGACATTTGGAAGGTTGGCCAGGGAGAAAAATGTAGGAAGACCGAAACTTGGTCTGACGAAACGAAAAAAGCTTATAGCGAAAGAATGAAATTAGTATGGGCGCAAAGGAAGGCTAACAATAACAAACGCCTCTAATTGTACTTCGCGTGGTCCACCAGGGTCCATACGTGAATAGTAATAATAAATTATATATATATATATATATATATATATATATATATATATATATATATATATATATATATATATAATATATATTCTACTTTGTGTAAAGTTAATTGAAAATCAAGTTAATGGTGATAGTTTCCTCAATTTGTTGCAAAATATTTTTGAAGAGTGGATTGAAGAAATGCCTTTAAATGTAATGGAATGTGGTTACAGCTAACCACAGGTGCCCTTCTCCACATTTTAGCAGCCAGGTGAGACAATATTTGGACACGAATTATGAAAATAAATGGATTGGTAGGGGAGGTCCTGTATGGTGGCCAGCCAGATCTCCGGACTTAACAAAACTAGATTTTTTGTTGTGGGATTTTTGTTAAAGAATAAGTTTATCAAATTCCACCCACTACAATAGAGGACATGCAAATTAGAATAAGAAATTCGTTTATGAATATTAAAGAGGCAAGGCTCATTACATTCAATAGTTCTATAATAGTATTGCACAAAATGGTAGACATATTGAACAGTTAATTAATTGAGTGTAGTGTAGTGACTTTTTTCTTTATAAATGTTTGTACTTAAACTTGTAAAAAAACTGTCTTACTAAAAACTAAATATATATAACGTTTTGTTTACTATAACAATAAGTGTTTTTACTCTTACAATAATAATTGCTTTCTAATCATATATTAAAACATATAATGACCTAAATTTTTAATATATTATGACTTATCATAAATTTATTCATTAGTTTAATAATAACATAAAGCCTAAGGTGAATTCCATTAAAAACGAAATATTAAAAATAAAATTAAAAATCTCGGAAATTATGATAGTTTTGATAGGTATAGGGCATGTCTAAGAAGAATAAAAGTATTTTGTCTTAGGAATATTGTAAGATGAAAAAATATTCCATTAAATAAGCGATGAAGAATGGAAAGACCCCAGGAAAGGACAATGTATCGGTTGAAATGTTGAAGGCTGGTAGTCGAACTCTACATAAAATACTGGCAAAATTGTACTCAAAATGCCTCAGAGATCAAAAAATACCCAGTCTATGGAAAAATGCTGAAGTGATTCTTCTTCATAAGAAAGGAACACAGAAAGATTTAAAAAAACTACCGCCCAATAAGTCTCCTATGAGTTATGTACAAAGTTTTCACTAAGATAATATCTAAAAGAATATTAAGAACACTGAATGACGTACAACCAAGAGAGCAGGCAGGATTCAGAAGTGGATTTAGTACAATGGACCATATCCAGGTTGTCGAGCAGACCATAGAAAGGCACAATGAATACACCTTGCCACTGTGCTTGGCTTTTATTGACTATGAAATGCCATTTGATTCAGTATCAACGGCATTTAGCTGGCTCAATATAGTATTTAAGGGCAAACTCCCACTTTGTCTGAAGAGAAGTCAGTCATCAATCTGTCTGACTGTGCAAAAATTCAAATTTGTAATCTTTCAAATAGCGAAAATGTGGGGGTGTCTTCATCTTAAATGCGATACACTATATATATATATATATATATATATATATATATATATATATATATATATATATATATATATATATATATATATATATATATATATATTATATATATATATATATATATATATATATATATTATATATATATATATATATATATATATATATATATATATATATATATATATATATATATATATATATATATATATATATATATATATATATATATATATATATATATATATATATATATATATATATATATATATTAGGGTGGTCGTTAAAAATTAATTAAAAAACTTTCATTTTGATGAAAAATACAGAGGATTTTTTTTAAACAAAAATAACACGTGACACAAGAGGATCTTCAGGATCTTCAGGATCTTCATCAGAGGAAGTTCATTTTTTGATATATATATATATATATATATATATATATATATATATATATATATATATATATATATATATATATATATATATATATATATACTCCCCGGTGTATAAACAAAATACCTAGAGGGAAAGACCGCTTAAGATATAATTCTTTTGCTTGTTAAACAGAAAACATTTTTTTTAACAAATCTAGTTCTCAAATCGACGCCCCGTATTAAAGAAAAAAAAATTAAACGGAAAACGACATAAAAACAAAAGGAAAATAAATCAAATTTGTACAACACGAGGTAAAAAAAAATGAAATTAAACCCCTTTTTAATTAGCTTAACGCAGCTTATAAAGCAGTAATAAAAATTCATGCCTGGAGGTTGGCAAAAACATAAAAAGTATCCGCACAAAACAAGTGCCATTTTTCAACTCTAAATGATTTCCCTCTTGGGGAAAATGAAACGCAGATATAACCGTTGCGTCACGAGTGCGTGACCGTTTAGATAGACCAGTTTTTGTTTCTTCTGGTTCGGACCGATAAAATAATTGTATAAAACAACAGAGAGTCTCCGAGAATGATACGTACACTGGAGGAAAAATGTACATGTACATTTTAAGAAAAAAATAACGAATAATTAAATAAATGTTGTAGTATATTTAAAATAATGTAATCAAATATTATGTAAATGGTAAAAATGCTGCTTTTCTGAAAAGTAGCTTCCTGCTAGTAACGATCCACGAATTTCAAATCGATTGATATTTAGTTTTATTTTGACTGTGCTAGAAAGCAGATAAGTTGACAGATAAGCAACACCTCATCTTGCATGGAAGAACCATCGCGCAAATCGAAGAAAATTTGGAAAAGTATTAATGCGGACTCAGTTTCTTTAGATCTTATGGTTAATAAGAGGTTTACTGAGTTTCGATGTGGTCGCACCAGCACCAGCACGAATGACGATCCTCGCTCAGTATGCCTTCTTTAGGTTACTACTATAGGAATGGTTAACAAAATATATCATATCATGTTGGCCGAAGCCAGAGTAAAGGTTAGAGATGATAATCATTTCGGATGAATATGTGTATTATTTAAAATAATTTTATAATTATTTTCAAATTTTATGTTAAATTACTTGATACTATAATATGAATAAAATAAATTCAACTTATATACAAATTAATGTGATAATTGTGATTTCTTTTAGTACCTATTAATATTGATTATAATTACCTCAGGTAGACAAGTTATTGACTAACTAATAACATTAGATATATAAAAAAGTAAATGAGTCAATCCTCCCAAAGTTACTAGCATTTAAAAAGCTAACAAATTCATAGTCATTATATACAGTGGGAGAAAAAAGTATTGGCATAGCACATTTTGTTTCAAATAAAAATATATATTTTCAAAATACAGGGTTCGGCAGGGAGGTATGGTCTTTTTGAAAAAATTGACACACTCTTATTTTTAAATGAATATTAAAATGTATTGATTTTATACATTAGTGGTATATCGCCATTAAAGTAAACATAACGTAGGCAGGTGCGAAAAATCATATCAGGTGGCGTCCATTTTTTCGAGACATTCTTGTAGACGGCTAGCAAAATCCTTACGAGCGTGGCACGAGGAATCCTTTCAGTTTCGTGAGTTATGGTTCGAACAGAGCTTCAAGTGTTCCCGGTTTGTATATATATATATATATATATATATATATATATATATATATATATATATATATATATATATATATATATATATATCTACAAGAATGTCTCGAAAAAATGGACGCCACCTGATATGATTTTTCGCACCTGCCTACGTTATGTTTACTTTAATGGCAATATACCACTAATGTATAAAATCAATACATTTTAATATTCATTTAAAAATAAGAGTGTGTCAATTTTTTCAAAAAGACCATACCTCCCTGCCGAACCCTGTATTTTGAAAATATATATTTTTATTTGAAACAAAATGTGCTATGCCAATACTTTTTTCTCCCACTGTATATAATGACTATGAATTTGTTAGCTATTTAAATGCTAGTAACTTTGGGAGGATTGACTCATTTATTTTTTTATATATCTAATGTTATTAGTTAGTCAATAACTTGTCTACCTGAGGTAATTATAATCAATATTAATAGGTACTAAAAGAAATCACAATTAACACATTAATTTGTATATAAGTTGAATTTATTTTATTCATATTATAGTATCAAGTAATTTAACATAAAATTTGAAAATAATTATAAAATTATTTTAAATAATACACATATTCAACTTATATACAAATTAATGTGATAATTGTGATTTCTTTTAGTACCTATTAATATTGATTATAATTACCTCAGGTAGACAAGTTATTGACTAACTAATAACATTAGATATATAAAAAAATAAATGAGTCAATCCTCCCAAAGTTACTAGCATTTAAAAAGCTAACAAATTCATAGTCATTATATACAGTGGGAGAAAAAAGTATTGGCATAGCACATTTTGTTTCAAATAAAAATATATATATATATATATATATTTTATAAATAAAAATATATATATATTATATATATAATATTATTATACCAATCAAAGGCAACAATACCCACGGAAGAACAAATGCCAGATATTCTAGTGGAGGAAGTAAGAAATGCTATAGAACCGATGAAAAACGGCTAGGCTCCAGGAAAGGACAGTGTAACTGTCGAAATGCTAAAAGCTTGTGGTCGGACGTTACAGAAAACACTGGCAAAATTATACTCAAAATGTCTCAAAGAACAAAAAGTACCTGACATGGAAAAATGCAGAAGTGATTATTTTACATAAAAAGGGAGCAGAGGAACATTTAAAAAACTACCGTCCAATAAGCCTCCTATTAGTAATGTACAAAGTTTTACTAAGATTATTTCTAAAAGAATATTAAAACAACTGAATGGCGCACAACTAAGAGAACAAGCAGGATTCAGAAGTGGATTCAGTACAATAGATCATATCCAGGTTGTACAGCAGGCCATAGAAAGGCACAACGAATACACCATGCCACTGTGCTTGGCTTTTATCGACTACGAAAAAGCATTTGACTCCATCTCAAAGCATGCAATAATGGATGCACTGCTTAGCCAAGGGGTAGATAAAGCATATGTAAACCTATTAAAATCGATATATGATGGAGCTACAGCCACAATTCACCTTGATGATCTTGGAGTGGGAATTAATGTGGAACGAGGTGTACGGCAGGGGGACGAAATATCTCCTATTCTTTTCTGGGCTGTTCTTGAAGAAGTATTCGGTAGATTGGATTGGGAACAGGATAGTGTAAAGATCAATGGTGCTAATTTAAACCATCTTAGATTTGCAGATGATATCGTCGATATCGTTCTCCATTCACAAGACCCAGAGGAGCTGCAAAGATGCATACAAGAACTGCAAAGGGCTAATTTTTTCAAATTAATCCTGGGAAAGAGTCAGGTTATGTTCAATAACTTCGCTCAGGACAGAAGAATTTCAGTTTTAGGAAGGGATTTGGAAATTCTGGACAGTTTTTTATATCTTGGGCAGAGAATTTCAGTGGAGGGGAATTACCGCCCGGGAAGTGGAACGGCGTGTTAAATTAGGCTGGAAGGCATTTGGCAGGCTCAATATTGTGTTTAAGAGCAGACTCCCACTTTGCCTGAAAATAAAAGTCTTTGATCAGTGCGTTCTACCCGTTATGACATACGGAAGTGAAACCTGAACACTCACATCCCAATCAATTCAAAAACTTCGGATAGCACAGAGGAGAATGGAAAGATGTATGCTTGGTAATACAAGAAGAGACAGAAAGTGCTGCGCATGGATCAGGGGACAAACGAAAGTCTGTGACATCATTGGAAGAGTAAAGCGAATTGAAATTGAGATGGGCAGGCCATATAGCGAGGCGATGGGATGAAAGATGGACCAAGGCAATCCTGGAGTAGATACCGCATGGTCGCAAGCGTCCGCGAAGAAGACCGAAAGCATGATGGATTCATAAAATTATATTGGACCAGAGTGGCGGAGGAAAGCCTAGGACCGTGAAAGTTGGAAACATGCTGAAGAGGTTTTCTTCCTGCAGTGGACCGACAGGGGCTGATGATGATATATATGATATATATATATATATATATATATATATATATATATATATATATATATATATATATATATATATATATATATATATATCCCGAGTGTTTCATTTAAGGCCCGAGTGCTCACATTAAAGTCAAGAATTGTTCGGAGTGTATTTCTGTAAGCCAAATATTTACCATTCCCCATAAGTGGTACCGTTTTGTTGAAAAAAATATTGTTTATATCTACATTTATAAGATCAAGTCAAAGATATTCTGTAATTGCCATTAACAGTAACATGATTTCCATCATCATCTTCAAAATAACGTCCTATTTTCATTTCGGCCAAAATCCTGCAGTTATTGGGCATTCGTGGGAAAATTATTTTATTTCATTTCTTTACATTATTATTACATTTCAAAGCTCTAACACTCTTGGCACAAAGGGGAATGGAAATATGTATGTTTGACATTACAAGACGGGAACAGAAAGCCATGCATATGAACCGGAGAGTAAACGAAAGTATAACATCATTGGAAGAGTAAAGGAATTGAAATGGAGGGAGGCCGGCGATATAGCGAGGCGATGGAACTACAGATGGACCAAGGCAATCCTGGATAGATACCGTTTGATCGCAAACATCCAGGAAGAACATACATGACCATCGCATGATTGACTGGTCACGCGATGTTATAGTATTATTGTTATAGTACATTCGACTCGAATGGCAAAGGAAAGCTTAGGACCGCGAGAGTTTTCCAACTCTCACATGCTGAAGATGCTTTCATCCTGCAGTGGATAGAAATGGACTGATGATGTTGATGATGATGATGCGTCGTAAACTACGTGGGGAATTTCCCAATTGTGCGCCACGTCATAGATCGACGGTTTTGGAGACCTCTCCATATTTTTAATATTTTCCTCGCTTCCCACTATTCTTGTCAGAGTCAATTTATCTTCATTGTGTGTATATTAATTTCTATGGCTATTATTTAAAGTTTTTTGACAACCTACATGTTTGATTTCGCCTTCTATTTTGTCTTTTATAACCCTGTATTCTTATCAGGAATATCGTTTATATGATATACAAGGGTAGTCTGAAAAGTTTCTACCCTGAAGAAGAGAGAAACAAGTTTTTTTTTGTTAAATTCAGTTTTATTTCTCAACATAGTCGCCCCGTAATTCTATACACTTTTCCTAGCGATGCTCCCATCTCGTTAATCTATCCAAATAGTAGTTGACATCTTGTGCTGCAAAATACTCTTTTACGAATGTGATTCGATGAAAACTTCTGTCCTCCGAGCGAAACTTTTAGCCCAGGAAAAAAGGGGGGACCAGATCTAATGAATAAGGTGGCTGAATCAATTCGAATGCCAATCAGTAAATTTTTCTCATGGCGACCACTGAAGTGCGAGATGGCGCATTGTCTTGGTGGAAAAAAATTTTGTTTTTCTTCAAATGCTGACGTTTTGGAGATCATTTTGGCATCCAAAGCACGGTTATCTTTTTCATGCCCAAATCTTCAAT
The DNA here is from genome assembly GCA_031761425.1 of Cosmopolites sordidus. Lineage (NCBI taxonomy): Eukaryota > Metazoa > Arthropoda > Insecta > Coleoptera > Curculionidae > Cosmopolites > Cosmopolites sordidus. The sequence goes on along the minus strand of JARFXV010001690.1, from coordinate 175,661 downwards.
ATATGACAAAATCGTTCTTTCGAGAAGCTCCCAGCCTCTGGTATCTCTCTAACCATAAACTGACGATCGTCTAGTACCATTTGGTGAACGTTTTCAATGTTATCGGTAGTGGTAGCAGTTTATGTCCGGTCCGAATGTTCCAAGCTGGTACAACCACATGTAAATTCAGCTGCCTAAAATTTAACGGTGGCATATGATGGTGCAGAGTCACCGTAAACACCATCAATCTCAGTTTTAGTTTGCGTAGGCGTATTGCCTTTCAAATGCAAGAATATAATGACAGCTCGAAATTTGATTTTTTTCATATTTACGGACACACTGACATCGACTGACATAAATGACTGTTAAACAACAACTGAGCACCTAGTATGACTGATATGTTCAAGATTATTTTTCAATGCATGCGCAATTATATTACCAGATTATTTTTAATAAGTAACGCCATCTTCATGTTGAGGGTAGACATTTTTTACACACCCTCGTACAATTTCCTTATTTCTTGCTGTTTAAAATTTATAATTCGGAAAAATCCATGAAAACTTACCAAAAATCACATCTCCACATTATCAGAAACCATTAATTAAATAATTTATTCCAAGAAAAACTTATCTTATATGTGGACCAATTTCATCAATATCTGGTATATTTTTCGACATTTTTCTTAGTTTCTCGCTCAGTTGGCTTTTGAATATATTTATTCACTAAAAACAACTTACTATTTGCCTTTATGCTAATATACTAAACTAAGCGGTCAATATATAACAAAAAAATCAACCCGCTCTTATTATTCAAAAGGGGGTCTGTTATGCAGTCAGTTAGTCGTTTTGCTAGCATCAAATCTCCTACGATTCTAAGCATACAGAGAAGCTGCCAAATTTGGGACAACGTTGCGGCCCCAAAATTTATATTTTCTTGAGAGAACAAAAGCTCTCGTTTAGGTCGAATTCACGGTTTTCAAGAGGCAATCGTCTAAAGGTATTTATTTACCATTTTACTCGCAATTTAGTATTAGGAAATAGTCGCTTGAATTTGCAGTAATGAGTATGTTGAGGTTCCTCTGTACCCGAAGATCTTGAACAGTAAGTTGAACTAAGTTTAGGTATGGTTTTATTAATATTGAATTTGAAATTAATTCGTTTGATTTTATAAAGTTTCGTAAAAAAAATATTTAATTCACAAACTAATATCTAATCGATTATATTCTGAAGAATAAAAAACGCTACTCTATGAGAAATATTGATATTGATTAGATTATCAGAATATTGATATTGAATTAATAGAGAGTAGAGTAGCAGAGTAATAATAGAGCTATTATTATCTAACAGTAAAGTAAGAAATAATGTACCAATAATGAAATAATAGTAAGTTAGAAATAATAGCATTGTTTTTTTTATATATTATATATATATATATATATATATATATATATATATATATATATATATATATATATATATATATATATATATATATTTCGTAAAGTGTGAAGGAAGGCAAACATTAGGTTAAATTTTTTTTTAACTTAATGCAGGTAGTAGTGAAATAATAACTGATTTTTTTCAGAAAAATCAAAATATCTCTTGACATGTCAGAGATATCGATTTCGAGTTTTCACTGGATGATTCCTCTTTAAATTACCTTTCTAGCCATGTAATAAAAGCTGTACCATATTAAGACCAAATTTTAACTTAATATTACGGTAAAAATTAAAATTAACTGATTTTTTCAGAAAAATCGAAATATCTCTTGACATGTCAGAGATATCGATTTCGGGTTTTCACTGGATGATTCCTCTTTAAATTACCTTTCTAACCATGTAATAAAAGCTGTACCATCCCATTTGAAAAAACTAAACAAAACATCAAAAAAGCTATTGTTGAATGTAGTAACGCCACCTCGCGGTTTCGTTTATAAACTCAATAATTTATCTCTCAGATTATCTGATTGTCCCAGCAATTGCCTTTTAAATGAATCCATATTGAGGAAAATCGGTTCAGGCAAACGGTCATTAGACGATATATATATATATATATATATATATATATATATATATATATATATATATATATATATATATATATATATATATATATATATGTGTGTGTAGTAGAAATGGATGATGTTGTGAAGTGAATTTGGAAGATCACATTGGAACAGGGCTGGGAAGAAGAAATACAATTAGCCCACCACGATGATATACAGCTGGATTCTTATGGTTTGAGAATCAACCATAGGAGTGTTAAAATGTTTGAAAAATACCATATATCCAACAATAGATAAGCACAGGTTGACGAAGAAGTTTCCATGCAAACTTCTTCGTTCCGAAATAGCAGATGCATATTGTTGAGTGTGCTGTTTAAATGAAGATTTATTTTCGAGGATTCACATCAACAAAAGACCTTTTTGAATCCATTAAAATTTACGGCGAAATGAACAAAATCGTTTAGTTGCGTTGCACCATTCTAAAGAAGTATTTATTTTGCAAGAAGCAATTACCTTCAGAATGGATCAAGTGAAAAGTTGGACTCGTTCCGCGAATTTGTTTTGTAGCTTCGGATTTAGGTAAATATTACTTTTGGAGTTATAAGTAAATTTACCTCTTAGGCAACGTCAACATTAGATGCTTTTGTTGATTGTCGGAGGACTTTCGATGCATTCGTTTGTATTTAAAGAAGTTTATTTTAAATAACTGGAAGTAATTTAAATGGAAATAGACGTATAATGAAATTCAGGTAATGATTAAATTTGAGAATATTCGCTGTAAGATATTACGAAACAAATTGGAGTTTACGAAATTAAAATAAACTAAAACTTAATAAACTAGGGTTAAAAAAATATTTTTCCTTTGTTTATAAATAGAGGAAAAATAAAACAATTTTAAATTATGATTAACTTATTATTAGTTTGCTTATCCTTAATGTAGAATCTCAGCTCATGCTGGTCGATATTTCAATGCCAAGATGAAAAAGCAATTGAGCTCCTCTCACCCTAACATGGTATTTTACGAACAATGTAACACGTGTGCAAGAGCACGGCACGTTGCCCCACTGTCAATCCATTTCGAGATACCCAGGCTCTCGAGGTTCTTTGAAAATCTCTTACTTATCAGGCCTTCGGTAGATATAACAAAGGGCATTACATCTATCTTAGTCAGTTTCCACTGGTTCTTCAAGTCGTATGCCGATTTTCATACTCTGTGGATTTTTCCATCTCGGTTTTTCTAATGTTGTGAGAAAGTGGCACTACGATGTCAATTATAAAAGTTCTTTTCTCGTTTTTGTTGATTAGAACAATATCTGGCTTGTTATAATCAACCGTTCGGTCAGTAGTGATTAGTCTGTCCCAGTAAAGAATGGTATCGGATGATTCAAGTACAGGAGAAGGCGAGTACTTATAATATGGAGGTGCGCTTTCTAATAGCGAGTATTTTAGTGTAATTTGCTGATCTATTTTCCCAGCTGATTATATCGTCCTACATAAGCATTAAGAGCAAAGGCCGGGCAACCGCCAACAAGTTCCCCCAGAGTACCGCATTTTCTGCACTTATCGACTACGTCCAAGTGCAGTATATGCCTTTCTTAGTTCTTTGTTCTTGTTACCTTATCTTGAATAGATGTAGCGAAACCTTTTGTTTCTGGGTACAACAGTCCACTGGTCAGCCATTTATTACATGTAATGTTTGTCCTTTCCATTCTCGAACGCAATCCGTGAGTGTTGTTCTGCTATCAATACTGTTTTGTTTATTTAGGTTTAGTGGGGTGCTCTTCATTTGCAACCAATTTCATTAGTGTACTGTTTGAATCAATGAACTATTTTCTCATTCTATTTTCTTGATCGCGACAGAGTTTTTTACGTTCACAAGACCTCTACCCTCTAGCTTTCTTGGAATGTATAGCCTTTTCGTAGATGAGTTTGGCTGCAGACATTGGGACTTTGTTAAAGTTCGGCGTGTTAACCTATCAAGTTCATCAAGGTGAGTGTCTGACCATTTAACAATGCCAAAAATAGATGTCAGCATTGGCATCAGAACAATGTCTGGTCTATTATAATCGAGCGTTCGATCTGTTGTGATTAGTCTATCCCAGTACAGAACTGAATCGGATGATTCCAGTACGGCAGAAGGTGAGTACCTATTATATGGAGGAGGTGCGTTATGTAATAGCGAGTACTTTAATGTAATTTGCAGATATATAATTTTCGCCTGCTGATTATGTCTTCCTAAATAAGCATTAGGGGCAAGAACTGCACACCCACCGATAAGGTGTTCAATCGTTTCCCCGACTGTACCGAAACTTCCTGCATCGGTCAACAACATCCATGTGTAGTATATGTCTTTCGTAGTTCTGTGTTCTTACTACCTTATCTTGAATAGATATCGCAAAACATTCTGTTTTTAGGTACAACAGCCCAGTTTATTATTATTATTCTGCTCATCCTTGCTGTAGAATTTCAGCTCATGCTGGTCGATATTCCAATGCCAAGATGAAAAAGCAATTCAGCTCCTCTCACCCTAACATGGTATTTTACGAATAATATTACACCTCTGCAAGAGCACGTCGGCTCATGTGCAACCAATTTCATTAGTGTACTGTTTGTATCAATGAAGTATTTTCTCATTTTATTTTCTTGATTGAGACAGAGATTTTTTACGTTCACAAGACGTTTACCCCTCAACTTTCTTATAATGTATAGTCTTTTCGTAGATGAGTTTGGATGCAGACATCGGAACTTTGTTAAGGTTCGGCGTGTCAACCTATCAAGTTCATCAAGGTCAGTTTTTGACCATTTAACAATGCCAAAAGCATATACCGTTAATCGCTCTAATGATGTTTCCAGTGTTCAGTTTGGTGTTTAAAATCTTTGTAAGTCTTTTTTGATATAGAGTGGAAAAGTTCTTCTTTAACTGCTTGTGATCAAGTTTTTGTGTAACTGTTTGTAATCAAATATTTGTATGATTCTTGTGGTGCCAGTTATTGTATAGTACAGTATGTTGAATTTTGACTCTGTACCTTTCCTTTCTGTATGCTAATGGTAAAACATTTGTCCAGTCTGAATGACATTCTGATATCCCTACTAAATGTTTGGACCATTTTTATCAAGGAGTTTAATTTTTGTCTAGTTTCTCCATATAGTTTAAGTTTATCCATATATAGTAGATGAGAGAGCTTTTATTATTATATTATTATTATGTTCGTTCCGAATTCAGCATCTCAACCTCGCTGGTCGATATTACAATGCCAAAATGAGAAAGCAGTTCAGCTCGTCTCACTTAGCATAAGATTTTATCAACAATGTGGCATGTCTGCAAGGGTACTGCACGTTGTCATACTATGGCAGTCGATTTTGAGATACCCAGGTTCTTCAAGTTTTTTGAAAAGGTCTTACTTATTAGGTCTTCGGCGGATATAACGAAAGGCACTATCTCTACCTTCTGTAGTTTCCACTGGTTTTTTCAAATCGTATGCCAGGTTTTCATACTTAGTGGTTTTTTCCAGCTCGGTTTTATATTATTATTATTATTATTCATGACTAAAATATTGTCTATTGGTTTGTCTATTTTAAATTTATTAGTATAACTAGCATAACTAGCATTGTCCATTACAATTACGTTTTCCTTAGGCACATTTGGCAAAAGGCTATTTATAAACCAATCTTCAAAAAGTTCTCCTGTGGTGTCGTCATGGTAATCCAAAGATGAATGTTTAATATTTTTGGAGGGCAACCGTAAACAATTTGGAACCCATCCATTCTCGGATCCAGCAAGTAATATTGTTATTATTTTTCCCTTGTTCGCTGGGGCTTTAGTTTGGCATTTTCTTGACGTATCTACCCATCCTGTTGCTGGCGTCTCATGTGTATCGTAACATGTTTCATCAAGGTAGATAATGGGACGATTTTCTAATGTGTTTTTTTATAGAGTTTAAGTAGTTAAACCGCCATCGTCGCAATCGTTGTAATTCCTTTAATATTGGTTTTTTATTAATGGTCCGATGTGCATTAGAGATAATATTCTCCGGAGGCTAGTTCTGCTACAAAGAATGTTGGTTTCATCTTTCCTTAGTCGCTGTTGCAATTAATGCAATGCAGGCACAGTTTGCTCTTCATACGTAGCATAAATTTTGCTTCGAACTAAGTCTTGTCGCTTTCGTCAACACATTTGCTTTTGCCAGAATCACTACGGACTTTTTTGGCTTTAATTGGCTTTGTCATAATATCTTTAACGTAGACAACGGAATTTTCGTTAATGAGACGTTGCTGCTGCGGCGGTATTTATATTAAGCCCCCTATTCAATAAAGAAACATACACATTTTTAACAATTTGCTTGGCATCGAGCAATAAATGTTTTCTTTTAAAATTAGTACTACCGGAGGCATAACGATCATTATCTTGCCAAGAACACCACATTTTTAGTGCATTTGGAATAATAAAAATACGATCGAAATTATAGAACTGCACTATTTAAGAAAATAATGCGAACTAAACTAAAATATTTCGAAACTACTAAACCAGGTATAAAATTATTTTTTTTTACCTGCTATTTTATTAGGCCCGACCCGGTTTACGTTTCTTGCAACTTTGCCGGGTTTCGTTACGGCAGGAGTTATTAAGATTCTATTGCAGCTAATCGGTCAACGATATATCTTGAAACGCACTATACTTCTGAAACCGATCTTTAAAATTTTCCAAAACACGGCGGCAAGTGCCTCCAGTTATGACTTCGATTTCTTGCCGAATATTCTTATTTAAATCTTCCAGAGTGGCGGGACAGTTACAGTACACTTGACTATTAAGATATTATTATGCCGTTGAATCCTTTCATTAAAAAATTGTGAATCGGTTTATTGCCTCATTATCCAATTATTAGGTACAATTCCACATGGAGTTTTATGAATGAAGAGACTTACAAACAATCTAATGATGTAATTTAAAAAGAAAAACAAAACAATTCTTTTCGAGATAATCAAACCAGTTTTCCTTAGGCATCCTAAGTGAAAACTTTCCGTTTGGTTTAGAAAATTATCTGTTGGTCTTTCGTGTTTGTTCACAAAGCCGTGGAAGTTTCGAAATTATTTAGTATGAATTCAAATTTGAACTGTGTTTTAGTAAAGTTTTAAATACAGATATTGGTCACTTTTTAAATCTAAATTCGGCTTTATTAGGTAGATAGACTTAGAAAATAAGTTCGTTCAGGACGGTGTTTAGACATGTATAAGCGAAATCCGAAGGAGTTTCTGCCGTGATTCGTGACTTTTTTCTTTTATATATATATATATATATATATATATATATATATATATATATATACATATCTATATATATATATATATATATATATATATATATATATATATATATATATATATATATATATATATATATATATATATATATATATATATATATATATATATATATATATATATATATATATATGTACATTTGTATTGGAAGGTCTCAGGTAACAAGCTGACACGTCAAAATAGGCCTGGTAGCCCGCTGCTTAACTAAGCGCTCCAAATTCTGCTCTTCTAACAGCTGTTACTTTTCAACAACTTTGAATATTGAAAAATAATTTTACAAGCATATTCTAAATATATTTAACAACATGTTCAACAAACAGGAATCAATTTATGCAAAAAAAAAGATTTTTTGAACCCATCACACGGGGTGACCCCCTTAAGGTATTATTTGAAAATAAAATGTAATCTTTTATAGCAATTTATTCCATATATTTCAGTATAAATTTGGGTTTTTTTTTATACAAAAAAAAGGAAAACGGGCACATTATTGTCATTTAATGTCAAAGTTGAAATTACTAGCATTAATTTTTCACACTACAACACCTTTTAAACGATTAAGGTCACATTAAGATACACATGATTTGTTGTTTTATTAAATTAAATGTTCAAAGTTTCGTAATGACAAAAACTTCGTCGGTTGATAAAATATTGAACAAAAAAATTAGATTGGTTTAGTTTTGGGTAATAAACAATTGATAATATTTTTGTCTGTGTGAAAAATTAGCGAGTAAGAGTGCTTGTACTCTTTGTACTTGATAAGGGTACCGTAATTGCTATTTTAGAGTTCAATGTACAATTCAAAAGCAAATTTCAACTTGTCGCACAATCCTTCGAGTACTTCTCGTAGAAGCATCTCCAACAATATGTAAAATGTGTTCACATACTATATCCAAAAGTTGAGAAACTTGGACAAATATTCGCCAAATAAGAAGCGGTCTTTCTGGATATCGTTGCCTGTAAATAAAGCCGCTTCGGAGCCGCTAGCCGCTTCGAAATATTGTAGGACTTCTCCATAAATACGAAGCATATCAGAAGTTTTTATAGTCAGTTTGTTATACAGTTTATATATACAGTTTTTATATCAGAAATCATTTCCACCAGAAATCCAAAATGTTCAACCACGCTGACTTTTCCAGTTTAAGAATGGGTTTATCGCGTTGTTTAAAAAATTCAGCTAAAGTAGGTATGAGATCATTAAAAGGTTTGAGAACTTTTCCTCCACTCAACCATCCGACTTAAAGGTGAAGAAGTAAATCCCCGTATTGACAGTCCATTTCATCGGTCAGTTCTTTGAATAATCTTCTTTGTAACGACTGAGCTCTATCCTTGTTCACAATTTTTACTACCATTTTTATAACGTCGTTTAGTTTCAAAAACTTTCCGCATAATGCTTGTTGGTGGATAATGCAGTGATAAGAGAGGAATTGCATAAAAGAACCACAGTCATGGCTCGTGCGTTTTTAAAGTGGTAGGACGTAGAAGAAAATACTGCTGCTGAAGATTTTTTTTGCTTTCCTCTTCTTCCTTTTTACTTTTCGTGCTATTGAAACCCTATACAGGAGGTGAACCAGGAAAATGAGTTAAAGGGAAGGAATTGAACGGAGATAAAATTGTTTACTGTGATAAATACTGGAGGGGCGGCGCCATAACGCCCTCTCTCACAAGCCGCCACTGAGGTATCATCCTTTCGATATAATGCCACAAGACCCTTTTCGGAACCCACCCACCATACCTGGAGCTCCATCTGTTTTACCATTTTAAATATTGAAATTTTCTCAGACGAAATAACATTTCTTAAATGGGAAAACAGATCCTATGCAATTGTATTCCCTTTTTGTGGAATAATCTTCAAAAGTTTTTGTATCATAAAATCGCGAAAATTCATCTTGACTAAAAGAGGCGATATCAACCACATCATTGAATTCATCAAGTTGCAGGGAAAAATAACTACAGTTAACTAAGTTACGTGTTAACTGTAAAAAAATCATCACTACTCATTACTTCTACTCGTCTCATCACTGTATTGGCAGAAAGTTGCATTGTTTTTATGGCAGACACTATATGTTTTATTTTACACTACACTATTACATTACACTATTTCTTTTATGTTTGTATAAAACCACAAAGAACTTTTGAATCATTCCAAAATGAACATTAGTATGCGACACGACATAAGTCCGATCTTTGACCATCAAGATATAATTTTAGTTATATTCAAAAGAATGTTAACTTTATGATTATAAACATATATAACAGTTTTCCTTTAAATTTCCGGTTAAAGTCCAAAATTGCAGCAAACAAAAGCCTACAGAAATACTTGTTTAAAAAAACTTATTCATTAAATAATTTTTTAGTGATATGGACAGATTTAATATAGCAAAATAAAACATTTGTATATTTTATATTAGAATAGTATTCATTATTAGTGGTACAATGCTATTGATTAATTGATTGTTTGAGTTTATTTTCTATTTTGTTATCTTTTGTAAGAATTATTTATGTTTACTATATTTATTATTTTAATAATAATTTGTAACTGCCAACATGGCAGTTACAAATGTATGCTTCATTGGGACGAATAAATCTTTATCTATCTATCTATTTTTAAAGTTGGCGAATAATGAATCAGTACCTTCTAAAAATACATGTTTTATTATTTCTCTTTCTTCATAAGGCTTCTTATTTTGTACAATTATCTGCGACACGCGATAGGAAGCTTCAAGCCTTATTTTTATCAAATACTTTTCAAAATGTTGATTGTTGTCCAATTAATTGATTTTTCAATTTTCTCAACTTTTCCTTTCAAGCGGTAGAATGCAACGGATATGATTTTTCAAAAGGCGAATGAACTGTTTCATGCTGCCTTTCAATATTCCCCTTTTTAGCAACGAATACAGAACACTTTTGCTTTTAATTTCTGTAAAGAAGTATTGTTCTTCCCACTCAGAATGGAAATGGTATGTCTAAACTTTTCTTTTACTGCTTGCCATACTTGTTATTGTAATTGTAACGTAACTGAATACTGAACGCGGCGTCGTCTCACAGGTCTATCTATATATCCCGTTAAAAACAGCCGAGATCCTTTGTGAATGATCGATTGGTCGCTACGCGCTACAATTTTCTCGGCGTTTTCGCGGATTCTGGCGTGGTGAAGTCAGCGGCTGATCTTCGGCGCCTGGGATGAGTTGATCAGGCCGTAATCTGTAACAGTATTATAATTTCGATATTTTCGTTTATAAAAATTATGAGTTCAATGTCTGAGGATTTCTTATAGCCATGAGCTACCGAAATTGTCCACGCGAGCTACTGGTAGCTCGTGATTGACGGTTTGGCGACCCCTGATGTAGAAAATATATTTTTGATTTTAATTGAGTTAAATTCACGCATTGACCTACACCGAAATAATTTTTGTTGCAATATTCTAATACCATTGTTCACAATATTGCCGCTGATAAATCGATGTTAGTTCATTTGTAGTTTATTTGTTAAGTAATAACCAATTAATATTTTCCAAATATGCTTTTAGACATATTTTCTTAAAATGTTAATTCCATTCATAGCTTTTCAATTGATAATTTAGAAACTTTGTAATTTTTTTTTCTCGGGAACCTTTATTGTAATGAACAATTTTCTTTAAAATGGCGTAAAGAATCCTTGCTTAAATTTACGAAAGCACTTTCCTTTAGACCCTATATATCTACAAACATTGGAATTCAACTGCACTATTCCTCTAACACAGTTCTACTTTTTACCTAGTAAATTTCTAATAAGTTGAAATCTTATAGATATGTATGGACTACATGCTGTCTAAAATATTGATGAAAAAGCCCAAAACCACCATAGGAGGAATCTCCCCAATCCATTCGGAACACTATTCTACCTAACCTTTTTAGTAATTTAGAAGGTCAAAAGGTTTTAATACTAAAATATAACCGGAAATTAAGTTAGTTTTGGTTCAACGGGTTAGTTATAACCCTTTAATTTTCTTAGATAGGAGAAAGGACGCGGTCTTTGTGAATGAAATCCACCCTAATTGAGGCGCCAGCACCTGGGACATTGTTAAGATGTTGGGCCACGTCAAATATAATTCTGTTGTTTTCGTAATCGGGCAAAAGATAATGGCGATAACACGTTTTGGGTTTGGAGAATTTTAATAAAATTTTCGTCAAAGAGCTGAAAGACAATGCGACTACCTTCTCCTCATACAAACTGTTAAAATATCAGATCTAGTAAATATTAATGTTGTTGTCCTGAGACAACCTTAAAATTATTTACACTAAAATGTTAAAATTAATTTATGACACAACAACCATTTCTCCCTGTTATGTCTGAGTACCTTTCCCAAGGTCATTCATACAAGTTTGCTACGGGTTTGACCATGAGTATGTTGGTATTACCTTTCGTTAGATAGTTTGACGCAAGCCGTGGGAAGGATATACGCAAACATAAATGTATTTATGTTTGGATTTCAGGCCTTTTTCATAATCAACAACTGTAACTTTCAGCCAGTAGAATTTTCTTTGTATAGTTTTTTAAATAGGTACGAAGGAATTGCGTTATTTTGTCTCAACGATAAGCTTGTTGAGTATTCTGGTTTAGTAGCCCAGCCATACCGAATTACGACCTCTACCAAATTATGACTTACCGAATTTGACCTAATGATTGTGACTTCCTCTAGGGACGTGTGATACGCGAAAGTTATCAAGACTAAACCTAGTGACAACCACGCTTCTGTGTTTTACAAGCGCTCATTATTGCTTATTCTGCTACTCGTATTCTCTTAGTCATATATCTAGACTCAACCATGTTTGGTTTTCTTTATTTTACTTCGTATCTTAGTCCACTATCATACAGGCTTTAGAGTTTTTTTGACTTTGAATCGTAATTGGCTATTACCACTGGGTAGTGTCTAAGCTTCCATAGTATGTGTTCTGGAAGATCAGCGTTTGTGCCTATATATGGAGCTCGGTTTTTGTTCCGTTTATTTTCTTTATTTTTGTTTTTTATCTAGTGGAAAATAAATGTGTTGCAATTCGAGAGTGTGCGCGTTGTTCTCTTTTTGTATTTCCTTTTTTAATATTTTCTTTTGGGATATATTGGGTATTTCCTTACCACTGTTCTAGTGTTCCATTGATCCATTCCATAGGGATCCATTTTGTTCTATTTTTTTCGGGCGAGTAGCGCCTCCCACCACGCGTCCCTGCTCACTGATTCACCTGCTAAACAAGTCTGAACCTCTCGTTTTAGTCGAGTTCAAGTTGCCGCAAAAATGTCGTTTCGTTGGAGCGAAGAAACAAATTTAAAATTTGTTTCTAAATATGTAGAACATGAGTGCTTGTGGAATTTTTAATATTTTCTTTTGGAATATATTGGGTATTTCCTTACCACTGTTCTAGTGTTCCATTGATCCATTCCATAGGGATACGCTTCAGGATAATCTCCGTTATGGACCGAACAAAATTAAAATCTCCACTCGCAGTCTTTACTTTTTTCTTGGAGGGGGTAATGTAGCGTTCACAAATTCTTGATCGCTGCAGGTAAGATTATTTCGGGCGAATTATAATGGAAAGAGCTCTTGTATCGTTAGGACAAGGCCAAGACAGTCTAATTCCAAATCTCTAGATGAGCGGACGTTTTCGCGCCTTACCTTTCCGACAAAGGTACGTAGGTTTGCTGGCCAAGCGATGCTTAAGCTTATTTTTTCTGGTATTATTGTAGAGGGTTTTACGACCCGGCATCGGAGAATCCGGTCAACCAGAGACCAGGCCATTGAAGAACCACTTATTTTAGAGCCCGACCATAACCGAAACCATACTCTTTTTGGGCCACTTGGCACAATAACCGGTCAGTCAGATTCCAGACTATTTCGGGACCCCGGCTTAGGGATACTGAATTTTCCGTAGTCGTTCTCAGGACGTCTCTAGACACCCCGGTACGGGATAGGCAAGAAGCGGAATAATCAGGAAATAAGGCCAGGGAAATACACTTTTATTATATTTTCGTATACAGATAAAGATCTCAGTTACCATTTTTTTTTTAATAAACTTTTATTATATTTTCGTATGGAGAAAAAGATCCATGTTACTATTTTTTAAATTATCTATTTGCCGTTTGATCCTATTTAATTACCCTTAAGTTATATTTTCTTTTTACTATTGTCTGAATAGAGTTAGTAACCTCTAATTTATAAGTACAGGAACATAGAGACGAGCTCGTGTAGTTTAGAGCAATTTGTTTAGTTTTCGATTTTCGACGATAAGGTTTAGCAAACCACCTTCCCTAAACTTTCTTGTGTCTTTTATTTTATAATTTTATTATTTCTATCTTTTAATATGCTGTGTGTCGTTTTGTTTGAGTGTGCTTATGTGAATTAAAAGTATAAAATCAAGTAAACAGTTTTTTTAAGATAGACCTCTTCCCGGTTCCAGGGTCTTTTCTAATATCAGATATATTAACGAACTGGGTGGTGCCCTTTTATTGCGCAACTTCATCCTGTCCAGGATCTTCTTTCCGGTGCTCCCGGCGAACAGCTACCTTCGCTGTGATCAATATTTTTTATTTGTTCTCAAAGAAAAAATAAATGGTTACAACTTCAAATAGTCTTATCATTTACACTAATTGACAAAATAAGTGAATAGCAAATTGGATAAGGTAACAAAACTAGAAACTGTAAAAAATATTTTTGTTTAGTATATATTTTTTCTCCAGTGACCGCAGTTTCATCTTAAATAAAACGATAGGACTTCATTTGGATATCATTTGTTTAGAAGGTTTCCGGTCTCTTGTTCCATCTCAGGCAAAACGATGGTTTTTCACTTTTTTTGATAAAGATGGTTTTTATCACATTGGAGGTACCGACTACATTTCATTTTTCCCCTTATTGACCTGGTTTGTATTGTGTATACTCAATATGAGTTCGCTTATCCTATCTAAAGGCTTCGGCAACACTTAAGCCTGGTTCGGACTATGTTAGTAATTTAGTCGAGTGGCCAGTAATAAAAAATAGAACAAAATGGAGTCGATCCATTTTGTTCTATTTTTTTCGGGCGAGTAGCGCCTCCCATCACGCGTCCCTGCTCACTGATTCACCTGCTAAACAAGTCTGAACCTCTCGTTTTAGTCGAGTTCAAGTTGCCGCAAAAATGTCGTTTTATTGGAGCGAAGAAACAAATTTAAAATTTGTTTCTAAATATGTAGAACATGAGTGCTTGTGGAATATTAAGTCCCCGCATTATAAAAACAAACAAATGAAGCGATCTGCATACTCGGATTTGGAAAATACAATGAATATACCCTGATTTGGTGAAAAGGGAATAAAGTTGGAAATTAAAAACATCAGGTTAGTGCATAGTTTTATTATTTTATTTCAATAGCATTCCTAGATGCTACCTGTAAAGCAATAAAGCTTATTATTATTACTATTGTTATTAGAAGTAGTGCTACGTAATATGATCAAAATCTTTTTAGATCAACCTACTCGCAGAAGTTAAAAAAAATAAAGGAATCTAAAAATTCAGACGCAAGGACTGATACAGTTTACATTCCTGCAGTAAAATGGTTCAGTTTGTTGGATGCATCTCTACGAAACTTTACCTCAATACTGACACAAAGTGAAAGCAATTTGGTAAGTACCTACCTACCTCCCTATACCAGTTAACTTTTACAATTACCAATTATTACAATATCATTCTTGTCTGCCAAGGGATAGATCCACCTCCTACAATTTAATTTGCCTATCTCTTCCAAAGATCTGAGACCTTTAGGATGAACAGTTACTTAAAGAAATTGGCAGCGGTTGCAATCCTAGAGACTCTGGCTCGTCCCTCCAATTACCAGGAATGATAATTCCTGCATTATAATTTTCTTTGCCTACTGTGTATTCATACTGTTTGTTCTGTAATTTTGTTTGTCGGAGCCAATTGTGTAAAACGCAACACGCCTTTACTATCTTAACATCTTTCTCAGGACTATAGTAAATCGGTTTCTCAAACCCTCTGAATCTGGCAGCTAATATACCGAAAGCGTTTTCGACTATTCTTCTAGCCCGGGATAAACGATAATTAAAAATTTTTAGCTCTAACGTTAATCGATTGTCTGGAAAAGGTTTTAATAAATACTCTTTTTAATAAATACACCGTTTTCTAATGCTTGGTACAAACTGCAGTTACGAAATGCGCTTCCATTGCACCCTGCGTCTACATAACTGAAGCATAACTGAAGCAAGACAATGCTGTTTGTCTTTTTATAATTTTAGTATAAACTTCCTGATTTAGGAGGTGCTTTAATGATGACATATTTACCGTCAATTGCACCACAGAATCCAAGAAAGTTCCACTATTTTCGAAAACCATTCTCAATTGTTTTCCGGTCTGTAGTGGTAGGAACCTGAAAAAAAACATTTATGTTCATGAATACTTTGATACTAATAAAATTTTGTTTGTTTTCAGGCTTTCAATAGTTCACACACTGATGATACAGATACAGAACAAAATACAACTGCAGTGGATACTTTCTGTTTACCTACACCTCTACCTCGTTTCTACACGTCGTTACTATACCTACACCTCGTTTCTACACCTCCAACAAAAAAGAAAAAAAATTCCCAGCTCTCGAGTATGGTTAGTCAGTTGAAAGAGATATCTGAGACTACTAACTCTACAGCTGAAGATAATGAGTTTGAGATCTTCGATAAACACGTTGGTCTCCAACTAAAATATTGGCCCTTAATATTGGCATTATAAGCACAAGAACACATTCAACTTTAGATTTCAACGACAGCACTTTAAAAAAGCATCTGAACAAAACAGAATCACCAGGATGCTACAATCTCGATATGCGTCACAGTCGCCATATGCACCAGAATCGCCATATACTTCAGGATCGCTATATAGCAAAGCTTCGATATATTTTAATGACGACAATAACGATAATTTTGAGTTTCAGTCTCATTCTCTCTCAGTCATTTAACTGAATCTATTTCCTTGTCCATTTTACCTACACAACATTTTGAACATGTCACGGATTACTAGTTTTTCTCGAATATATTACCATCTGGCAATATAATTAATATTGAATTGAAGAGAAAAGCTACAATTACATCGAATGGCTTAATTATAACAGCGATGCAAAACGCTAATGTTCATAATCAACAGTGATCGGAGCGATGACACCACAGTTATAATTAAACTTATGCCTAACAATGTTAAAAAAAAAGTGTTAGAAGAAGAAATAATTCTCTTAATAAATAAATGTTTCTTAATATCTGGTATATTTAACCTTACCTTGATGAATTTCTTTAATGGTTCATAGATTGTGTCAGAAACTTCTGTAAGGAATTCGGAAATAGTTGTTGTTCCGAGTCTAAATATATGTGTGAGTGTCCTTAAACTATATCTAGTAGCAAGAAAGTAGAGAATTGCTTGTAATTTTGTAATTGTCGGAATTGCACTTCTTAAAATGGTATCTTTACGCTGAATTTGAGATTGTATTTTCATTAACAGAGAATTTACACAACTTTCGGACATTCGAAGTATTCTTTGGGATTTTTTAATGCTAATTCTTTCAGAAGACAATTTGTAGCTCCTAGTTCTGTTAGGAGTTCGGTTCTATTGATCCATTTTCGTACCGCTAGCTTGTTTTTACTTATCACACAAATTTCCTCATTCACCTCTTCTAAAATAGTCATTACGATAGGCTTAATCAGCTTCTTTATTTTATTATTGCGTTGCAGGCCGTTCATCTTGCAAAACACTACTCACTTGTGAAGTGTACCCGACCAAAGTACGAACGATTTTTAGTCAGTAGCGAGTATTTTAGCTACTTAATTATTGGTTGGCCACTCGACTAAATAACTAGCATAGTAATTCGAACCAAGCTTTAAAGATTTATTTAAGTATTTGAAACCAACATTTTCATTTATATTGTATACAACTATCGTGTCGTGTCGTGTCGTTAATTGCCTAATAATTCCAAGGGTGAGTTTGTCACTGAACGCTTTGTCTTCTATCGACTTATATTAGTTTTGAGATGTATTTAAAGTTCTATTATCTCTGTTATTTCTATTTAATGTTTGCATTAATATTAAGTGATTTCTATTTAAGTGAGTGTATCACTGAACACTTTGTTATCTATTAACTTTTATTAGTAGTGAGTTTGTCAGTAAATACTTTCTTTTTTATTACCTTGTATTAGTTGTGAGTGTATCACTAAACACTTTGTTATCTATTAACTTTTATTAATAGTGCGAACGATTTTTGGTCAGTAGCGAGTATTTTAGGTACTAAATTACTGGCCACTCGATTAAATAACTAGCTTAGTCCGAATCAAGCTTTAAGGATTCATTTCAGTATTTGAGACCAACATTTTCTTTTATATTGTAAACAAGTATCGTGTTGCGTCGTTCCCGAATAATTCCAAGGGTGAGTTTGTCATTGAACAATCTGTCTTCTATCGACTTATATTAGTTTTGAGATGTATTTAAAGTTCTATTCTCTCTATTATTTCTATTTAGTGTTTTCATTAATATTAAGTGATTTCTATTTAAGTGAGTGTATCACTGAACACTTTGTTATCTATTAACTTCTATTAGTAGTGAGTTTGTCAGTAAATACTTTCTTTTTTATTACCTTGTATTAGTTGTGAGTGTATCACTAAACACTTTGTTATCTATTAACTTTTATTAATAGTGCGAACGATTTTTGGTCAGTAGCGAGTATTTTAGGTACTAAATTACTGGACACTCGACTAAATAACTAGCTTAGTCCGAATCAAGCTTTAAGGATTCATTTCAGTATTTGAGACCAACATTTTCTTTTATATTGTAAACAAGTATCGTGTTGCGTCGTTCCCGAATAATTCCAAGGGTGAGTTTGTCATTGAACAATCTGTCTTCTATCGACTTATATTAGTTTTGAGATGTATTTAAAGTTCTATTCTCTCTATTATTTCTATTTAGTGTTTTCATTAATATTAAGTGATTTCTATTTAAGTGGGTGTATCACTGAACACTTTGTTATCTATTAACTTTTATTAGTAGTGCGAACGATTTTTGATCAGTAGCGAGTATTTTAGCTACTACTGTATTTAAAGCTATATTATCTCCATTATTTCTATTTAATGTTTTCATTAATATTAAATGATTTCTATTTAAGTGAGTTTGTCACTGAACACTTTGTTTTCTATTGATTTTAGTATTTAAAGCTTACTTCTATTTTTTTTCTCACAATGTTCTGATTATTGCCAAATATTCAAGTATAATTGAACTAAATCTATTGTTGTTTATTTTAAATAATAGCTTAAACAATGTTTCTGAATTAATGTTTTGATTAATATTAAATGATTTCGATTTAAATGAATATCCAAACATTGTTTGAGTAGTGGCATCAGCATATTCATATAAACTGTAATTTAATTGGGATATCGATGGTATTGTAGCGTGGTTTTCCCTTCAATGCCATAATATCATGATACCAGATATTAATCAATCAGTTAATAACATGGTGTTGAATTATCATGATTGGTCGTAAAATAACTTTGCTGTTTAAAATGGTTACAATAAACGGAAACTGCAGTATAGCCAGATATATTTGACGCCTTAAGTGACTGCGTTACATGATATTTGAAGCCAGGTTCTAAAGATAAAATATAAACAAGGATATGAAGCAAAACGTCCAAAAAGTTTAAACATATACAGGTTCAAAAGTCATAATAGAAAAAATTTACCTCGAGGTTAATTTGCAAAGTTTCTAGCCTCGACTTGAAGATGGCGTTACTCGTCAATTGATAATATTTGTATATAAAAATCAGCTGATATTGGATAAGTTGTCAGATGCAAAACGTAATATGGTAAGTTTGGTCATCTGATAACAACATAACCTTAAAGTATTAGTGACTCCGTATCAGCATCATATAATTTATTTCGTGCGAAAATGTCAAGTTTTGTGCTGAATAAACGTCCTTTGCAGGAACTTTTCATTTACTTCATTAATTTGAAGACATCTGCAGCTGAGGGGCATCAATTGCTTGTAGAAGCATATGATGTGGCTGCTTTAAGGGGGAGAAGTTGTCGTGAGTGGTTTCAAAAGTTTAAAAACGGTGAGTTTGACGTGGAAGACAAAGTACGCAGTGGAAGGCCTAAAGTGTACGAAGATACTTAGTTGAAAGTATTATTGGACGAAGATTTGTTCTAAATGCAAAAGGAACTTGCATTTACATTCGAAGTGACTCAACAAGCGATTTTACATCGTTTAAAATCGTTGGGGGTCATTCAAAAACATGGAAATAGGGGTCCATGTGAACTGAAGCCGAGAGACGTTGAACGCCGATTTTGCATGAGTGAAATGCTGCTTGCCAGGCATAAAAAAATGGTTTTTTTCATCGTATATCTATAAAAATGGATCCATTCGATAACCCAAAAAGGAGAAAAAAGCTTGGGGCCCACCTGGCCATACTTCCAACAGCCACAGCCAAACCGAATATTCATGGAAATAACTGAAGCTGTATATTTGGTGGAATCAGCTTGGTGTCTTGTATAAGTTGCCCAAACCGAGCGAAACCATTTCGGGAGCTCTCTGCCGAATACAATTAATGTGACTGAATTCTGAATTAATCTTCATCTATATTCATTCAGTCGAAGAGCATCAGCGTGTGCGATATCAAATAAATTATCCAAACCCTTTTGGAAATCCTCTTCGCAGCATCTGTAAACACCCTGTGTTTTGTTGCAGCTCTTACCAGAATTGATAGAAATCCACAAACTTCTTTACGCAGAGCCTTAGCCTACGCTTTAGCCTTTTCCTGGAATATAATACACTCCCGAATGACAAGATGTGCACTTTCAGTTCCAGTAAATTGAACTTCGCTAATGTTAACAAATAAAATCACCGGAACTTGACGATTAGAAGGTAATTTTGCACCCATAATTTGGTGATTTACTTCACCAACCAAGAAGATACTTTTTTAGTGCTTCTTAGTTCCACTGATATCTTTAAAGCAAAAAACAATGCGCATTAACTACCCGGCAAGCAGAGAGTAAATGACAAATGACGAGAGCGCGCAATTCCTGTAGCGCAGCTTGTATGAATATGTTTTCCGCGCAGTTCGGCATGAGTTGCAGTGCTCCAAAATAGGTAAAAAAAAATTTTTTGAATGTTTTAGGGCCAAATAAATAAAACTAGAACGTATACGTTAGAAAACAAAAACTTGAAGAATAATAAAAAAATAAATTTTCCACTGAACTCTAATTGTAACTGAGGCCGTAATTAAAGTCGACAAAACTGAATGACATCTGATCTTGAAAACGCCCCGGCTTCCCGGCTTCAAAACGTCCGAGGAAGCTGAAGAATAACAAAATCTCCTAAGTGACTTTATTATCTTTCTTGATGTAATCTCCGGTTAATTAAGACCATCAAGCAACGGGCCGCTCGATGACAAATTTTAATAACTTAATAAAATGAGAGTCTGTTCTAAACGACACCTTCGCTTATCTATGGATATAATTTGAAAGGGGGGGTCTCTTCGATATCCTCGATTAAGTTTAAAAATTTGGAGAGATCTTCACGCCATCGGATTCCATTTACCTTTTATGTTTTCGTCGGTGTTAGTATTTCAAGTTTATATAATTAAAATTAGTTTTAAAAGAAATACTACTACACCAAAAAGTAAAGTGACTTTTTGGTCGTTTTGCTTTTTGGATGAAAAAAACTGCGCTCTTTATGTGTCGATACGACGATTCGTTTTTCTAAATTGGTTTTGATATCTGACAAAAGTTGGTTTGATATCTGACAAAAGTTTTATATCATTTCCCTTTAGCACATTTTTGTCGGCGATTTTTTAAAATGGATAAATTTATCGAGCAAAGGATTTGCAATAAATTTTGTTTAGAAAATTTAATTTCTTGAGTCGATGATTTAAAAATGTTACGGCGATGAAGCTGTATCTAGAAAAAAAATTTATGTGGTGCAAGGGCTTTAGTGACGATAAAGAAGGAGTTGAAACTGAACCTCATTGAAGCGAACCATCTACGTCAACCAATGAAGAAAACTGTGTAACAACCGATTAATTCTTAGAGAAAGAACGTCCAGACTTGTGACAAAACAATTCATGATTTTTGCATCACGATAATAATTCAATACCGCAATAATTATTCGTCAATATTTTGCCAAAATTCAAATAAATACCGTTCCATAAGGACCATATTCATCAGATATGACAATGTATGACTTTTTCCTGTTTCTTTCATTGAAGAAATCACTTCTTGGTCGCCATTTTGAGTCCAAATTAATCTTACATCTACTCTACAAGAGACTACAGCACCCCTCCCTGCGCGCGGTCTATAACGTACATTTGTTTTAGTCGTAGCGTAAACGTCGAATAGTCGCGCGCCTAAAGACGTAAAAATTACATGAGACGCTCTTCGCAATGGCATTTTTTGCAATAAATACAATACAATATACAATTTGCATCTGACAAAGTTCCTATTTTCTATTTTTTATTATTAAAAATGTAGGCGAAGACCAGCTAGTGAAATTGACAAAAAAGCAAAAATGTATTCGATGTCAAGCAAAAAAAAGGTCCTTGGCTCTCTTTTTCATTTTCTAGATATTGAAGGAATAAACGCCATGGTAATGTTGAATGCAAATAAAGAGAATAGAAAAACGGCGAAAAGGGCAAATAGAAAAAAAGGCGAAAATATTTACGTGGATTGAGACTGCAGCGGATGTTGCAGAATGTTGAGAGAAGAGGTCACCGTAGCTAAGATGGCAACTTCCGAGTAAACTCAAGAAGAAAAATTAGGAAACACTTAAAAATAAGTGACGGAAACTCATGTAACGAACCAGACACATGTTCCAGTATATTCGAGGAAGCTGCAAAATATGTCCTGCTAAAAAGAGGAGACAATCCAATACACAATATGCGGCTTGTCTGGGGAATATTTGTCGAGACCACACGACATATCTTTTAAATTAATGTTACCATGATGAAGAAAACTAATGAAAATGAAGATGGACCAAGGCGATTCTGCACTGGATACCGCTTGATCGGAACCGTCGTATTAAATATATTGGATCCGAATGGCAGAGGAAAGCTCAGGACCGTGAAAGTTGGAACCATGTTGAAGAAGCCTTGATCCTGCAGTGGATTGACACAGGCTGATAATGATGATTAATGATGATATATTACTATTTAATGAATGTTCATAGAGTTTGTGAAGCTATTCTGCTTCTTTGCACTTCGGTATTCTTCTTTATGTTACCTATTTGTGGGCGAATTTGTTTATATATATATATATATATATATATATATATATATATATATATATATATATATATATATATATATTTATATATATATATATATATGTAATAACAAAATCCTGATGGGTAAATTAATACCAGAATATATGAATATATGTATGCATGTATAGGCAACCCAAAAAACCAAAAAAAACATTTATCAAAAAAGTTACCAACCACAAATGAAAAAATTGCGGGACATTTATTACGCTTTTCTGACCATTTAATTGTTTTAAAATATTTCAACTTCAAGGTGGTCCCTGCAACATCACCTTGTTGATAGTCACTTCACATCTTTTAAAGAAGTCAAAAAATGCCTCAATGACTTTATTACATCAAAACCCCCAACCTGAAAGATGGCGAAAGTGTATATAAAGTTAGGGTGATTACTTCGAAGAATAAGTTTGTATTACATTTTTCATAAATAAATATTAAAGGTAATCAAAAAAGACTGAAAATTAAGCTGAGAACTTAAAAAATTCGACACTCAGATTGGGACATCCTGTATACTGCACAAACTATTAAGCTGACTAAACCCGAAAGGGCAGATTGAATCCATAGGCTTGAGGGTCTCTTCCGATTTTAAAACCAAATTGACGATATAGAGCCGCTCGTTACTTAACGGCGTTAATTAACGTAAGATTACATCGAGAAAGATAATAAAGTCATTTGGGGAGTTAAGTTATTCTTCGGTTTTCCTCGACGATTTAAAGCCGGAACATTTTTGAGATCAGACGTCATTCAGTCGAAATTAGCTACGACTCGAATTGTAATTAGAATGACGGTGGAAGATATTATTGGTATTTTTGAATAATCTAGAAACAAAATATTTTGTGTTTGTACGTGAGTATGCAGTTTATATTTACTAAAGTCTAACAAAAGTATTTACCATTTTGAGTTACTTAATGTTTTACTATTTAAAAAATTTACACCTGAAGGTCATAATATGGGCCTGTTATTTTCGATGACTTCAATCAATTTTTGAGGCAGTAACTCTATTACCCTTCAGTATCACTATAAGCCTTTGGAGGCGAAAAACTGGATGCATTCAGTTACCTCTTCTTCAGTCCTGACTTTTTTCTTCACAAAAAGTGATATAGTCTTCCGCGATAGTCCGAAACAAGCAGTAATAGGATGGAGCGATGTGGGAGCTATATGGTGGGTAAGGAAGAAGTTCAAAGTCCAATTCGTAAATTTTTTAAATGGTTGGTATGTGGAGTGTGTAATCTTGGGTTGTCTTGCTGCTGGAGAACTATTTTACGCTTGACCAAAGCTGGATATTTTACAACTTGTTCTTTCTTAAATTGAGCTGAGTAAATTTCTGAATGTATCACCCTACCATCAGAAAAGTAAAATATTTCTTCAAAATTCCACAAAACTGAGGAATTTCAGACTACCTCAGTAATAGTTGAAACTAAAACTTATGATATTAGGATCACTTTTGTATATTGTCTTACAAGATATGCCATTAATAAAGAACAATATCTAGACTTCCACAATAGTCAAGGACAATGCAAGGCACACACACTGTGGATCTAGGCTTACAACAACCAAATGCAAAATATTGAAGGAATGAATGAGTGAACTAAAATGCGACTCGCATTCAACTAGAAAATCACATATAAAATACCAGACTTGATAGACTTCTTTGTTGATGGGAATATTTCATCAAATTATATCCAACTTTCTAAAGCATGGTACTTAGCATACCATAATCCAAAAAGTAAAATGCTCCTAGATTAATAAACAGGAAAACAGATTGGGGGAAGCTTCAGAGTGTATCTAGAGAAGGCCTTTGATCTATCAGTTCTACTAAGAACAGTAGAACAATTGGATAAGGAAGTGGAAGTATTAGTAACCAGCATACAACAGCCAGCTTGGAATAATGCCTCTTTCATTATACAGCGAACAAAAAGAAATAACTACCCCAAAGAAATAAGGCATATGATCGTCGAAAAAAGAAAAATTAGGAGGAAATTGCATCAGTCAAGAGCTCCAGCAGATATAACCAAACTCTATAATGCCACTCAGCAGCTAAAACAAGAAATAGAAAGAATAAAAGAATGAATCTACTAGTGAGGATTTGAGCCAACTGATAAATGATAAAAACACTAATGACACTCTCTGAAAAGTCACTAAGAGAATATAAAAGCCGATACTGCAAAGTGTTCTAATCAGGAATGTAGACGGTAAGTTGGGCTAAAAACAATAAGCAAAAGGCGAACAGGTTCGCAGAACATTTTAAAAGCACATTCCAACCAAACACAGGAGAGGGCCTACCAAACTGGGAAACTCCTCCTCAACAAGAAATAAATATCAACAATTACACCTGAAGATTTATTCAGTTCTTCTGTCTATTAACGTTTGAATTCCATTGGAATATAACCATTAACTCTTTAATCCATATTACTTTCATTGTACACTTTATGATCTATACAATATTTTCTATATCCAAATTTTCTTAGTTCTTATATTATGTACACTCTTTAGGGGCTGCCAAATTCAATACGTTTGGTTACATATGCGGACGGAAGTAAAAAAAGGCCTATATTTTATATTTTAAGTGCCAAATTGGAGACCAAGATAAAAGTTGTACAAAAACTGTACGTGTTACAGTAATTTGCTTATCATTTTTGGATTTAGGGCTACAAAATACTTCATATACACCTATTTGCATTAATGTTACTTCAAAAAAAATTAAATTTGTTGACTTACGTTATTGTTTACTATATTCTTAATTCTATTTTATTAATCAGTGCAATTTGAAAATCTGGAAGTTGTGAAATTAAAATAAATATATATATATATATTTATATATATATATATATATATATATATATATATATATATATATATATATATATATATATATATATATATATATATATATTTATATATATATATATATATATATATATATATATATATATATATATTTATATATATATATATATATATATATATATATATATATATATATATATATATATATATATATATATATATATATATATATATATATATATTCATGAAAAGTTGAAAGTATATAATATTTCAGTATATCTCCCTATGACTTACAACATTGACTATTGTTCTTCTTCTTCTTTCATTAGCCCCTTTCATATCCCTCGTAAGATCTATATATCCAGCATTCATACCGTCTTCTACGGTGGTCTTTTTATTGGGTGACGGGTGTTTGGCTTTATTCCCTTAGCTCATCTCCCGAACTGTTCTGAATGAATCCTACATCTATAGTCCACCCCCATTTGTCAGACATCTTTTGATCTATCTAACAATGTCTTATCCTTCAAATTCCTCTCTTATGGAATGGCTGGTTGAAAAATCAATTTTTAATACTGTACTGTAATAAGAAATAGCAGAGAAAAATTGCCGGTTGTACGGAAAGTAGCATATTCAGTACCAAAAATATTTCAACTGGTTGTTTTTCAGATCTTGTTCGATTTTAAAAGATTTTCCACTTAAACAATTTTGGAGAGAACGGAATAGATAGAAGTCCGAGGATGCAATGTCCGATGAGAAAGGTGTATGGTTCAAAACATCCTAATTGAAGTTAAATTTTTACCTGGTTCTGATTGAAACGAGTGGTCGTGCATTTTCACGATTAAACACAGCGCCTTTTGTGTTTGTTAATTATGGCTGGTTTTCTTTCATAATCCAAAAAGAATATGCTCCTAGATTAACAATCAGGAAAACAGTCTGGGGAAGGTTTAGACTGAACCTAGAAAATGCTATTGAACTATTAATTCTACTAAGAACAGCAGAACAATTGGATAGGGAAGTGGAATTATTAGTAACCAGCATACAACAGACAGCTTGGAATAATACCCCTTTTATTATCCAGCGAACAAAGGGAAATAACTACCCCAAAAAATAAGAGAAATAAAAATTAGGAGAAAATGGCATCAGTTCAGACCTTCAGCAGATAAAACCAAACTCAATTATGCCACTGAACAGCTAAAAAGGGAAATAGAAATATTAAAAAAAAATCTACTAGTGAGTATTTGAGGGAACTGATAAATGATAAAAACACTGACTACACTCTTTGGAAAGCCTCTAAGAGAATATAGGTTGTTTTTAGCTCTTTTTCGATTTTAAAAGATTTTCCATTTAAACAATTTTGGAGAGGGTGGTGGATGGGACAAAATATCCTAATTGAAGCTACATTTTTACCCGGTTTTGATTGAAACGAGTGGTCGTGCATTGTCAGGATTAAATACAAGGCCTTTCCTGTTTAGTAATTATGGCCGGTTTTCTTTTATTACTGTTTGCAACGGATCCAATTGTGAGCAATAGAGGTTGGTAATGATTGTTTGGGTGCTTGGAAGAAGCTCAGAATGTATCGGTCTCTTTCAATCCCATCAAATGTAAAATTTGATTCCATTCCGCTTTCAAATACCATTAAAATAAAATACGTAAATATTTTGAACAAATACTAAACTGTCCTGAGCCCTTAAACAAATTACCAACACTAAACCCTAAACAAACAAACCCAGATTCATTACCACCGAATGAAGAGGAAATAATTAGGCAAATCAAGCGGCTTAAAAATAACAAAGCTTCTGGTGAAGATGGAATCACTGCTGAACTTTTGAAATCCGCTGGTCCAGGTACAATCAAGGAAATAACCAAAATTCTACAAGAAGTTTGGCGAACCGAACGGATTCCGGAAGACTGGAAAGATGCTCTAATCCATCCACTACATAAGAAAGGAGATAGAACGGATGTAAACAACTATAGAGGAATATCTCTTCTACCAGTTGTTACAAGATAGTATCTCAATGTCTACTAGACGGAGCACAGCGACAGTTAGAACCGAACATTGGTGAATATCAAGCAGGTTTTCGACCGGGCAGATCCTGCTCTGAACAGATCCTGAATCTAAAGTTGATTCTAAGACATCAAAAACTGTACAATAAAAATCTCGTCTGTACATTTGTGGATTTCAAAAAAGCATACGATTCTATTGACCGCGAATCTTTATTCCGAATCTTGAAAGAACAAGGACTAGATCTGAAAACGCTGGCCATTATTAAAGCAACGTTAACTAACACGAGGTCAAAAGTTAAATTCATGGGTGACATCTCAGAGCCCTTCGAAATTAAAACTAGTGTGAGACAAGGGGATGGACTCTCGCCACTCTTATTTAACTGTGTTCTAGAAAAAGTAATACAGGAATGGCGTGAAAAAAAGTCGGCACTGAATATTGACCAGCCCATTAAACTGGGGAGAACCAACATCAAAATTGATTATCTGGCATTTGTTGATGATCTAGCAATTTTAGCTCAAGATGTATTAACGGCACAGAAACAGATTGAAATCCTAAAAGAAACAGCAGAAAAGGTAGGATTCCAAATTTCCTTTGACAAGACACAATACATGACCTGCAACAGACTAAGAACACCATTTCTAAAAACAAAATATGGTAACATCAGACGAGTCTCTCAATTCAAATATTTGGGCGAAATAATCATGGAAAGTGGGTTGGAAAAAACGGCCAATAAGGGTAGATGTCAAAAAATGTAAACGGCATTGAGACTTACACAAAATATTTACAACAAAAAATGCCTATCTAAAAACACAAAACTGAGACATTACAACACGGTTATTAAGCCAGAATGTCTATATGGTGCACAAATGCTCATTTTGAATAGAAAGAAAAACATCGAGGAGATTTAAAAGAAAGAAAGAAAAATCATAAGAAAAATCCTAGGCCCCAAACAAATAAATAGCACAACATACCGACTTCGAGAAAACCAAGAAATCAAACAATACACAGATATACATAGCGATATGAGAAAAAGAAGACTTAAGTTTTACGGACACATCAAACGGATGAATCCGAGTAGGCTAACTAGACAAATAGTTGAATTTTATGAAAATAGGAGTAGAGCTAAAGTAGAAATAATTAAATGGATTGCGGCAATTAAAGAGGACCTAAGATCAGCAAAGTGAATATTACACAAAGTGAAATTCAGGATAGAGGCTGTTTCAGACACAAGGTTAACGTTTGGAAGGTTGGCCAGAGAGAAAAATGTAGGAAGACTGGAACAACTTGGTCTGACGAAAGAAAAAAAGCTCATAGCGAAAGAATGAAATTAGTATGGGCTCAAAGGAAGGCTAATAACAACAAACGCCTCTAATTGTACTTCGCGTGGTCCACCAGGGCCCACCCGTGAATAATAATAATAAAATACGTAAAATAAGTGAGAGAAAAAAGAGACACTGATTAACTGTAAACTGTAATAAAGTCACCTTACTGTCTGATCACGGTACATAATATGGAGCGTTAACTTATAAAGAAAAAGAAGCAAATATTAGCAAAATATTAGATCATAGAAGATTAAAAAGAAATAATAAAAATCACTTGAAACTAGCCGAAAGGTGCTTTTAGTCGACAGGATAAAGAATCGCATCGTGTGTAATACCTGCATGCCCATAAAATTTCTATTTCAACGGTGGTGTAGCGCACGCTCGGGCTATTCACCGAAATATCTAATACGGAATTCAAAGCCTGAAACTTCATTTAACGAGGAAAATGGCGCGGATTCACGATTTGCGGCAAAGTAATTTAAAAGATGGATCAAATAGTGTGCCACCACGTGTGCCACGTGGAGCGTACCGAAGATTTTTCGCACGAAACTGCTAAATCCATTAGGAAATTGCCGGCGTTTTCAATTCCAACATGTGTTAGTCGATTCCGTGTCAAAAGTGAATTAATCATGGAAATGAGTTTATAAATAAAATAAATATTTATAAATGAAAACATCTCTAAAGCGTCTTTCCTTGCCGCTGATTTCAGCTTTATTTTAATTGCATGGCGATCATTTTTGGACTAAGCCAGTAAGTTTGGATCGTCCTGCTTCGTTTAAATACCAGTTTTAATGCCATGTTGAAAACTGCAATAGATTTTTTTTTCCTTAGATAGATTCCTTTATTAACTTTAAATTGTTTCGATTTGTATCATTTTCATGCATTTGTTGCTTTGTTGGACGCCATTTTAATTAATCTGGGTAAAATTATTGGGATACTTAGTTGTATGAATGCTCGATAGGCATTTAGTTTTATCTGCACTCTCACACGCTTGTTTATTAGATTCTCAACTTAATTCTCAGGCCCTAGATTTCATCGACTGCAGAATCGATTTAAATTACAATTTTTTCCGCCATATACTTATTTTGAAGCCTCATCTTCAATTTGAAATATATTTGGTGAGGCGGTTAATACTTCTAAATTTTTTCTTAAAGGAAAAGCGCGTTTAATTTGGGTAAAAAGGTAAAAAATGGTTTATTCAATATATGCTTCATCGCTAGCTGCACACTTTACCCTTCCAGAAAAAACCGTACATCTTTTGAGGTGGTTCAATTTTCAAGCCATTTTTCAACATCTCCATAATTATTAAAACGTTCCATGCAAATTGAGTAAAACATTGATGAAAACAAGTGATAATCGGAAGAGACCAAGTCTGGTGAGTACGGCGGCTATATCAAGAGTTTGTAGGATTTAAAAATTATCGGTCGCTACAGATAGTATTATTTTGCGCATATCTTACTTCAAAGCGCACCTATGTATTCCGGGATGAACGCCCAGACGGTTGAAAATTCGCCTCGTACTGAACACTTGTCATCATGACGGACAAGACAGACGAAACGGAGAGCGATCTAGTAGTTGACGCCGCTGATAATCCTGGTTGAGAAATTCCTCCATTAGAAGTATGTTGATTAGCTGGTTAAGTCCTACACAGGCTTATTTTTTTTGTATTTCAGAGGGTTTAAGGAACCGGTTATTTTAGGAGTTAGGTTATCTTAGTCTATGGGCATTTTAGACTATGGACATTTAAGACCCCAATCACTGTTGGATCCAGACATTTCAGGATCCAAACGTTTTGGACTTTAACAGTTTTAGACACCGAACAGTTTAGTAATCGCCCATTTTAATAAGTGGACTATCCCGAGGCTGGAAACAGCACTACAAAAGATAAGGCTAGATATTATTTTATTATTATTTTCATTTATATTAATCATTTAATAACGCTAGAAAATTGTTCAAGTACGCTAGATAAAAGCCTTTATACTATAATAACACACGTCAACAAATTTAAACTTTTTTGAGGTAACATTGCTGGTGTACATAATGCAATGATAAGCTAAATACTGGAACATGTACAGTTTTTTGTTACAGGGGCTCGGCGGTAAGGAAAAAAAGGAGAAGACATATTTGTACAATATAATATTTATTTACTATAAACATGTAAAACGTGTTAAATCTATTCAAAGACATTACTGAGGATTGTGTGAATAAAAAATATATTACATGAGATGTCATATATCGACAAAAACCTTTACTTTTTCCTTTTATGTTTTGTAGCACTATCTATTTTTAAAAACCACCAGTAGTCGCCCAACATAGATGGGTTTCATCATCCCTGAATCTTGCTTTCATCATCTTGTTGTCCTGGTGAAATCTCTGCCCTTGTTTGTTGCTTACTGTATCCAAATTTTCCGGAAAAAATCCAAATGGGAGTGTAAAAATACATTTTTAAGGACATGCTGCGATACCGTAGTATTTCATAGGCATTCAAGAGTTCATCTTCGAGGTTTTTATAGTTTTCATATGTCTTGTTGCCCAGAATTCCTTTCACTACACCTACAGTACACTTACAAGCTACCATTTAATTTATCTTGAAAATGGAAATCACTTATAAGCTTCCTTATTGGAGGTCCAATAAATATGCTTTCTTTTAGTTTTACATCATTTAATTGAGGAGATATTTCTTTTAGGAACTTGGAACCATTACCTTCTTTGTCCATGGCTGTGATAACGTTTTTCATTAGTCCAAGCTTAATATGGAGAGGCGGAAGAAGCTTGTGACTTTAAAATAAATCGTCCGCATATATAACAAAACTTATCCGCTGGATTTTTTTCAAGATCGACGACTAGAATTTGCCATTTTATATAAAATCGACTTAAACACTAAACTGTACTTGTTTACAGTACAGACCGAAACGAACTAAACTATAGAAAACAATAAAACTGCCCTTAAAGCTTCGAAGAATACTATGGCAATACCCCCTCTACGGTCTTGTTGTCATTCCTACATTATTCAGTCCAAAATCAGGTAAAAATAATTTCAAATACCCTATGATATAATGGAGAAGGAGGCACTTGAAAATGAGATGTGCTAAGCCATTTCTGCGAAAATATGTTTTAATAACTACCCAAATGAAACGTAAAAAGAGCATTCTCAATGTTACAAAAATCATGTTGACCTGTGTAATGTTAGTTTAATGTTAACCTTTCATCTTTATTATGCCTAGTGAAATAGTGTAGTTGTAGACACCACAGTAAGATTCTTTTTTGTGTTACAATTGTTAATTATTTATTAGTCCCTATCAGTTTTTTTATTAGTCTCTGAATTTATACTTGTGTTTATTAAATAATTATTACTGTTACTGAGTCTTTTTGCATAGATAAACCTATTCTCAGTTTAAGGGCATATTTTTATTTTTTCTGATTCCGAAGAACTGGCAGTTGGGTCATAGGTCACGGATAGATTGCACAGGTACGTTACTAAGGGTGCCACACTAGTGACACGCCTGTGTAATCTATCCGTGACCTACGAACCAACTGCCTCCGGCGAACGGCTGCCGTAGCTGTACTGCTTGTGCT
The DNA here is from genome assembly GCA_031761425.1 of Cosmopolites sordidus. NCBI lineage: Eukaryota > Metazoa > Arthropoda > Insecta > Coleoptera > Curculionidae > Cosmopolites > Cosmopolites sordidus. The sequence continues at coordinate 143,379 of JARFXV010001690.1, read as the reverse complement.
TGTTTCGAACTTTTGATTTAAATTACGAATAGTAAGTTGTGCAGGTCGATTATGTTGACCATAAATTTCACGAGGCGCGAATCGTAGTTGGAATTATTTTTGCAATGAATTTTAACAATTTGTATACATCTCCTGATTATGCTAACATGGTTAGCGAAACGTGCGTCGAGAACTTTAAACAAGTGATTTGGTGTTTAGTGGTAAATCTCTTTGAGTTTAGTTCCAATGAACGTAGATGCTTTAACCCAACTTGAGAGACGCGATATATTTTATTTTAAAAATTGTCCGATCTCTCCCACGCTTTATATAACGAGTTTTTCTCTAATGTCAAATCGCATTTACAATACTTTATACGCGTTTCGCTAATCGAGTTAGCATCATCAGGAGACGAATAAAACTATAGCTTACTCTTTATTGTTTACAGATTTATAAGCTTTCATTCTCATTATTTTTATATTTCAGATTAGAAAAGCGAATAAAGCTTTTATGTATGTATAATTAAAGGAAGCATATTGACAAACACTTGTTTTAGAGTTGTTACGTGTCGACATTAAAAATCGTATTTAAAAAAAGTAGTTTTCAATCTTGCTCGAAACTAACACAAAACTTTTACAGCCCATAAAACTAATAGTAATTTGGTTTCTTTCCGAAACGAAACTTCTGACGATGGCACGCAAACAATTTTTTCGCCAACCTTTTCAATTATCCCCCAGTTGATTGTGTTCAAAATGTGTTTTAAAATGAAATGGGGAAAATAAAGCACGACTCCGTACCTTTCAAACCAACTAACCGACTCTCCGCCCGAATCCCCGCCGTTCCCTCGTCGTTCTTTTTCGTTTTTGGCCCTCAGGAATATTCTATATTGCAGTGTTTTATTTGATAAAATCGTTGCTAAACGGAGAATAAACGCGAAATTGGAGTTGCGTTCTTAAGCTTGAGCGAATTTCCTTTCGATGGTTATTTAAAGGTCATAAACACTTAAAGTAAAAGCAAAAATCTATTTTCTGATTTTTAGTCTTAAATTTGTATATTTAGGTAAACATTGCTTTAATACGTATATTCTTAATAAGATATTATGCGTTGGTAGGAATCTTGTTGACAAACAATAATGTTAGGAATTTCTTGCCATTTTCTTTTTCTTCTTTGTATTCTTCTTTACGGAAGAGTTATGCCTTGTGGAAATATGGAAATATTCCGGACTTATGGAAATTCATTCCGTTTACGTACTTTTCGGACTACTTCTCTTCACCCTTCTCTATTTTTTGCTTGCTTAGTTCCATATTGGATTGATGTATCAGTTAGGTCGTCAATTTGATCTGTCCATCTTTTCAATACATCTTTGCAGTAAATCTGATCAATTTTTGTGTTTTGTCCGATACGGATGTAAGGGGTTACTTAAAGAAAATAAGGTATTTTGCAAATCAATCCGTGGTCGTACAACAGGCGAATGACTCTAAAGTTTTTAATAATAAATTTAACTGAGGTAGCGGATACTTGATGGCAATTAATTTTAAATAAATAAACAAAGATTAATATCTAAAAATGTCCACTATATTTAAAATTGTATGTATGACAATTGTTTCGACATACAGAATCTTTTTCCAATATAAACTACACTAAACTAACAGTGAGAAAAGTAACCATAACTACAACCCATATATATATATATATATATATATATATATATATATATATATATATATATATATATATATATACATATATATATATATATATATATATATATATATATATATATATATATATATATATATATATAAAATACAACTATATTGATAATATCTGTAAGTGGAGGTGTCACGGAGTAAGTGAGACAACAAACGTCTACTTCTATTTTTTTTCTGCTACTCGAAAATAAACGTGACACAAAAACATAAAAATATGCAAACTGACACACGTCTATAAGCATACTCAATTCAAAGTCAAAGACTCAAAGTCCTAATGAGAGAAACAGTCGCATATATGTTTGCACCGTAATGATTTCGCCGATCTCCAGACCTTGCTAGCAATATCGTAGTATTATATATATGCCATAACCTAAAGTGTCCATCGACCTAATAATACCATAAAACATGATAGTGGGGAAATCCATTTTTTGTCAACGTCTAGGAGGACAATATAAGTTTAATAACGGTGAACTATTCACGTCTAGCTAGTCATTTAATAAAATATCCATTTTTTTTCCTTTATTGATTTCTAGGCTCTCTAAAAGATTTAATTTTTTGCATTTATTCTCATTATGTAACATTAAAAAATCCTTGAAAGTATGCTTTTCTAACATTAAGTAGTTAGCATAATGAGAATTATTTTGTTGTTTAATATTACTTCTATTATGTTCGTTGAGCCTAGTAGAGAAAGGTCTTCCAGTTTGTTAGACAAGCATACTTTCAATGATAATTTTATAATGTTACATAATGAAAATATATTCAAAAAATTAAATCTTTTAGAGAGGTATTTTGTTAAATGACCAGCTGGACTTGAATGGTTCACCGTTATTAAACCTATATTGTCCTAGACATCGACAAAAAATGGATTTCCCCACTATCATGTTTTATGGTATTATTAGGTCGATGGACACTTTAGGTTGTGGTTATTTTTCTAACTGTTAGTTTAGTGTAGTTTGTATTTGAAAAAGATACTGTGCGTACAAAACAACTGCCATACAGACAATTTTAAATATATTGGACATTTTTAGATATTAATCTTTGTTTACTTATCTAAAGTTTTTATTGATGCAAAATAAAACGAAACTTGGATTTTAATAAATGCATGCATGCAGTATATACTGAGGGCGCGAAAGTGATAACGGGAAAGAAAAATGGTGTAATAAGAGGGGTGATTATTAAATGGCAAGACTGACGCTGGAAAACATTTTATTTTGATTTCATACATATTTACTTATTATCACCTTCAATATACACCCCTCATCTATCCCTACGTCGCTGCATGCGAATCTTCCATTGCTCGAAACAGTGAGGGGAGTTTCTTCTGTAAGCTGCTTCAAAACGCATTCCGCTTTCTCTTTCACAGCTTCAACGGACTCAAATATTGTTCCTTTTAATGCAGATTTCACCTTAGGAAACAGATAAAAGTCGCACCGCGCAAGATCCAGCGAATAAGGCGGATGGTCTAACACTGGGATGCTGTACTTGGCTAGAAACCTCTTGACAGACAATGCGGAATTCATAACTTGTCCTTCCACAATTGGAGTCGTTTTTTTTCCTTATTCTTTCACGGAGTTCAGCGAGAACGTAAAGGTAGTAATGCTGATTAATAAATTGATCTTCAAGATCCCAGTGAAGGTACACAATTCCATGAATATCGAAAAAAAATCATTATTGCTTTGAATTTTCATTTGCTCATTCGAGCTTTTTTGGCTCTCGGTGAATTTGGGATCTTCCAGTGCACGGATTGGGGCTTCGTTTCAGGATCATAAGTAAAAAACCACGATTCGTCACATGTTATTATCCTTTTCTATAAGTTTGGGTCATTTTCAATGGCATTTAAAGTGCCAGTATAAACATTTTTGCGCACTTCTTGTTGTTCAAACGTGCGAATTTTAGGCACCATTTTGACACACAGTTTTTGCTTGTTAAAATTGTTATGTAAAATTTGCCGTACGCATTCTTTGTCAATTTCTACAGGTTCAGCAATGGCACGAATACTTAACCGACGCTCAGATCGAACCGGATTACCGATTTTTTCGATATTGTCATTCGTTTTTGATGTGGAAGGGCGTGAATCATCTTCAAGGTCTTCTCGACCATCTTGAAAACGCTTAAACCAGTCAAAAACACGTGCACGCAATAAACATTCATTGGCATACACTTCTTTCAATAAATTATAAGTGTCAGAAGCGGTTTTTCCAAGTTTCAAGTGACATTTCACAACAATTCGTTGCTCTATTGTTACACTTAACATTTTTCCGGCCAAACAAAAAAAATAACTCTAATGCGAACGAAAGCTACGGTTATATGGATTTGTTTACAGAAGCGAGAGGTACTGCATTCGAAAGAGAAGGTTTCACACTAAACAGCTGTTAGTCGCTGGCGTTTGGCGTATGCGTACTTCTTCTGTGGCAGCGTAAGTCCCGTTATTGCATTCCCACAACTCGTAGTAAAATTAAAAGCTTAAAAATTAATGCCTGATAATTTACGAAATTGCATATAAAAAGCAGATGATAAGCTCATTTTCAGAGTTATTACAAGATGTAGAAAATTTATGAATGTTATCTTACTTGAGTACAATATTTGCACATTTGAATGACTTGAATGCGAGTGTATAATGCCATAATAAAAACATTCAACTAATGATAGACAAAGTAAATGTCTTCATCAAGAAACTTGGTATTTGGATTATACGCCTTGAAACACACAATTCTGATGCATTCACATTAACTTCGGATTATATTACCAAAAATATGGATTTAGAAAATTCTGTTATTATCGCGTGTTGGAAAGCATGAAAATGTATTTACACCAATTAAAAATTCAGTTGCTGCAATATATATATATATATATATATATATATATATATATATATATATATATATATATATATATATATATATATATATATATATATATATATATGCAGTGTTAGAATTCTTTGGACTGAGTCCAATGAGACAATAGTACTGGATGTCATCAGACGCCCAACTGCTGGGTTCCACAATCTCATGTGGAACACACAACAACCTGCGTCTCCGCCTAAATGAACATTTTGTTGATTGTTTGATTGAGGACACGCCCCATCCATCCCTTCTATTGGAGGGCACATGTTTCGTCTCTTGATGTTCAGACTCTTCAGGGCACCGACCTGTGCTCTCTCGTAAAGAATAGGAAGAACCGATCCACAGTCAACAACCCATACTTTTGCCCACAAAGAGTTCCTTCCAACTAACAGCAAACAATGAATAAAGAATGATATTTAAGCAGTATACGTCATTTGCGTGAGACCATTCGAAAAAGATGTCCAAGCCTGCAGATTATGCAGCTACCTGTGATTATGCATATATCGGACATATATATATATATAACCTGTATAAAACAAAATCACTTGCACGTCATTGATGACACTATTGAAGAACATCAGAAATACCACTACATTAATTAAATAATAAAAGAATCAAATGGAATGTATTCGATAAATTCAAAATTTTTAGTTGCTGTATTTGGTTGGCAGTATATGCGACGTCGAGTTTCACATTTTCTTTTTTGATATTTATTGACACGTTTAGAGGTTATCTCATATATATATATATATATATATATATATATATATATATATATAAATATATAATATATATATATATATATATATATATATATATATATATATATATATATATATATATATATATATATATATATATATATATATATATACGAACACTTTTGTTGGTTGCTTGACCGGGAAGGAGCCCACCTATTCCTTCAACTGGATGACATATGTTTCATCTCTCGAGGTTCAGACTCTTCAGGGCGCCGACATATACCATACCATCAAGAATAGGGAGTCCCTATCCATAGCCAACAACCCATGTTTTCGCCGACCTCCCGTCGGATGGCGTATATATGTAGTGGTAGATTTTCTTGGACTCCGTCCAATGAGACAGCAGTAGCTGAGTGTCATCAGACGCCCAACCGTTGGGTTCCACAATCTCATGTGGAACACACAACAACCTGCGTCTCCGCCTAAATGAACACTTTTGTTGGTTGCTTGACCGGGAAGGAGCCCACCTATCCCTTCAACTGGATGACATATGTTTCGTCTCTCGAGGTTCAGACTCTTCAGGGCGCCGACATATACCATACCATCAAGAATAGAGAGTCCCTATCCACAGCCAACAACCCATGTTTTCGCCGACCTCCCGTCGGATGGCGTATATATGTAGTGGTAGATTTTCTTGGACTCTGTCCAATGAGACAGCAGTAGCTGAGTGTCATCAGACACCCAACCGTTGGGCTCACTCACTCAGCTACTGCTGTCTCATTGGACGGAGTCCAAGAAAATCTACCACTACATATATATATATATATATATATATATATATATATATATATATATATATATATACTAGGTGGACTAGGTGGCGGTTGGTCCATAAGGGCACGTGGGCACATACTCCACCTAAAAAATTAAAAAATCAAGCGAAAATTTTATGTTTGACAGTTACACTCGTATTTCTACATAGCAAAGTGTGTGTATGATACTAATAAATGTAAAATTTTTGGTTGCGACGCATTTCCCTACCCCCATTCCAAAATTTGGTTATACGTTCTCCACCTATTTTCCCCCACGAACAGCCGCTGACTTTTACGTTAATTTTTTACCTTACGATCGAAAACAGTTCTTTTTAAGAACTACCACAGTTTTCTAGTTGTAAGAATCGCGCTTGCAAAATGCCAAATCAGTTAAATAGTCATTGTCAGGGATTAGTAGCATTTTTGATACACTAATTTGAACAAGATAATAATAGTACATTGTTACCCTTTGCGGCTGTTAGAATGGTATGTTAAGTTCAATGAAGTTTTAAAATCAGCTAGAAAGCATAGTTCTATTAAAAGCGTTACCAATTCTGCAACTTTGGATACAAGTTCTATTCGTGACCACCATTTATATCATGTATGAACACAATAAGTATTTGTAACCTAAGAATTGCAGAAAAAACTGTTCTTAATCCCATATGTAGTTTATACGTACCTACGTATAAACTACATAACATACTCACAGTTTAATTTTCATTTTCTGTCAAACGTGTAATTTTGAAGTCCTCTCATGAGTAATTAAAAAAGCTGTTTGAGGCCGTATGTCATTGTGTAACATAGTGAAAGAAGTAGATTTTAAATCGAAAAAAGATGATGCAACACGAGGACTTATGGAACTTCCCAATGTTGCCCTAAAACGCATATATTTGTTGAAAGTTTATATGAAGGAAAGAAAAAAGCTTTGGTCAAGAAAAAAATAATCAATCATACAGAAAATGAAATAATGAAATGGTATGAGAGAGAGCGTGTACTTGATCGAAAGCGTCTATCGTTAATTATAAATACTTCAGATGGGAGCAGTGATTCCAGCCAGTACTTTTCAGATTCTGATTAATGAAAATATAAGCGCCTGCAGATATTTCATTGTTTTTCCTGTTTTGTATTTGCATATTATATATCTATAAATGTCATTAGCAATTATATAATCTTTATATTTTAATAACCATTCAAATATTAAAAACTGTTGTCGATGGTTTTTGAACGAAGCATTTTACATGTGCTGAATATATCTAGAGGTACTACACTATACTTAGAGGTACCGTATCGACGACACTCGCAAGAATTTAAATTTCAATAATTTTTTATATATTTTTTTAGTTATTTAATAATTTGTATTTAATTTCGAATTGATTTTTTAATTATTATTAAAGATTAAATTGTTAAAATTATTCGCTAAAGTAAGGTTATGATGTTTAATCACAATCTGGCAACAAGGCAGTCAAAATGTTGATCATGTGCTTAATAACGGGAAACTGCTTTTATTTTGTACGAGCTATAGAAAGGTTATCGGACACAACGGCATATATCGTATTTTTACTAAATCAAATTTTTCTTCAAATTTTTTCAACAAAATGAAACAAACTTTTGCTTCAACCCAATAAATTGGTCATATTTAGGTTTGATGTGACATCCTCTCGTAATATTCTTTTACTTTTATGGTTTAGATGTTTCATGACATCGCAAAATACCACAATTTTATTTTAAATAGCATTGACAAGTCACGTTTTCACTTTCATTTGCATTGCGTTAAAAATATAAAAATGTAATTTTGCGAAAAAAATAAATTGCCATATAGACATTTTCTTGATATGATTTTGTTTAAATGTAATTTAACTTAAATCAGTTTTAATCTTTGTATTATGGTTTTTTAGCATCACGATAATCCACAATCGAACATCGCAATAATTATTCCTCAATGTTTTCCTAAATATCAAATAAATTCTGTACCACAAGCACCATATTTATCAGATATGGCTGTGGCCATGGTATCGACAAAAAAAAATTGGTTCTCCAACATACTGTCTCGTGAGATTTTTAATGCACCCACCAATATTTATTTGGAAACCTATTTTGAACACCACAAAAACCCTATATTGGTAACGAGAGCAAGTGACATTTAAACATGACAATGCTGGACCACATGTTACAGTTCGAAATGATCAAAAACAATTGGAAAATTTCTGAAAAAAAAACAGCCAGGATTGTTTTCTATGGACATGCGTCAGTTGCCCAAAATGTGGAGTAAAATCACGACTATTTTGAATATTTGATGTGTGTCTATTTTATGATATTTATAAAAAAAACCTCATAATTAATTTGCAAGCATATTTTTTTCATGATGATTATCATCACTTCTGAAATAATTCCGCCTATTTACATAAAATTTCAATTTATAATACGAAAACATATCAAAAATGTAGAGTGTATGTGCTTGTAAATGGCTAAAAACTATCCATAAAGAAAAAAAAAGTTCTGTGAAGTAATGTGAGCTATTTTATTTAAATGTATAGAAATGGTGAAAACTATTAAGCTAAAAAGACAGAAAACTGTCACGACATCCTGGTACACGCAACATTGCCTGTCTGAACTTCCTTAAGACCTGAGAACGGCTTGTTCTTCCATCGCGACGCCTTCTCGCGCTTATCCCAGTAACTGCAACATTTTTAAGAAAAAATAAAATCTGATCTATCGAATACTTACCTCACTTACCAAATTTCGGAATGCCTGGATTTGGTTTTTTTCTAACTTCAAAAATGATATAAGAGTGTGATTTTTTTAGTGCGTTCGAACTTAAAATTCATATAAACCTAATATTCAAGTAGGACAGAGCGGGGCTAGTTGCGCAACTTTTCGTTTGATCTCCTTTAACTTGTAAGAATATGTATCGGATTTCATTGATTCTTACTCTATTAGGTTCGTAATTTACTACGAACGTCTAGCGGTTTAAAAACGATCCGAACACTAGTTTAAAAGTTATTGTCGGAAATGCGAGAGCGCTTGTTCAACATTGAAAAGTTGCTCAACGTGCCCCACTAGTGGGGCTAGTTGGGAATGGGTATGGGGCTACTTGAGCAATGGCTAAAATGGACGTGACTGTATAGAATGATCTGAATACAAAATAATTGTAATCAACAAGTAAATATTTATTTATTATGATTATTACATACATTATTATATACATACATACTCATATTATTATTATATCTCTGGAAAAATAAAATTAAAATCAGATAAAATTAAATATATAAGAATAATTATAACGCAAATAAATATTAAAATAGTAACTAATAATGAGATCAAGAATATTGCTAGATGATAAATAATCCCAAATTATTGATCATCTTTATCTCTATCACAATTAATACAAACATAGGTTAGACCAACGTTCGGCACACATTTAATATGAGACCATTGTTTGCTAATCTGACACTGAATCCAGTTTTTTCCATGTATGCTCTCAGAAAATTGCTCATAACAAATCAGACAAACGTACTCGTCCTCTTATGAATTTGATTAAAATATTTAAGTTTTTATTTTTTAATATTTATTATATATATATATATATATATATATATATATATATATATATATATATATATATATATATATATATATATATATATATATATATATATTATATATATATATATATATATATATATATATATATATATATATATATAATATTATATATATAATATATTATATATTATATATAATATATATAATATTTTAATATTTTATTTTTTAATATTTAAAGAAATTTTAATTAGTTGACTTGTGTAGAATCATCATATGCACAAAATAATTGATGGTTACTAATTTATTAAATAAAAATTTGATTTTCTACAATGAATATCTAGTGGGGCTAGTTGAGCAAGCATTGAATGTGCGTTTCTCAACTAGCCCAAGTTGAGGCAACAAAATAAAAATTAAGATATAAAAAAATCATAGACTTAAAAAATAATTAACCATCTATAATCGAAAGAACAATAATTAAGTAATCTTTAAATACTTACGTGGTTCTTATTAAGTGTTTTTATACGAATATAGTAGAAAAATTATGATGACCTGCAATATTTTTTTTTACGTTGAAAAAAAAAACAAAGCGTTCTCTTATTTTATCGGAGCACCGGACAGCAATTGACAGTCGCGCTATGTATTTCCCTCCCATAACCCCATCTTTTCTTAGTTTTCGAGATATTTCGATTGCACAACTTGTCCCTATGATCAACTAGCCCCGCTCAACCCCAAATAAAAAAATATTAATGTCAATTTTGAGCCCATTCACCAAACCTACGAAGCAAACGATGGTCTTGCGGCTTGAGTTCATGGATAAGCTGGATCTTGTAAGACACCCCACCAAAATCTTTAAGCATAATTTTGCAACTACCACCATTGCATTTACCAACTTAAGTTGGTGGTTTGGGGCTTATTTATTTCAAAGTTTTCCTTCAAAAATGCCCATTGAACAATTTGTCACTTTAATGGGACTTGAGATTGAACATTATCAATTTGATGGAATTGATTTATAATGCCCTTACAGTATTCTAATGACTTATTAAATTGGGGAACAATTTGAAAAATAATTTCTGTTGAGTTCGATATTTAAGCTGTTTTATACGTAAATTGACATGCTAATTCCAAAATTTTATTTAATTTTTTTCTATCACGTCAAATTTCTTCTCTACAGCATCTGACTAAGCTTGGCGAATCACAGAAGTCGCTACTGCTCTCCTACCGGCGAACCTTCTTCGACCTAGGAGTGGGACGTGAGTGACGTTGCGTCATCTAAAACTAGTTCGGTCAGTTACGCATGAGATGCTAAAGTATGCGAGTCTGTGTCGCTCTGATATAGTGAAGGCAAAGTATACATACACAACTACAGATTTTCGTTATGTCTGCCTCTGGCAGTTCTCGTCGTAAGTGCTTAAACAGCCCTGATTCATTTTGTTATATATGTGGCAGCTTTACCATCCCCATTCAACGGACTAATATTAGTACATTTGTCAGGCAAGTCTATTTTGCTTATTTTAAAGTGAAAATAGGTGACCAATATAAATCATGGGCCCCTCATAAAGTGTGCAAGCAGTGTGCAGAGAGTTTACGAATGTGGACGAAGAGAACACGTAATAAACTTTCGTTTGGTATACCAATGGTTTGGCGAGTGCCCAAAGATCATTTAAGAGTTCGCTACTTTTGCATAGTGAAAACATCAGGATTCAACAAGAAAAACAAACATAAAATTGAGTACCCTAGTTTACCGTCAGCTATACGCCCTGTGCCTCATTCAGCAGAAATTCCAGTGCCAGTTTTTCAAGAATTACCTTCTTTAGAAATACAAGAATGTGAATCAAGTGAAGCTCGAAGTGACTCCACCGACGAAGAATTTAAAGTTTCCAATGATTCTGTTCGTAAAGGATTCAATCAACATGAATTAAACGATTTAGCACGAGATTTGGGACTATCCAAAAAAGCATCGGAATTATTAGCATCAAGACTGCACGAAAAAAATTTGCTTGACAAAGGAGCTAAAGTCACTTACTATCGATCCAGAGAAAGTGAATTTAGGCAGTACTTCAGAAATAATGACGGATTTGTATATTGCCAGAACGTAGAAGGTTTAATGAAAGAATAGGCCATTTCTAACTATAACGCAACTGAATGGCGATTGTTTATAGATAGCTCAAAGCGCAGCTTGAAGTGTGTTTTCCTACATAATGGAAATTTATACGGTTCAGTCCCAATAGGTCATTCAGTTTCTTTGCGTGAAGAATATGGCGACATAAAAAAAGTCATTGACTTTTAAATGTTTGACTTTTAAGTTGACCTTAAAATGGTCTGTTTCCTTCTTGGCCAGCAACGCGGGTATACCAAGTATCCCTGTTTTTTGTGCATGTGGGACAGCAGAGCTCGTGAGAAGCATTGGGTGCAATCGAACTGGCCGCCAAAATCTGACCTAAGATCTGGTGATCCAAACATTTTAAATCAGCCACTTGTCGACAGAAAAAACATTGTATTTCCGCCAAATTGAAGGAGACTGCTTTAAGTATATCATTTCGGCATTCCCTACCCTGTCATATGAAAAGATAAAGGCTGGTGTGTTTGATGGTCCACAGATTCGGCAACTCGTTAAAGATGAAAATTTCACTGACACAATGACTGGAATTGAAAGGAATGCTTGGTTGGCTTTTAAAAATTTTGTTAAAGACTTTCTTGGAAATACACGAACCCCGAATTACATCGAAATTGTTCAACAACTCTTGGAGAGCTTTAAAAAGCTTGGTTGCAACATGAGCATCAAACTGCATTTCTTACATAGTCATCTTGCTAACTTCCCAGAAAATCTTGGTGCTGTTAGTGATGAACAGGGCGAACGATTCCACCATGATCTAAAGGTTATGGAAGCTGACTGTATGTATGATGGCTGACTACTGTTGGAGCATCAAGCGAGAAAGTCCACAAACTGAACACTCCAGGAAAAAAGCTATAAGAAGAAATTTTTACCATAATATCTTTTATTTACTTTTTGTATAAACACAATTTAACTTTTAATAATATGTTTACCTCTGTATGAATAAAATATTCTAATCTATTTGGTCAGATCTCACCTTATTTCCTTTCGTATGTACACTTTTAAGGTAAAATGAGGGATATGCTGTAGCTTAAGAACTTGACGTAATAGAGAAAAACTGTGAATATTTTTGAATTCAGAGATGAAAAACTAGTCAAAAACAAGTTAAAGTTCCAAGTCAACAAAATTGCTGTTCCTCAGTGTTATTATCGGTGGGCATAGATCTTGAATAATTTGAATTTTATAGGTAAACATGTGGAAGTTACTTCTCAAAATTCGGTGTAAACTGTATGAGAAAAATTCCAATCGTGCAACACGTCGTCGAATCGACGTTTCAACACTGTAATATTTTCAGCGCTTCGCGCCGTTCTTATACCTAATTCTACATATTCCGAATTCTTGAAATTGAAAAAGTGCCGGACAATTACGACATTTTCGCCTAAACTCACTTAATTAATTAATGAATTACAATAATTAAATTATTTGTTTAACCCTTTGGGACCGAATTTTTTTTAAAGCACGATGAAAAATATTTGTGTGTAAATAATTAATTAATTTATGTCTAAACTTGAAGAGATTTACCACTAAACACCAAAACACTTTTTTGAACTGCTCGACGCACGTTTTGCTAACCATGTTAGCATCATCAGGAGATGATTTAATCTAATTCTAAAACTAAACTATGTTCTATTTATATGAAAACCATACTTAACGAAGCGTGTAAAAATCATGATCCGTGAAGTGTACTAAGCCTTACATTAATAATTGAAAAAGTTGACTGAAAGGAATCGGTCCTTTATCTCGGTTCATGATTTTCTTACATTTTTCTATTTGAATGCTTTCATATGCATCCAAAGCCCTATTATTATTAACACTTTTAATTAGTCTTAAATTACTAATATCTATTTTCAAAATAAGATCAAAATAAGATGGCTAATTTAAATTTTATGGTAAATAGATTAATTAATTTTCCTTTAAATAAAGATAATTATAACAAAGAATTAAAATTAATTAGGGAGGTATCTGAAGTGAATGGTTATAATAAGAACATTATAGATAAACTAATTAGAAAACATAAGTTCAGAAAATTATTGAAAGAATCTTCGACTTTTCAAAAGGATCAGAACACAAAGAAATTCATGGTAATACCATTTGATGCCCAGTTGACAAGAGGACTAGACAAAATTTTGAAAAAAGTGGACATTAAGGTTGTGTACAAACCATATAATAAATTAAGAGAAGTTCTGGGTAATCCAAAAGATAAAGCAGAGCAGCATGAAAAGTTGGGGATTTACGAAATTAGTTGTCAAGACTGTGATCGAAGGTATATTGAGCAAACAAAAAGATCCATATTGACAAGATATAAAGAACATATTGCCCACATTAGATATGGGAGAAATGAAAAATCTTGTGTTGCCCAACATGCAATCGAACATGACCACAGTATAGATATTAGTAATTTAAGACTAATTAAAAGTGTTAATAATAATAGGGCTTTGGATGCATATGAAAGCATTCAAATAGAAAAATGTAAGAAAATCATGAACCGAGATAAAGGACCGATTCCTTTCAGTCAACTTTTTCAATTATTAATGTAAGGCTTAGTACACTTCACGGTTCATGATTTTTACACGCTTCGTTAGGTATGGTTTTCATATAAATAGAACATAGTTTAGTTTTAGAATTAGATTAAATCATCTCCTGATGATGCTAACATGGTTAGCGAAACGTGCGTCGAGCAGTTCAAAAAAGTGTTTTGGTGTTTAGTGGTAAATCTCTTCAAGTTTAGTGCATCACACCAAAGGTTTCAATAGAAGAATTGATCTAATTTATGTCTATAAAGGCTCTAGTTAGTAAAATATTTTTTTTATCGTGCATAATTATGTACAAGATGTTTTAATAGACATACAAAAATATTACATAGGTATTAAAAATACTTAATTAGGAAACTAAATAAATGTTTGTGTATATTATTTTCTATGATACATAACAAAACAGTTTCTTTCTTTTTTTTTATACATATATGTACCCCACACTTATCACAATATAAATGCCTCTATTTTTGTTACTTTTGACATTTTTGCTCTGCTTTCCTTCATTACTACCATCAAGATGTGGCCGATCATCTATGGAATCGTATTATACTTTTGAACATGGCCTGATTTCTTCATTATGTTTTGGAATTTTTATCTTGTCACCTCAGGTGTTACGCTGCTTGGCCTTCCTCTTTTTCTTTGACCTTGAACTGGTTTACCAACTTTTACCAAACACTCAGCCAAACGTAAACTGGGATCTGTAGTCGATTGCAATCTTGCCTATATTCAAACCAACTGTTGACAACACCCAAGTCAACTGCATGAAATATTAGTCGAAGTGTCCACTTTCTAGAACGAATATAAATTATGTGTCTGTGTAATCCGATCATTTGATCGAGTAAATCAACGCCACCCATTGACGCCTTGAGGCCACCAATTTCACGCCTTGTAACATCCACGTACTTCTTCTAGGTCCCACCTAGAAACCAAGTCAAAATTCGAAGCGAGTATTACTCCATCCAGTATCATCCATCCACTATCTCATATGGATTATCCATCCATTCTACTAATGCAATATCTCTATTTTCGATTATCAGTTCATTATAGAACAATAGTGGAGTCTTGCTATACCTATTCACTCTTACTGTCTCACCAGCATATATTTTTATGCTTTAGGACTTGCGGAAGTTGAAATGATGAATGACCACTAATGCTCCAAGGCCAAATGTTTTTAGGTTCTCTACGTCCAAACCAAGAAGCCCTTTGGTAAATTACGAAATCGTATGGCATTCCAGATCTTCCACTTAAAATAAATATTTTTACACCCACGAACGTTGCTTTTCCTTTTGTGTATCGTTTGATTTATAAGTGTTTCTTGAATGGCACGATTTGCTCATCAATGCATATATTTTCTTCAAAATCTTACTCTACTTAACGATTTCTGATGGCATCATAAAGAGGGCGTACCTTGTACAATTTATCATTGCAATTTTCTGGATTCTCCAAATTATTGACACAGTGTAAATTTGTTCGAAGTTGGAAAAATCTGTCTCTATTAATTGCATCTCTAAATATGCATAAGGCCTTATCCCAAAACAGCCGAACTTTTGGAAATTTGATGTATCCAGCCACAATATGCAATCCCGATAGACTTTTTAGTTCGAATAAATTCGTTGGTTAGTAAAGCTTTTTCATTTTTTCAAACTCAGCATTATTTATGTATTTTTGAACAGACAGGCTTAGAACTTCGGACTCATCATTGCTTCGGTCTAATTCATTCCAGACTATATCAGGTTTATGAAAATTTCGTTTACATCATTTTATATCATCCTTTTGAGTTATAACATCATTGAAGTTTGGCTCATTCACTGTTCCTGCAAATAACGCCAAAGGCAAATTATCCTCATCGTCCCAATGAGACTCAAGAATTTCAAAACTTTTTGAATCAACTTTGTCGGCTCCTACACGGACAATATCTAGTGAAGGAGTTTGGAAATTATTTTCCTCTTTCCCTTGTTCATTATCGCTCAAACCCAAATTGGATGAATTATCTAGAAAATCCAGTAAAATAGCTGTATGTGCTTAATTTTCTGGGTCATATTTAATTTCTAAATTAAAACAAATATGTATTATTTGGACCAACTGTGCAGAATTATGTCCACTTTAAACAACATCATTGTTTTAGGCAAACAACTGTTATACCTAGTTGTGCATAATGGTACCGCCTAAAAACATCGCCATTTTATTTCAGTTTGATAAAAGATCTTGTCAAAATATTGATGTATATGTTTAGTTCAAATCTTTGTTTCCAGTATTGGGTAATAATGTTTATTCACATATGTGTATCGATGACACAAGATTTCTTCTTATGTCTTACCTTGTGTGCCAGCCATCATGGAAATCACCATAATGTCAAAAAGTGGTAGTTCTTATATTTATCACAGGATGAAGTTGAAGTTGATTAGTTTGAAGCAGCAAATATGTATGAAAAATATGTACATAATTATGCACATGGGGTCTCAAAGGGTTAATATAAAATACAACAATTTTACTGCATTCTTTGTGTTTTTAGCCATACCAAAACTTGGACGTGTGCACTACACAACAACCAAATCCAAATCGTCACAAATATGACGACAAAAATAACCCTTTATATTTGATATAGTTGCTTTCATTATTTCTTTGGCTGTCAGAAATTCTGCATCTAAAAAAAGAAATTGATGTCTATAAATGACATTTTAGTTTTGAAAAATGACCTATGAAATATATGCTGTATAAGGAAAATTTATTTTTAACGGTGTAATGATGCTAGGGAAACTATAACACTTATGAAGTTGATTCAAAAAACAAGAAAAATTCATCCATGCTCCACGTAAAATTGCTCATTTCTTCATCCGTCCTCCAAAGAGCTTAACGGTTGGAAAATAGTTGAAGAAATGGCAAAAAGTACGACCATATACAACGGCCTTATCCGATATAGTCGACAATACAATGCAGTTCTGCAACTTTTCTATCTTATGAAGTTATGCAAAATAAATTTTCAAATCAACCTTCGTATAACGAAAACAAATAAATAAAAATATATCTAGTTTTATCTAAACTGCATCATGATAAACTGCAAACATGATCATTCTAAGTACTAGTCTCTGGGGTAAATGCATTTCTACAATCGTCCACAATAAATAAAGCTACGTCATAAGTTATAAATATGTTGTTCTTTTAGAATCCACTCCAACAAAAGACCATGCGAGAAAAATCAGTGTGCTCTACAGCACCTGCCCTTTTCTCTTCTCGGAAAATTTATTGCCACGATACTTACAGTTGTTTTTCGATGCTCTTAGCCACTCTGATAACTGAACATCGAAAAACCAGCCGGTTTTTCATTGGTCGGCGACAAAAAGACGCCGATTCAACAGTCAAGTTTTTCGTGGTCTCTCGTGTGTTCGTAATGGCCGTTGGTTCTTTCAGGTTTTCATAATTAATTTTTGTTAATGTAATTATAATTTTCTCAGGTTTTGATTTATATGTCTGGCTGTTTTTGTCGTGGATATAAACAAGAAAAAAGAAATGATACACGATCTGAAAATGAGAAGATGATGAAGTGTATTTTCTTAATTTATTTCTTCTAAATTGGAGCTCACGAAAGCAATACTTCTTGCTAGTTCAATTATATTTAATAGTTTCGAAAGAATATTAAAATAGATTTTGTTAGAAAACTGTTGGATTGAGTTGTAATAATCACTTTATTTGTTAGGACTACAAAAATGTGTTAGTGGATTGTTGAAACAGATTGTTTCGTGTTATCTATTTCACACGTGTAAAACGTTGCTGTTTTACTCAAGGAATTTCAGCGAGTAATTGGTAAAAAAGTGTTATTTTGTGGTGTTTGTAAATAATGTTAAGCATTAAAAATTGATAAAAATAAAGAGCATTTTTGGCATATTAAGGTTTTTTATTTCAGAATAGATAAGAATGCTTCCCAGGCGAAAAATTATATGTGGTTACGTGACGGTGAGAGTGCTGTTGACGATTCCACATACTATAAGGGGTTTAAAAAGTCTTGTGGAAACAATTGAATCTTAGTAAAGCACTACCTATTAAAACTTTTCTCAGATCCATAAAACCGGCGTAAGTTCGCGGAGCGGAAATAATAAAACAGATTTATAGTTGAAAAAAATTATATATACTTTTTTACCAGCGGTTCTCCAGTCCATTATTCTATCTCTGAAGTGATTTTCTGGACATCCTTCAAAATACTCATCTACGGCTGTTATAACTCTTCATTTGATGAAAAACGCTTGCCACGTAGGACTTTTTTGAGATTTGGGAACAGATGAAAGTCAGAGAAAGTCATCCAAAAAAATTGATGTCATAACATTTTTGCTCGATTTTGACCGCTTTGGCTGTATTGGAGCTGAACAACCGGGGCTCTGTCCACTCTGCGATTTATTGTTGTAGTTCAAGACCATAGTGGTAAACCCAAGTCTCATCCATAGCTACAAAACAACGTTTAAAACATATTTTGTTGTTTCGAAAATCATCCAAATATTGATTAGAAAGTTTTACTTGAAGTCGTTTTTGATCAGAATTTAACAAATGCGGCATCCATCTTGCACACAGCCCTCTTAAGCCCAATTCCTTTTTCAAAATATGGAACACTCATTCAGTTGAGATGTCCATGGCCTTAGCAATTTCACTCAAAGTCAATTGTCTGTCATCCATAACCATATTATGTATAGAATTAATTATTTATTTAGTAGTTGATCTTATTGGATGTCCAGAACGAGAACTTTCATTTAGACTAGCACGACCACGTTAAAACTCACGTACCCACTTACAAACCATTCGTTTTGAAGGAGCAGACTCCTCTAATACATTTAATATTTTACTTTGAATTTCCATTGTCTTTAAATCTTTTTTACAAAGAATTTAATCACTGCACGATTTGCAATATTTTCTATTTTAAAAAATAACACTGATAGGTTTACTCTGAGGCTGATTTTGTACAAATGAATTGACAGATCGACTTGAAACTTCAACATATGTTCATATGAAGGATGAAACTTCAAAACGTAGAGATTATAAAGCTCTTTTACTGCTCTATAGACTCCCCGAACTTTTTAATTAGGCTAATATATATCTTCCTTTTCTGTATATTTTTTTTATTACATAAGTAAATATTTAATGATGCGTGCTTATTTCTCATCTATATAGTTGTTACATTTCTTCCAATGAATTTTCTAATTTCAAAAACAAAAATGGACCGTTTGCCACAGAAGCAAAAGCAGTATTGAAATGGACGTGAGAATATAATGAAGATTTACAATAATGGCGACATTAATAGCTGTACCAACTATAGCGAGAAAATACTGACAAGTATACTGGTTACAGTAAAATAGTTTTCAAGATCTTCGAACCTATTTCATAATATACGCTTTAGAACTGTACCCAGTATACTTGTCAGTATTTTCTCGCTATAGTTGGTACAACCATTAATGTCGCCCAGCGGCGGTTCGTGGGGAAAAAAACAGATGGGGCACGTATAACCAAATTTTGGATTTGGGATAGGGAAAAATACACACACTTTACGGTGTAGAAATACGAGTGTAACTATCAGACATCAAATTTTGAAATAGGTACCTAGATAATAAAATTTTACTAAATTCACCATAGGACCATGATCATTAAATCTGTTTGTAGTTGAAGTCCATCCTCGTAAATTTCTCAGCAGCAAAATGGTCGATGACTCGATCATTAAAATTTGAAATTAACTTCATAAGTTTTTTTTTCAATAGATAACATTGTTAACGCGCACAGTCGTTCCAGGCCTATAGTGTTTCTTAGAAATGTTTTGATTCGTTTGAGAGTAGAGAAACATCTTTCGCTTTCCACAGTTGTCATAGGGACGGTACACAAAATAGTCAGCTATTCCATAGATTCACTATATGTTGATATTAAATTGTTTTGGCTAAACATTTGTAACAGCGGAACAGCCCCACTGTGTTTCATAAAATCGTCCCGTGGGTACATTACCGAGAGTTATTTTTTAATTTGAAGTAATTTACGTTTGCAAACAGGTTACACACAATTTTAATGTATTTATTTCGAAAGACGGCTCGATATTCACCAAAATTTTCAGTTTCAATTAAATTTGCAACAGTTAATTATACATCGAAACTAAAACGTTCATGAACCTGTATAGTTAAGGTATCACAGATTTCCTTGCATGTCCTGACATTCGGATTGGGGTCCTCCTTGTCAGTAAATTTCCGTTTCATTCTGCGATTCTCTATGATCGTTGTAGATTCTTCACCAGTTAAGTTACCAAATTCTTGATTAATTTGTATTTCTGTATTGTTTCTAATATTTTGAATGGCTGTTGGAAAAGTTACCAAATTCTTTTTAACTTTAAGTGCATCTAGTTGCCTGCTTTACAGTTGCTCAAAGAGAATGTCGCAGTGAGGCATTATTTTATTGCCTTTTATTGCCTGAATTATTAATCCCTGAGCTTGATTAATAGAATTTTTATCCGACCCGGCATCCATAATTTGTTCAAGGCTTGTTTGCAATTCTTCTTTGTAAATGTAAACAGTACTCACACATTTAGACGTAAAGTTTCATTTGGTAGGGACCGCACGGCGTAGACGCTTTTTCACGACACTGTCCAGAACAGTTTTGATTCCATTGAACAGTTCCAGTACTTCTTTTGCCTCTGCGACAAACGTTCCATTTTTATTTTTTGACATTCTTGATTTCTTTATCTTAGTTGTTTCAATATACTGAAGACTAATTCCCAATTATTCGAGTGATTTTCCTTCATTTCATATTCAAACTCTTTCCAAACTATTTTTATCATTTGCTTTACGACCTCTGTACTAGCTAATTTGTAATTGATGTTTTTTGTTTGGTAAGTTTTTCTACATTAGTTTGTAGAAATTGTGTACTTATAATTGTGTTTAAACGAAAACATGTTTCATCATTAAAGATAATTTTATTTTAAAAATCATTTTGCACCATCTGGATCGTTTTTATGATGATGTTTGACAAATTGTACGCACTGTTAAGTTAAAAAAACTTCTTGCTTGCATATTCCAACATATTTTATAAAAGTTCGTTTCGTTTATAATTTTTTTTCTTAGATTAAACCACGAATCATTTATTTATCACAAATTTAGTTATCAGCAACATGTAATATATCTTTCATGTCGATACGGTTCAGAATCTCCAACCGCTAACTACGGAACGGACGTGACGTCAGACCTGCACCGGAATTAGACATTTCAACAGGAAGTAATTACAGGCAACGTTCTGTCATCTGATGGATCTAATCCGTTCCGGATATAATGCTTTTAATAACTAGGGAGAAACAAATGGAAACAAACATTTCTACATTGCCTTTGTTCCACAACTCGCCTTGGTTTTCGGTCCAGGCTTTTGCAGAAATATTAGTTTATACATTTTATAATGTTCTTTTTCTTGATATATTCGTGTTTTTAATCCACACGTCTTTTAACAAGGATTTTTGTTGTTGTATTGGGCTATTTTTAGGCTATTATGTTTATTTTTAGTTATATTACGCTATTTTTTATTTAGAATAATATTAATTTTCACCTATATATCATTCAGAATGGTCGATGACCAGTTCAGGAAATTTCTGCATCCATTGTTTTCCTACTTCGTTCAGTACTATAGTGACTTTAGTCTCGAGAAGGTCCTTGTAATGAATTTTTTTATTTGGACATTTAAACATTTAACTTTCGATACCAGCAAAGAGTCACAGGGCGCCAAGAGTCATTAAGAGTCACAGGGCGCCAAACGCGGTGAATAGGGTGGATAACGATATTCTTATGTGAAATTCCTGTCATCAGATGTACGAACTGGATATAATTAGCAGTACCATCAAACTTTTATTACAAAAATTTGTTAGTGTAACGCCAAAGGTTCCAAACCCGCAGTGGAGCAGTACCATTTCTCACGTAAAAATTCGATTTTTGAATGTAGCTTCACTGCCATTTTCCAATCGCAACTACATGATAACTTTCTAACCAAAAATTGTTCTATTTTTAGATCAATTAAGCAAAAAAAGTGCACCTAGACCTTGGTACGGTGGTATGAGGGCAGTGCGGTTTCAATTCTCCTTACTAATGTAGATATTCATACTAGTACTTTCTTTGTATATTTATGGTTTATTTCTCTATAATCTATATCTTCTCTATTTCTTTTTTAGGCAGGAGCATAACACCCGACAAGAAATCGCTTCCCAGCTGCGCTAGGTATCAGGCTGAGTATGTCCGTGAACACGGACGTGAACTGAAGATTCTATTTCGCTGGTCACTGACAAGTAGGTAAATTTTTCAAGAAACTATTAGGTTAATGCATAAGTTGATATAAGCGGTTTTTAGGTAATATTTATTATAAGTAAGTTTAGCCTAAGTAAGAACTAGCGAAAGGCATCAATGTTTTCACGCTTCCGTTGCCAGACTTCCGTATTCACATCGTCGTGCAAGCCAAAACTCAGCTAAATCTTGAGTTAAAAATTCCAGTTATATAGTTTTATCGGCCGATATTTCAATAAGTTGGTTGTGAATCTCAATAGGTAATTTAGCAGCTGCAACAACATTATCAAAGGGATTGGGAACCCATCTTTTCGACAAATCGTCGCTGCTATCTGGAAAATATTTCAGTAACTGAAATTTCAATTGGCGTAAATGCGTTTTCATGCCCTCACGTGATCAATAACAGATTTTTTGAATCCATATTTTTGATAATATCTGAAGTTAAAGTGAGTGCATCAAAATTGCGTTTTTCAAGGCGTATAATCCGAACAGCAATCTTCTTGATGAAGGCATTGACTGTATTACATTTGTAAACTGATATTCATGTCATTCAACTGTGAAAATATATCACTCAAGTAAGCCAACAGTAATAGTTGCTCCATCTTGTAAAAACTTTAAAATTAAGCTATTTTTATCCAATATATGAAATAGTAAAAATTCACTTCATTTAACCTTTTCAATTATTTGCAATACGTGTTGATATTGTGTCATTTGAAATTGAAAGTGGTACAGTTTTCAACTTTTTTACTTCTTCCGGACTTTTCAACGCATTGACCATATCAATGGCAGGAGGTAAAATGAGCTTTTCTGCAATCGTGTAGGTCTTAGACTCCCTGGCGACTCTTACTGCTACTAAATAGGATGCTTGAAGTGCTGTGGTCTCTTTACGGCTTGATTTGTTCTCAGCTTGTCAGCCAAGGCAATGCATCCATATTATAAATATGTTTTCATTGTACAGTCTGGTCTTTTTCTATACTGTTTCACGAGATGTAGACGAGACCTAGAGATGTAGACGAGATGTTTTATTTCTTTTTAACACGATTAGTTCGGTAGATAAAAATTAGAGCCACAACTATGTCCAGGGGTCTCTTTCAAGTACCTTTCGGACCGTACGCACTGTTCGCACTGATTGGCGGCTTTCAAATAATCGTCGCTGAGATTAGTATTCAATCTTAGCTTTTCCAGGTTTTTTACAATGTTTTTCTACACTAATCCATTGGTTGAGATAATAAATGGTAGAATTGTTACAACCTTTAGTTGATATGTGTTTTAAATCATGGGTTAAGTCTTGATATTTCTGGATTTTTTTCAGCAAAGCTCTTATTTACATTCGGATCCAAAGACGCTTCAAAATTTATAATATAGGATCGTATATCTTCTTTATCAATTAACAAAATACCAGGCTTATTATCTGTTATTAAGAGGTCCGTTATTATTTGTGTGTCCCAGTATAATTTATACCTGTTATTTTCGGTTAATAATGTGGCGTGAATTCGTACTACCTCTCTTGGTTTTCTGTTAACTTTTTTATTTAGTTCTATGTGTACTATTTTTGCTATGTTGTTGTATTGTTTCAGTTGTCTTATTGCACATTAAAATGTGTTTTCTGTATGTTTTTGTGCTTACTACTTGTTCTTGAATAGCGCACAGAAATACTTCGGTTTCTCCTGTTACTGTCAAGCTATTAAGAAATCTTAACGTTAATACTTTATCAACATTCTTAGATTCCAGATCATTAAAGTATGGCCCGTGTAGGGCTTTTCGCTTAAGTTCATTCAATATGTCATCACTGCTGGTTTTCATGCCCTCCAACGCATGATCAATAAGAAAATTGCGTTTTTCAAGGCGTATAATCCGAATAGCAATCTTCTTGATGAAGGCATTGACTGTATTACATTTGTAAACTGATATTCATGTCATTCAAATGTGCAAATATATCACTCAAGTAAGCCAACAGTAATAGTTGCTCCATCTTGTAAAAACTTTAAAATTAAGCTATTTTTATCCAATATATGAAATAGTAAAAATTCACTTCATTTAACCTTTTCAATTATTTGCAATACGTCTCGATATTGTATCATTTGAAATTGAAAGTGGTTCAGTTTTCAAGTACCTTTCGGACCGTACGCACTGTACGCACTGATTGGCGGCCTTCAAGCAATCGTCGCTGAGATTAGTATTCAATCTTAGCTTTTCCAGGTTTTTTACAAAGATTTTCTACACTAATCTATTGGTTGAGATAATAAATGGTAGAATTGTTACATTGTGTTACATTGTGTCTTTTAAGTCATGGGTTAAGTCATTCAATATGTCATCAGTGCTGGACTATTTTGCTATGACAGTGTCAGTGTGTTTTAGATTTAATATGGAATATCCTTTGTCAACTTCACGAAAAATTTTATGGAGGGGATTTACTTTGCTTTCAAAGTATTGCCTTAAGTTAGGTTAGGTTTGGTTTCTGCGACCTTTTTAACTCTTGAGAGATATTTTTCTCTAGTGGTCTTTCTCATTGTCATATCTTTGATTTGCCCTGTTTGCATCATCCTCAGATATTTGTAGGTGGATTCTGTTAATGTTTAGATTTCTTCTTTGCTCATGAGTTTCATATTTGGAGTTTCTATAATTTTTCCTTTCTTATAGGGTATTGTAGCACATTTACTAAGTCCAAAGTTCATTTTAATTTTCTTATTGTATCAGCTTACAATTTGAAGCATACTTGTATATTACTCTAGCGCTAAACAAAACCAAATATGGCTGAGGCTGTCACCCTAGAATATTCTTCTCTTTATATCTATCGGAGGTGTATCATATGTAATTTGCGGTGACTATTAATTTTGTGCTGCAATTCTTCTTTACTTTTTGTAAGATTTGTATAACATTTTTAATAATTTTACATTTAATTTAAAATTTAAATAATTTTGTATACTTTTAAAACTTCAATTAGCCAAGAATGGGGAATCGAGTCATATGCCTTTTGATAATCTATCCAGGCGATTGAAAGATTTCGTTGTTTTACCTGAGCTTATTTTCCAACTATTTTATCAACAACTAGTAGCTCGTTAGCACCCCGTGATTTCTCTCTGCACCCATTTTGTTCTTCAGCAATTATTGTAGTTTGTTATTAGTTTGTATATGTTACGACAGGCGAGTAATCGGTCTGTAGTGCTCTGGACAGTTTGCCTCCTCTTTCTTGGGTATCATGAGGCTTATACCTTTGCAAAATGTTATTAGGAAGTAAGTCCGGATACTCATAAATATTTTGGAAGAGTTGTGTCAACATTCCATGTATACTTGTTAAGTACTTGCTGAAAAGTTATGCACTCCCGGAGGGTCCAGTCCGGTCTGGTTCCGGAGTTTTCCAGTTTGGTGTTTTTTATGGCAGTTTTTACGTCTTCTTCTGTTATTAGGATATTCCCCATAGCTGTTATATTTTTAGTGTGCTCTTTTTGCTTAGCTAAGCAGTAATCAGCTTCATGTTTAATTTCTGTACTCCAGATATTGTCCAAAATTGGTACATTGCATCACTACTTGGAGGTTGTTGTTTCAGTGGTTGTCGCTGATCCAGAGTTCTAAAAATTTGTTGTTGGTTGTTATGAAAAGCCTTAAGTTGGCTTTTCTTTTTGTTGTTTCTATCTTTGTTGTTGTATCTTCTAATTATTGCTCCTAAAACTGCAATTTTTTGCTTTAATAGATCAATATATAGTTTTATATTGATTTATTGATTGATTGATTACTCGGTTTACGAGTGGTTACTCGGTTTAGTGATGAGGTTTTATTTTTATCGGTATAAAAATTGAGTATGCCTATGTACAGACGCGGTTGGTCCATAAGGGCACATGGCCACATGGCCCCACCTAAAAAAATAAAAAATGAAATGAAAATTTGATGTCTGGCAGTTACACTCATATTTCTACACAGCAAACTGTGTGTGTATGATACTAAGAAATGTAAAATGTATGGTTGCGACGCATTTCCCTATCCCCATACCAAAATTTGGTTATACGTCCCACTTGTTTTTTCCCCCACGAACCACCGCTGCCTATACATTTCTAGATTTTATTAATGTTTTTCTCTAGTCTTATTTCCCAACTGATGCATTATTTAATATTATTAATTTGTTTTATTACCACACTGTTATTAATTTATTTACATATAGATGCAGATGGTGCATTTCGTTTTGTCACAAATTTGTCCATTTTATTTAATATTATTAATTTATTTTATTACCACACTGTTATTAATTTATTTAACACTGAGTGAGAGAAGAAATCCTAGTATCGAACACTGGGTGAAAGAAATTGTAGTACTTGTTTTCATAAAAACGTAATTAACAATGAAACTCTTCGTCTCTTTACGTTGTTTTTGTTGCCAAAGCGCATAGTAATATAAGAGCAAGGAGTTACACAGGTGTTGTAGTTCGGTATTTGTGGCTCGGTGTGGTAATTCGATTTTAGTGTAACAGTCCATTCACACATAAATTCGTCATTGAGGATTCGTCATTTAATACAAAGACAAATAGATGATTCGTTTTTTTACGATTCGTAAGAATGTAAACACGCTCCTAGAAGTTCGTAAGCCATTTAAAAATAAAAACGAGTCTTTGTAAATCACGGTAATGAAAAAGGACGAATTGTCGCCGTGTTAATCGGGCGATGTAAAACTTTAATAAACGTCACATTAACATGTTGTAATGAGGCGATCGCAATGTTTTTTACTTAATTTTTTGACTATTTAGAGGGTCGTGACACTAAAAAGGCTGAGAAACGATGTCTTAAGGTATTATTTTAGAATAAAATGTAATATTTTCATAACCATGTATTCTTTGCAATTTTTGTCTGCGGAATCCCTTAGGTTTTTGACCCTTGTTGTAAGGATTTTTTCTTTCAAATTATGTGATGAATTGTTGTTTAAATTTACGAAAGTTATTTCCCTTACATCTCTGTATATGACCTAAACCATTTCTGTTGTTTCCCCTAATTGCCTCTCTCCTTTCTAAATTCTTCCACATATAATTTCTTTTTATTCTGCCAAAATCTTTTCGCAGATTTTTTTTGTTAGGTTAAGGGATCTGTGATTAAACTTGCTATTAATTTCTTCATTTAACCGTCCGTTCCCTTTCTAAAAGTTTTCGATACGGATTCTGAGCCAAAATCCAGCTAATTAAATGCCGGAATAGATATGTTATCCAAAAGTTCGCTTGTATGTGGACAAAATTAGAGAGGGCACCGTTATTACAGACGGAACTATTAAACTAAAGCAATTTAATTCAGAAGAAAGTTTCGAGCATTGCGGCGGTCGCTCTAAAGCCATAAGTATCTGAAAATGAAATTAGTTTTTGAAACTTATCGTTTAGAAAAAGAAATTCGACATTGGCCCTTGCTGGACATCCGAACTTTTAGTAGCCTCGCTTTGTTTAACTCGGGAATATTTTAATATTTTTTGCTCTGGGTAATTGGGTTCTTAAAACTTGGGCGATTAAGATTGTAATAGCACATGTAATAAAGTCACAAAAATACTGCTATTTAGATTTTTGTGTATAAACTTGTGGGATATTTTACATATATAAGTATGGAAAAACCTCTTATTTGGTAGATGATTAAGACAATGCTATGGATATACGAGGGTTGTTCGAAAAGCTCACAGCCTGAGAAAGAAAACATAAGGTTTTTAAGAAATAGAAAATATTACAAAGTAGTCACTTTGTAACCTGATTTTTTAATTTATTTTAGGATCAACTCTTCCTTTATTTTCTGAAGAAGTTTATTAAATATCCAAAGCAAAGATTACCTTGCAAAACATATATCTTTAATTCCCAGCAATATGTACAGTAAGCGATATTTTTAGGTTGGTGATAGGCTTTTGAAGTGATATTCTAGATAATTCGGAATTACTAGGGTGTAGCAAAAGTACATTTTTGAGATACTGTAATTTGTAAATTTGTAATGTGTAATTTTTTTAAAACCTAACATAGGCCAACTTTTTTATTTGAAGTGGTAGACTAGTACTTCCAAATGCAAAGTTGTAGTCCAAATGCAAAGAAAATTTTTCAAATAATGCTTTTCGTTGTTGCCAGATTTTTTCAGTAGGTACTAAAACAATATTTTTTTAATGGCAACACCGTTTTTGGTGGCATTTTTTTAACATAATGTAACAAATCATAAAATTCGAAATAAAAAATTTTATGTCACATTTTTTTATCGAGTAGTCGTTTTAAGACAATCAATTATTATTCAACAATTTTGTCGCTTAAAGAAACTAGTTCAAAATAACAATAAAAAATAAATGTTATAAACTAATCAATAATTATTTTTTAACATATGTTCAAACTGGTGCCCTCCTTGTAATCTACAATAATGGGCTCTTTTAACAATAATATTAATAATATTTTCCAACATATTGGGATTAATGGTATTAATTTCTCGCCGAATTGATTATTTCAGTTTATCCACAGAATTAAGAGTGGTCACGTATACATCGGTTTTTAAGAAACCCCACAGGAAAAAGTCTAAAGGTGTGAGGTCAGGCAACTTAGCAAGCCAGTCAACTGAACCTCTTTTTCATGTCGATCTTTCTGGCAGCAGTTCATGAACATAATCCTTTTGGATTAATTTGTCTTCTTCTTTCTTCAACCCAACAAGAATTACTGTCAGACCAGACAGATTACTACAGATTACTGTCACATTACTGACAGATTACTGTCAGACCAACAAGGATTACTGTAATTTTGTCTATTGACCATGTTATTTAAATAAAAAGTTGCTTCATCGCCATAAAAAATGTGCTTCTTGAAATTGGGTTATATGAAGAAAAGAAAAAACGCCTTGTACAAATTTGTCTTCCTGTCCAGATGAAACCTGGATTTTTCAAAATGGTACTGTAAGTCATTCATGGCAAGATAATAATAAGAGGAGTGTAAAAACCACCAAAGTTGATAGTAACAGGTAAGTTACATAAATATGCAAAAAATATGAAAAGTTTTGATTGAAAATTTTTATTTCAGATAGTGGCAAGAAAGTTCTTTCCTTAATTATAAATACTGCAGATGATAGCAGTGATTCCAGCCTGTACTTTTCAGACTCCGTTTAGTACTTGTATCAATAAATGTCACTGATAATTATATATTTTTTTTATCTTAATAGCCATTCAAATATTAAAAAATATTTTAAAAAATTGGTTTTTGAACGAAGAATTTTTATATGTGCTGAATCTATCTAGAGGTGCTAAATCAACGACACTTGCAAGACTTTCAATATTCATTATAATTTTGTAACTTACTTTGTAATTTGCATTTAATTTGGAGATACTTTTTTTAATTGTTCGCTTAAGTAACATTATATTGTTAATAACAATTTGGCAATAGCGTAGCCGAAATTTTCATCACGTGCTTAATGACATGTAACGGTTTTAATTTTGTACAAGCTATATTTTAGTTGTTTTTGCTCATTGTTCTAAAACGGCTACTCCAATAAAGAAACAATATTTTAAAGACAATATTTTTTATTTCGAATTTTAAGATTTGTCATTCTATGTTAAAAAAAATATGGTGTCATATTTGCTTCGACTTTGAACTTCGATTAGGACTCTTCAGTCGAAGACACAACAGTCGAAGAAAAAACACACACACACACACACATATATATATATATATATATATATATATATATATATATATATATATATATATATATATATATATATATATATATATATATATATATATATATATATATATATATGAACACTTTTGTTGGTTGATTGACCGGGAAGGAGCCCCACCTATCCCTTCAACTGGATGACATATGTTTCGTCTCCCGAGGTTCAGACTCTTCAGGGCGCCGACATATACCATACCATCAGAAATAGGGAGACCCTATCCATAGCCAACAACCCATGTTTTTCGCCGACCTCCCGTCGGATGGCGTATATATGTAGTGTTAGATTTTCTTGGACTGCGTCCAAGTCTGAAGAGTCTGAACCTCGAGAGACGAAACATATGTCATCCAGTTGAAGGGATAGGTGGGGCTCCTTCCCGGTCAATTAGCCAACAAAAGTGTTCATTTAGACGGAGACGCAGGTTGTTGTGTGTTCCACATGAGATTGTGGAACCCAACGGTTGGGTGTCTGATGACACTCAACTACTGCTGTCTCATCGGACGCAGTCCAAGAAAATCTAACACTACATATATACGCCATCCGACGGGAGGTCGGCGAAAAAC
Source organism: Cosmopolites sordidus (assembly GCA_031761425.1). Lineage (NCBI taxonomy): Eukaryota > Metazoa > Arthropoda > Insecta > Coleoptera > Curculionidae > Cosmopolites > Cosmopolites sordidus. The sequence continues at coordinate 112,647 of JARFXV010001690.1, read as the reverse complement.
ATGGGTTGTTGGCTGTGGATAGGGTCTCCCTATTTTTGATGGTATGGTATATGTCGGCGCCCTGAAGAGTCTGAACCTCGAGAGACGAAACATATGTCATCCAGTTGAAGGGATAGGTGGGGCCCCTTCCCGGTCAATCAACCAACAAAAGTGTTCATTTAGGCGGAGACGCAGGTTGTTGTGTGTTCCACATGAGATTGTGGAACCCAACGGTTGGGTGTCTGATGACACTCAACTACTGCTGTCTCATTGGACGCAGTCCAAGAAAATCTAACACATGATGATGATGATATATTATATATGATATATATATATATATATATATATATATATATATATATATATATATATATATATATATATATATATATATATATATTCTACCCGTTCTACCCGTTATGACATACGGAAGTGAAACCTGGACACTCACATTGCAATCAATTCAAAAACTTCGGGTGGCACAGAAGGGAATGGAAAGATGTATGCTTGGCATTACAAGACGAGACGGAAAGTCCTGCGCATGGATCAGGGAACAAACAAAAGTCTGTGACATCATTGGAAGAGTAAAACAGTTGAAATGGAGATGGGCAGGCCATATAGCAAGGCCATGGGATGACAGATGGACCAAGGCAATCCTGGAGTGGATACCGCTTGATCGCAAACGTCCGCGAAGAAGACCGAAAGCACGATGGACTGATGACATCGTTAAGTATATTGGACCCGAGTGGCAGAGGAAAGCCCAGGACCGTGAAGGTTGGAAGCATGCTGAAGAGGCCTTCATCCTGCAGTGGATCGATACGGGCTGATGATGATGATGATGATGATATATATATATATATATATATATATATATATATATATATATATATATATATATATATATATATATATATATATAAACATTTTATTAGATGTTTGCCTGGGGACGAGTCCCACCCATTCCTTCAATTGGAGAACATATGTTTCTTCTCTTGATGTTTAGGCTCGTCAGAGTACCGACACATGCTCTCCCGTCAAGAATAGGGAGACTCTATCCATAGTCAACAACCTATACTTTCGCCGACTTCCCGTCAGATGGCGCATATACGAAAGTTAGATTTCTTTGGACAGCGTCCAATGAGACAACAGTAGCTGAGTGTCACCTACACCTAACCGTTGGGTTCCACAATCTCATGTGGAAAACACAGCAACCTGCATCTCCGCCTAAATGAATATTTTATTAGGTGTTTGACTGGGGACGAGTTCCACCCATCCCTGTCGGTACCCTGACGAGCCTGTACATCAAGAGGCGAAACATATGTTCTCCAATTGAAGGGATGGGTAGGGCTCATCCCCAGTCAAACACCTAATAAAATGTTCATTTAGGGGAAGACGCAGGTTTTTGTGTGTTCCATATGAGATTGTGGAACCCAGCGGTTGGGTGTAGGTGACACTCAGCTACTGTTGTCTTATTGGACGTTGTCCAAAGAAATCTAACATAGCCCCGATCGTCTCCCCCAACTGGTTTCCTTGCGTTTATCTGGAGCTTGGCTGATGACGGGTGAAAGGCTAGAAATCGGTCCCGAGAGATACGTGGTGGTACATGAAGGCAGTTGCGCAGAGTATACCTGTTGTTTCCTTCTATCTGACTCTGGGCCTCCCTTTTGCTGTCCCCTCTCTTATTGGTGTATTCTTTTCTCTTCTCATTATGTATCGATACAATCTTATTCTTTGAGCTTTAATTGTTCTTACTACGCTTCCTCTTCTCAACAGCTTATTAATTTCAATTTCAAAGTACATCATGGTTGTTCTCGACTCGTTTACCACTTTCTTTGCTCCCATTATTGTTTTTACTATTTTGTGTTCAAAAATATTTAGTTTGTCTTCTGCTTTTGCTGTTACTGTTCTAATTTCTGCGGCAAAAGTTACTATTGGTTTTATTATTGTCTTGTATATTCTTAGTTGTTTCTTTGTTTTCAATCTCATGTTTTACAGAAATTTTTTATTGCTCTATATCATTTCTGTATATTTTTGTCTATGTTAAGTCCCCCATTTTTTCTATCGATTATGATTGCCATATATTTAAATGTATTTACTTCTTCGAATTTATAACTTCCGTTCCCTAAATTTATCAATATTCGATCATTTCTACTGCAGTACATATACTTTGTTTTTTGCTCATTCATTTCCAGCCCTTTTTTCTTAGATTCGCAGCCGATTGTTTATAGTACGCGATAACCAGTATTATTAGTGCCGATAAGGCAAACTCCTTTTGTTATTCGTTATTCCTTGTTCCGTGTTTTGCTTCAGATTCACTCGTTGTTATTCCTATGAATCTTCTAATCTTTCTGGGAACTTCGATGTTTTTTAAGTCTTCCATGAGTGGTTCTCAATTGATTTTATCGAATGGAATGTATTTTATCAGAGGAATGGCCACCTGGAGGTTATTCCTCGAAATATAGGCCGTTATTTTTGATGACCCTAATCTATCTTTCAGCCAATAACTCATTTCTCATCGGTACTCTGATGAGGAATTAAGTTACTATTCCACTGAGAGACCTTAGACGACCTCTGATCTTCTCCTATCTTCAACACTCGTGTACATCCCCCCCCCCCCTCCCGTTTTGAACCTTCTCACTCTACTTTACAAATGTTACTAGTGGCATCAGTCGGTTTGAAGCCTTTTTTAAAATAGTCAATCAAAATTACCTCAATATCATGACATATTTTACTCATTTTAAAGTTTAAAAACTACCGACTGAATCATTTTATCACTGAAGAAGGCATATTTATATGTATTTAAAAGTTGTAATCTGCTTAAAACTTTGAGTAATAAAGTATAATCCTTTATTTATATCCAAGGAAAAAACGCAAATATTTTTTTACACACCTATATCCAAAATTATTACATAAAAGATAAGTTTAAAATTATTTTCAATAAGCATAATTTTCGTGATCTTTAAAAAACGTGTTTAGAAAAAAGCTTTAACAGTTTCTTAGAATTCGCAGTCTTTCATGATATAAAATAAGAAATACCTTAAAAATCTTTTTACGTCAAAGAGCCGTCTACTCTCTACAGGAGTTTTACGACTGTGATAAGAGTGCTTTCTTACAGATTGTTGCCTTTGAGGAATGGGCGATAATTAAACATAAAAATTGCATTTTCCTGCTTTATAACACCGTTCCTCAGTAATTAAATGATTAATTAAAATTCAAATTAATTTTATTTGTAAAGCAAACATGTACTGTATTATATTAATTAGACTGGTCTAGGTTTATAAATTCGTAATGTTTGTTTTTGATTTTAAAATATATTTCTCTTGCTGTCGACATATTTCCATATTTCATAAGGATTTTGTTGTTTAATGTAATGTTATTACGTTTTTTTTAATAATTAGTCCATTTTGCACTATATTAAAGTAAACACTGGCCGCGCTAGATACAATTTTGCAGAAGAAATGTGTTTCATTTTGCATTTGAGAAACCAAAACAAATCTTATGCATTTATTACGAATACAAACAAACGGTCACCATGTGTAATTGCTAAAGTTTTGCTAAAGTTCAGGTGAGTCTCAAAAACAACCAGAAAAGAGAGAGGATCCAAGAAGAACGAACAAAAAAAATGGATAATTGTATTTAACATGAGGCTGTGAGGGATCTATCGTTATAAACAAAATTTTGACCTAAGCATTAGCACTAAAACCATAAAACATTTACAACAGAATAACTTATATGGTAGAGACGTATTAATGAATAATTCAATCCACATAACGCTTTGGGTTAGTACTGTGAAGCATGGTGGTTGTAACATCAAAGTATGAGGGTGCTTTTCATATAACGGAGTAGGCCCGTAAAAGAAAAATAAGATGGGTGGGAAGCCCCACCCATCCCATACATTGGAGGGCACACGTTTCGTCTATTGGTGGTTAGACTCATCAGGGTACCGACTCGCGAGGGTACTCGCCAAGAATAGGGATTCCCTCTCCATAATCAAACAACCCATATTTTTGCCGACTTCTCGTCGGATAGTTTATAAATGGAGTTTTTTTTACTTCTTTTTACTGCCAAGAGAGAGAGTGTGGGTGTACTTTTTTTGTTTTTAATATCTTTCTCCACTAGCTCACTTCATCATTATTTTTGAACATATATATATATATATATATATATATATATATATATATATATATATATATATATATATATATATATATATATATATATATATATATATATATATTGTACTGTCCTTAACAACTTTGGAAGTGACCACCGAATGGTTCGAGCGGAGTTAGGATTAACTGTCGAAGAAAACACGAAAGAATGGTAAAATCAAAGTGGGCAAAGTGAATCTTAGGAGACTGTTGGAGAGAGGAAGCGATTTTGAGATTGCTTTGTCAAACCGGTTTGCTGTGTTACAAGATCCGGAGGAGGTAGAAATATCAGTTCGATATGAAGAAATCGGCAATAATGTACTTCAACCGGCTGCTTCAATAATACCAAGAGAAAAAATATGTTTCAAACAGACAAACATCTCCAGTGAGACCATTGATTTAATGAAGAAACGGCGGGCAATGAGAAATGCACTGGCAAAATTATACTCAAAGAACAAAATGTACCTGACTTACGGAAAAATGCAGAAGTGATCATCTTACATAAAAAAGGAGCACAGGAAGATTTAAAGATCCACCGTCCAATAAGCCTCCTATCAGTAATGAACAAAGTTTTCGCTAAGATAATTTTTAAAAGAATATTAAAAAAACGAATGACGCACAACCAAGCGACCAAGCAGGATTCAGAAGTGGATTCAGTACAATGGATCACATCCAGGTTATACAGCAGGCCATAGAAAGGCACAACGAATACACCATGCCACTGTGCTTGGCTTTTATCGCCTATAAAAAAGCATTTGACTCCATCCGTGCTATAATGGATGCACTGCTTAGCCAAGGGGTAGATAAAGCATATGTAAACCTATATGACGAACTTACACCCACAATTGACCTTGATGATCTTGAAGTGGGAGTTAGTGTAGAATAAAGTGTACGGCAGGGTGACGCAATATCGCCTATTCTTTTCTCGGCTGGCCTTGAAGAAGTATTCCGTAAACTGGATTGGGAACAGGATGGTGTAAAAATCAATGGTGCAAACTTAAACCATCTTAAATTTGCAGATGAGATCGTTCTCCTTTCACAAGACGAAGATGATCTGCAAAGACGCATATAAGAGCTGCAAATGGCTGGCGAACCATTTGGCTTAAAAATAAATCTGAAAAAGAGTCAGGTTATGTTCAATAAATTCGCTCAATATATATATATATATATATATATATATATATATATATATATATATATATATATATATATATATATATATATATATATACATACATATACATACATATATATATATATATATATATATATATATATATATATATATATATATATATATATATATATATATATATATATATATATATATATATGGATGTGTTTTTGATTGGAGTTTAATTTTTTTCAATATTTTGTTTTAGATTAAAGACGTCTAGTCATAGTTTTCATGCGCGACTCGAAATCAGGACATTTTTAATTTTTCTTTGTTTTTATATTCAAATTCAGTAGAGATCTCGAAGATTCTTTGCACAGGGGCAGCTCGAGGCTTCTACCGTAGACAAATGCTGGTTATTGAAATACTTCAGTAATTTAAACAATATAATTTATTTCCCTTTTTGTGAATGAATAAAATATATGTGATCCACTCTTTTCTTGTAGAAGCCCTATTACTACGAGGGTTGCTAATTATCTATCCGGAATAATAAATAAAAACAATTATTTATCATTGAAAACGGTTTTATTGTTTTTCAAAATATTCTCCGCGATGATGGATACACTTTTGCATACGTCTGAACCAATTTTCATAGCCCTTTTTCCGTTCCGATTGAGGTATCTCCAAAACATGCATTTGAACGCATCAACCGCTTCTACTGGCGTCGAAAATCGTTGACCACGAAATTTATTCTTCACAGACGGGAATTGTACCATTCAGGTACACAACAGATTCGTCACCTGTGTAGATACTATACACTACATTTCATGTCCATGGCCTTAGCAGTTTCACTCAAAGTCAGTTGCCTGTCATCCATAACCATATCATGTATAGAATTAATTATTTATTCAGTAGTTACACTTATTGAACGTCCAGAACGAGGATCATCATCCATCCACCTGTCCACTTACAAACCATTGTCTTTGAAGGAGCAGACTCCCTTAATACGTTTACCGTTTAACTATGAATTTCCTTTGCATTTAAACTTTTTTACCCAGTAATTTATTTTCATATTAAATTATTTACAGTGACATTAGTAACTATTTTCTATAATTCAATTTTACTCATACCAATAATGATTCTGTCTCTCGCAGAAGCGTTTCGTTATATCACAATTAATTGAAAATATCATATTCACCCGGTATTTTAAAATATTTTGTTGTTTATTTCGACCGATCGTAGTGTGATTAATATTTGTAGCAAAAAATTCAGAAGCATTCATGTCGTTTATTGATTTTTTCGATTATTCATTTCTTTAGTGTCCGTTAAAATGTTGAACGATATCTGCGTTCTGAGGTTGGCTCTCAGTTATTTACACTATTCATTTTTGTATCAGAATATTCTATATACGGTCTGTTAAAGTTTTTGTGTTCGTGTGTTGCAGAAAATCTACTTTTGTTCAAGGTAGGTCCATTACAGTGGCATTATTTTTTTATATATATAGATTTCAAATTAAAGTTATGTTACTTTATTTTAAAATAAAGTTAATTAAAGTTAATCGTTATGATTTTCACAAAATTAATATTCAGAACTATTTTGAAAAAAATGTTCTGAGTGCGTATATAGTCAACATTATCAAAGTTTACGATGTACATGTCAGATGGCGCTTAGAAACACCATTGTTGCCAGATCCCGATACATAAATAGCCACCCTCATACAGAATAAAATTTTATTCACTTTTTTGTGTTGTCGGCTATATCTAATAATGAACATATATTCATGATATTATACTTTTTATCATTAGAAAAATTGTTTATTCGATGGCGTGTAAAACAATTGGTTTCCATAAGTTACGATGGCTCTTTTTGTCCGATAACTAAAACCGAAATTCTACTGTCCTGGCTAGAACGTGTATCGGGCCCTACGTAGTCTCGTCAATTAGCAGTTGTATAACCGAGCAGGACTATACTATTCCATTATAATTGCGTTATGGCTGACGAAGCATAGACACATAGTTATTTCATTAGTTTTGGGAAGATCCACGGAATTTTAACATACAAATTTTCAGCATCCGGTTGCATCCGTGCAATTAGAGTAAAACTAATTATTTCATATGCCAGATACGTGACCCTAATTGAATATAAAATACCACAACTACGATTTTAACCGATAATCATGAAATCTACTATTTCTAACTTATATCAGTTTCTTTTGAAAATTAGTGTCTGTTTAGAATTACATAATACCTAATGAGATAAACCACATTTGCTCTATTTTAAACTATTTCCTATTATTGTATTTTTATCTTATTATTTATTTATCTTTATATATTATATGTTTGTATGTTATGAAAGTAATGAGACACGATAGTGTATTCGATGAGACTAATGAATGGGGCTGTTGGGAATGGAGAGTGCCTGCAAAACCCTCCTTGACTGCTTTTGGTTACTGTTGCGGTTAAATATACAATAACAAATACACACTATGAAAAAAATACTAAAATAAACCACATTAACTGCATTTCAACTGGCCATGCCTATATATATATATATATATATATATATATATATATATATATATATATATATATATATATATATATATATATATATATATATATATATATATATATATATATACCCCCACATTTTCGCTATTTGAAGGAATACAAATTTGATTTTTTGCACAGTCAGACAGATCGAACGGACTTAAAGAACTTTTTCGGCAGACTTTGTTTTTAAAAACTTTATTTCGAAAATGGTTTACAAAATAGGTTTTTTAAACTCAACAGCTTAACTAAGAATTAACAATATTAAATTTGGAGGTAATATTTATACTTAAAAATACGTTTAGGTTGCGTTTCTCACGGGACCATCTGGTGGCGTGATGACTCCCAAGGTGATGCTGACATCGTGGTTCTCATGCGAACGAAATATGTAACTCTACTCTTGAGGTGATGCTGACATCGAGGTTCTCATGTGAGCGGAGTACGTAACTCCTCCCTCCTTAAGATTCGAAAACAACGGTACGTTTTTCCGAATCCACTTTACTCTGGGGGTGGCTTTTCTTGGACCTTCTTCTGACAGCTTGCCAATAGGAATACAACTTTTCCCTTTGCATCATCACTACAAGTATGGTTAGGACAATGCAAATACCTAAAACAATATAATTTGTGGTTTGTCGATGATTAGTGTTATCGAGGTTTATCGGCTTCAATTGATTTGCCATATTCTTCAGATGGTATATTTCGTCAATATTGATTTTGGTAATGTTCGAGGTAATCGAAGTTTTCGTTCCATCTAACTTTGACCATTTTATTTCGGGTAGGATAATTGGTTTTCCTCTCTGAATCTTTAAGTCATTTAGAAATTTCTTTTCCTTAATTTGAACTTCGCAATCTTCTGGGATTTTAATTAGTGAAGATTTCGATATTTCGAAATATTGATCGGTGTTGCATTTGGCAATCATTGTTTCTGGTTTGGTGGGTAAGATTAAAACTAGTTCTCTGGTAATCTGCTCTGTCACTGGTTCCTCAATATTAATTTCGATTGTCGGACAATTTCCAGTTTGATGTCCTGCTATTAGACTGTTCACACATTGGTCATCGGGTAGGAATTCTTCCATGCAGAAATGTATTTTCTCGATAATTGGACATGAATTAGCAATAAATTGTCTTCTCATAGGGGTTTGTGCCAAATAAGGGTATTTTGGTATAAAGATGGTTCGATTTTGGATAATTGGGTAGATGTGATAGAAGGTAAGGGTTTCAGGCCTCAGTATCGGTACATGTATGGCAAATATTACTTTGCTTTCTAAAAATTCTACTTGAATTCCAAAAAATTGATAGTATGACAATAAATTTTTGAATGTTGGAATTTCCGAATTGTTATAGATATTCTTTAAATAGTTTAACATATTTTTTAATTCTAAATTTGACAGTATGCTGCTATGTAGAGCGTTTACTTTGGTAAACATAATAGCGTCTTCCAAATTATCAAGAAACATTATTAGATTTTGACAATCTAAATTTAATTGCGTTGTAATTCCTTGGAAACTTAGATAATCTTGTATGTTATTGATAGTTTGTTGAACTGGTGAGAGTAATGTATATAAACTTGATTGCAGTGACTCTTGATTTTTACTTAGAGTTGCCACAGTTTCGTTGTAATTATCGATTAGATTTTTTGATAATGAAATCTGTAATTTTAATTCGTCAACTATGGTTTTCTGATTGGACTCTAAAATTGCTATTGCTTCATCATATCGTTTACCGTCATCTGAATCTAGGGTTCCGAATAACCATTTATTAATCTTTCCAATTCCATCAATAAAACCTCGTTTATTTCTAATGTGAGGGTGTAAATTTTCGATTTTATTTGTTGCAATTTCTATTAAGTATTCGGTTCTGAGGAGTAGGTTTTGCGCTAGTGCATGATAAGAGATATTATTCGATGCATTTACTGGTAATAAACTTTCCTTGAGTTTAAGAAAATAAGCCTTAATATTACTTAGTTTATCGATTAAATGTCTTAAATCTACGTAATGAATAAATGTATGTCTATTATAAATAAGTCTGGAATTTCCCAGTTGGATAGGTAATATGGGGTTCTCCAGCGTGGTGATTTGAATGTCAGACCCGTTTGTCAGGTGGATCTGCAGGACCAGGTATAACAGGATCGTCGCTGTTTCCTGCTTCATCCTGAAAAGATTTTCCTCCATTAGGTTTAGGTTTTCTGAGGGTACTTTTATGATATGAAGTTTTGTCTGTTATTATTTTGGTATCAGTTTCATCAATTATTGGTACCTTTTTAAATTTTGGTTTGTCTTTGCTTCTATATTTCGTTTTCACGTAGGCGATCTTTTGATCTTGAAAGTCAGGAGGTTCTTGTCTAGTTTCGTTTATTTTCAATATTACATTTTGTTTGGTTTCTTCATTTATTCTCTTTACTTTCTCATATAGCTTGTTCGATGTTTCTTTATGTGATTGTACATAGCTAGATATAATAGCGTTGTCGTTTAGATCAAAAGGGTTTATAGCATTTACGTGTCCTGTTGTTATTTCGAAGGGCGTAAGTTTGGTCACGCTTTGTATTGAATTATTATAACCCATTACAGCTCTTCTCATCAACTGCTGTATTGTCATGTCTTTGTTTTCTTCTCGTAAACAACGAAAACTTTCAATTATGGTCGAATGAAAACGTTCAACGGGTGAGTTCGAATTACTGTTTTTCGCGGTTGTATAGTGTAGTTCAATTCTATACAATTTACAGAAATCTTCGAGGTCTTTATTTTTGAATTCTGTTCCTTGATCTGCGGTTATTTTTAATGGAAGACCGTGATGTGTTACGAATGTATACAAATTTTCTACTACTTCGGTACCTGTAATACTACGGAGTGGGTAGGCTTGTCCATATCTTGAGAATGAATCTAAAATTGTTACAAAGGCGTCGTAATTTATTCTAAAAGTATCCACGTGTATGTGCTCGAAAGGTCTTGATGCTGTAGGTGTTAAATTAAATTTAATTACGGGTGGATTTCGATCATATTTGTTTCTTTGGCATATCTCGCAATTATTAATGAAATTTTCAATATCATCTGACATCTTTGGCCAATAAAATCTTGTACTGAATGCTGCTTTCATTTCATTCATACCTCTGTGGCATGTTTTGGTGGTGTGGTGTAGAGTAAGTTTTTCCTGTTGCTCATCTCTTGTTCGTATATCTTCTAAGAACGTTGAGCATTGTAATATCTTGTAAGATGAGTTTTTAAAAAGGTTTTGCAAAGTGATTGCAAACTGACGTGCGCATTCTTGGTTATTAAAGTATATAGCGTATAATTGTTTCGGTTTTACATATTCTTTAAGGAACGTGACTATACTGAATGTTGGATCTCTACTTGAAATAGTTAAGTAAAATCTGCTGTTTTCGAACACTCGTTCTTGTCTTAGTTGAAATTTGGTTATATCTCCACTTGTGACAATTATTTGATTTTTATACATGTTTATGGCTCTTTCAGTTATTGGCATTCCGCAAATGGGATCTTCAGCTGAAGAGTGTACTGTTTCAACTCCTTCTTTATTATTCTCATGAATAGTTGGTGGTTTAATTTGAATGTCCGAAATAATATTTATTTTCGGTGGAATAACTTCATCAATTGTAACTTGATCTACGTTTGGTAATTCGCTAGGTGTTAATAGAAATTCTTTTATTATATCATCAGCGTCGCCTGCATTATTACAAACTGATTCGGTTTCTGCTGCATTGACTTCTGCTACATTCCTGGATAGAGCATCAGCTGCTTGGTTGTTTTTCCCTTTTTTATATCTAATTTCGTATTCAAATTCTGCTAATTTTAGTCGCCATCGTACTAAACGAGAATTTGGTTCTTTTAGCGACATTAACCATTGTAAAGGTTTGTGATCGGTGTATATCACAAATTTTGCGCCATATAAATAGGGTCTGTAATATTTACAACTCCACACAATAGCCAATAATTCTTTTTCTGTTGTTGAATAATTGATTTCGGCGGGGTTTAGAGTTCTGGATGCATAGCAAATTGGGTGACCATCTTGAGATAAAATTCCCGAAATTGCATAATTCGATGCATCCGTAGTCAGTTCGAAGGTTTTAGAGAAATCCGGATATGCTAAGACTGGTTCTGAAATTAATAGATTCTTACAGGTGTTAAAACATTCTACGAATTCTTGTGTGTGTTCGACTTTATTTCCTTTCTTTAAACATAGAGTCATCGGTTTAGTGATTTTGGCAAAATTCTTAATAAACCTACGGTAATAGCCTAACAAGCCTAAAAATGCTTTGATTTCCTTTTGCGTTCTTGGAATGGGATATTTTTGTATAGCAACTATTTTCTTTTTATTAGGTCGGACTCCTTCAGGTGTCACAATATGACCTAGAAATTCAACTTCCTTTCGTAGAAATTCGCACTTGTCAATTTGTATTTTTAAATTAGCTTCTCGCAATTTCTTAAAGATGAGTTTAAGGTTCTGAATATGTTCCGTTAAGCCTGTGCTCACTACTATTATGTCGTCCATAAATACCATACAAATCTTGTTCTGTAGCTCTTTTAAGACTTCGTCCATTATTCTTTGGAACGTAGATGGAGCATTTTTCAGACCGAATGGCATCCTTAAAAATTCATAATGTCCATTTTCAACTGTGAACGCCGTTTTTTCTATGGAGTCTTTTTCTACCTCAATCTGGTGAAAACCAGACGCTAGGTCCAATGTTGAAAAGTACTGGGCTCGTCCTAATTTGTCCAATATATCGGTTATATTTGGAATAGGGTAGCGGTCCGAAATTGTCTTTTCATTGATTTTTCTATAATCAACTACTACTCTCCATTTTTGTCTTTCCGAAGCGTCCATCTTCTTAGGGACGATCCATATCGGTGATGACCATGGACTGGATGATGGTCGTATTATTCCCTTTTCTAACATTTCGCTGATTTGTTTGCACACTTCATTCTTGTGAATGTATGGGTATCTGTATGTCTTTGTGTACACTGGTATATTATCTGTGGTTTTTATTTCGTGTTTAATTTTCGATGTAAATGTTAATTTGTCTCCTGGTTGGTAAAATATATCTTCAAATTCTCTGCACAATGCCGTAATTGCTTTTCCTTCTTCTTGGTTCATATGTTCGGTGCGTATTAGATGATTTAACTGTGCCTTTTTGCTTGGTATTTGTTGAGAACATTTATGATTTACTTGTTCGAAAGTCATACATTCGAATTCTTGCGGTTTAAATAATTGACAAGGAAATGGTTCAGTGAGAGTCAATGTTATATAGTTATTTGTTGGGTTATGAATTTCGATTATAGCATAACCATCGTGAGCATAAGAGAGAATGGATGGAAAGTTCAATTCATCTATTTTTTCGCTGTTGGTGATGATTTCTCCTTCTCGTATATTAACTGGAATTTTCTTTAAAGTTTTTTCTTTGGGATTTATGGTAATAGAAAAATTTGTTTCGGAAGGTCTTCGGTATTTAAAAGGAATTTCGATTTGTTGTCCAATTAGTTTTTTATTTAAAAGATCTATATTCAATCCCATATTAATTAAATCTGTTAGACCGATTACTCCATCAAAATAGTCGTGAAAATCAAAAAGAATAAAATCTATCTCATAATCTAGTTTAAATTCTGAAAATGCTGGAATTTTTGCCTGAAATTGTGTGTTTTCACTACCTATTGCTGTTTTGATGATGTTATTCGCTCGATAGATACAGTTTGGATAACATTTTTCTGCGACAGTTGGTCTTAAAATTGATCTTGAGCTCCCGGTATCTATTAAGAGTTTAATTTTAGGATAGCCAATTTCGATATATGGTAAAGCGTTATTAGAGGAAATGTTTATTTCCGTCAAGGTTGGCCTTCGTTCTGGGCTTGTTCCGTAAAATTTCCAATTTCTTTAAGGTTTTCATTCTCTGAAAATTCTTCGTTTTTTTGTTGTTCATCTTCACCATAGTTATTCACATGATAATCAAGGTGAGTTTCTTCATTCGGTTCGTAGTACGAGTAATCTTGATAATCTTCAACCGGATATCCTTCACACTCGTTGTTGTGAAGTTCTTCGAAAGTAAAATTCGGTTTTTGATTGGGGTATGTGTTTTGGAAATGGTTGAATTGATTACGGATTGGCTGTCTGCTAAATCCGTTACTGTTTCGTACACTAATCGACATGGGTGTTGGTTTACTCATTTGACTAGGTGGAATATTCTTGGGCTTAAACACATTTTTTGGAGGTCCAAAAACTTCCCGGTTTGTAAAGAATTTTTGAGGTGCGAATTGTCTGGGCTGCACATTTATTGGTTGTGATGGCCATTGAAATGGTTTTGCCATTGTCGAATATTGTTGTTGATTAAAATTTGGGTTTCGGTTAAAAGCATTCTGATTAAATTGATTTTGATTGAAAGGGTTTTGATTAGAATAATTTTGATTGTTTGAGAATTTTGGATAATTTGAAAAATTTGTTGGTTTCGGTGCAAATTGATTATTACTGTATTTTTCAGTTGCGTTTAGGTTCCCATATAATTTTTCGAAATTTTCAAATTCAACGACATAAGCCATTGCATCTTCCAATGTGTCGAGTTTTTTCAAATGCATGTTATTTTTCAGGGTTCCCGTACAACCTGCTATGAATGTATTTAACGCCGTTTTCTCATAGTAAGTAATGTGGCAAATTTTCTGTTGTTCACTCAAATTTAAATCGTTACTAATTCTCTGAGCAACATTACTTCGAAGAAGTTGAAGTCTGGTTCCGAAACTTATTAAGTGTTCACCTTTGAATGGTCTGGCTCGTGTTAATTCTTGGACTAAATTGTCCGTATTGCGTCTATCAGAAAAACATTGTTGTAACGCGGCTTTCAGAGCGTCCCAATTTGTCAGCTCTGTTCTATTCCCAACCATTACTTCTGCTTTCTCGATTAATTTTTCCTGAATACAATCGAAAATGTGGGCATCTAATTCCTCACTTTGTAATTGCCTATATATATTTACGAGTTTATCGCATTTGGTAACAAATTTATTTAAAACGTTACTGTCACCATTAAAAGGTTTAATATTTTCTAATCTAGATTTGAATAAATCCCAGTCAATGGGGGTTTGTTTACTTTGTTTCTGCATTTTAGAATCGTTATCGTTAAATGCTAATGCTAATGATGCTACTAAATCGTCAATTTCTGTCATATATTTTTGTTCCTCTTTCTTAACCTAATTTCTAACCCTAATGTGTTCAATACACTGGTTTTTTGTGTGAAATACACTTCCCTAACTATTCCAACTGAGTACCTTAATCAGAGGGTCAGGAGGGTAAAAGGAATTGGCACTAACCTTTGTTGATCTGCTTCTTCCTTCCCGAATTCTCGGCTGTGCTGCTGTCTGCTTCTGGTTCTGTTGATTGCACTGCTGGATTGGCTCCAACTGTTGTGTCTCTTGGTGTCGTCCTCAATTGGCTCGTTCGTGAAACACTTGTGCAATCCTACCGACTGCGCCACTTAAAGAACTTTTTCGGCAGACTTTGTTTTTAAAAACTTTATTTCGAAAATGGTTTACAAAATAGGTTTTTTAAACTCAACAGCTTAACTAAGAATTAACAATATTAAATTTGGAGGTAATATTTATACTTAAAAATACGTTTAGGTTGCGTTTCTCACGGGACCATCTGGTGGCGTGATGACTCCCAAGGTGATGCTGACATCGTGGTTCTCATGCGAACGAAATATGTAACTCTACTCTTGAGGTGATGCTGACATCGAGGTTCTCATGTGAGCGGAGTACGTAACTACGGTGACGTTTTTTAAGATACTCAACTGACATTCTAACTTTAAACTAATAGTCCGGTCAAATTAGAAAGAGAAATAAGAGTGAAGGTACATAAATTCACATAAAACTGCAAGTGAGTAAAATTGTTCAAAACATAATTAAAAATAATATTTCAAAATTCTCCATAGTTCTGCACTGCATAAACACCAAATCATTTTTTTTGAACTGCTCGACGCACGTTTCACTAATCATGTTAGCATCATCAGGGGGTGATTTAATCTAATTCCAAAATTAAACTATGTTTTATTTATATGAAAAACCCTTCCTACCGAAGCGTGTAAAAATCATGAAACGTGAAGTTTACTAAGCCTTACATTAATAACTGAAAAAGTTGACTGAACGGCATAGGTCCTTTATCCCGGTTCATGATTTTCTTACATTTTTCTATTTGAATGCTTTCATATGCATCCAAAGCCCTATTATTATTAACACTTATAATTAGACTTAAATTACTAATATCTATACTGTGGTCGTGTTCGATTGCATGTTGGGAAACACAAGATTTTTCATTTCTCCTATATCTAATGTGGGCAGTATGTTCTTTATATCTTGTCAATATGGATCTTTTTGTTTGCCCAATATACCTTCGATCACAGTCTTGACAACTAATTTCGTAAATCTCCGACTTTTCATGTTGCTCTACTTTATCCTTTGGATTACTCAGAACTTCTCTTAATTTATTAAATGGTTTGTACACAACCTTAATGTCCACTTTTTTCAAAATATTTTCCATCCATCTTGTTAATTGGACATCAAATGGTATTACCATGAATTTCTTTGTGTTCTGATCCTTTTGAAAAGTCGAAGATTCTTTCAATAATTTTCTGAACTAATGTTTTCTAATTAATTTATCTACAGTGTTCTTATTATAACCATTCACTTCAGATACCTCCCTAATTAATTTTAATTCTTTGTTATAATTATCTTTATTTAAAGGAAAATTAATTAATCTATTTACCATAAAATTTAAACTAGCCATCTTATTTTGGAAGCTATGATTTGAATCGTTAGGAATGTATCTCGAAGTGGTGATGTTTTTTCTAAAAATATCAAAATCTAACCTATTCTTATTGTTTCTACTGACTAAAACATCCAGAAATGGTAAACTATCGTTGTTTTTGAGTTCATGCATGAATATTATATCTTGGCATTTACTATTTAAATTTTTAATAAAATCATCTATATTTTCATTCATAACACCTCTTATTAAGCTGAACAACAAGAAGGAACGCCAATTGGCAATGCTCTCTCACCGTTCTTAGCCAACTTATTTATGTGGTAAATTTGAAACCTAGGCAAAAGATGAATTCAGTTACTTTCCGAAGGTACGGTTAAGATATGTGGATGACGTTTTTGCCATTTTCGATTTGAAAAATCAAAATGAGTCTCCTGATGATGCTAACATGGTTAGCGAAACGTGCGTCGAGCAGTTCAAAAAAAACTGATTTGGTGTTTAGTGGTAAATCTCTTCAAGTTTAAGATAGGAGTTACCATTTAAAATTTTTAGGTAAAGGTTACTGGAGGTAGGGAGGTGAAACGCAATATATCAGATATAACGGATATTGGTTTTGAACTTCCTCCTCGATGTTTTTGTCTAGAGCAAATTTTCATTGCCAGAAGAAATAATTAGGGTGGTTAGTTTTAAATTGAAAGCATTGTATATATATATATATATATATATATATATATATATATATATATATATATATATATATATATATATATATATATATATATATATATGCTGTTGTATCGCTGGTTCTTTACCTCTACGTACGTCGTACGTACGTCGTATATGGTGGTTACTCCAACAATTCGTAGCTTAACCGACTGTGAGTCGGTGTATTATCTTGATGGAAACGGATTTTTTTTTTCGCTAAACCAGGTCTTTTCTCACGAATTTTTGCATCTAATTGATTCAAAAGGTTTGAGTAATACTGTCCTGTTATTGTTTTACCGCTTTGAAAGTAATCAATTAAGAAAATGCCTTTTGCATCCCAAAAAATTAATGCTATAACTTTTTTGGTCGATTTTGACCACTGTGGGAGCTTCGGAGCTGCACAACCGGGCTCTGCCCACTCTGCGGTTTGTTGTCACAGTTCAGGATCGTGGTGGTGTATTCTTTCACACAAGATCCAAATGTTGGCTAGAAAGTTTTATTCGAAGTCGTTTTTTATCAGAATTTAACAAATGCGACACCAATCTTGCCCATAATTTTCTCAAACCCCATTCATTTTTCAAAATATGAAACGCCCATTCAGCTGAGATGTCCATGACCCTGGAAATTTCACTCAAAATCAATTGTCTATCATCCATAACCATATGACGTATAGAATTAATTATTTGTTCAGGACGAGGATCATCATACAGGCTTATACGACCACGTTGAAACTTACTCTGCCCACTTACAAACCATTGTCTTTGAAGGAACGGACTCCTCTAATTCATTTACCATTTCACTATGAATTTTCATTTCCTTTAAACTTTTTTTTACAAAGAATTTAAAAACTGCACGAATTTTCAATGTTTTCTATTTAAAAAAATATCCCTGATACGTTTACTTTAAGCTGCTGTTTTTATACGAATGAATTGACAAATCGACTTGAAACTTCACATATGTTCATATGAAGGATGAAACTTCAAAAAATGTAGTACCTTATATAGTTCTTTTACGACCTTATAGGTGTCGCTCCGCGTAATGTACCATTAGCCTAGTATATCAAAGCAAAACAAGAATATTTAGAGAAGCAAAAAGCGAAGTAATTTTTACCCAATAATTTACTTTTCTTATAAATTATTTGCAGTGACCTTGGTAACTATTTTCTATAATTTTATTTTACTCATACTAATAATGATTCTGTCTCTTTTATAAGCCTTTGTTTATATCACAATTAATTGAAAATATCATATTCACCCGGTATTTTAAAATATTTTGTTGTTTATTTGAACCGTTCGTACCTTTTTTTTTATTGTCAATATGAGACTGTCAAGGTAATGTGAGCATACAATAATATATTTTACGATATTAAAATAATATTATTGTAGAAAATTTATCTAGTGAATGGTTTAAGGATATGTAATTATTTTATCTACTCTGCTCTCGATTTCTTGTAGGTAGTAGTTGTAAATAGTAGTAGTAGTAGTACATTTATAAAGCAGTAAATATTGTTTCTTCACGTTTTGTTGTTAATACATCAACACGTTTTGTTTATTTCAAACGTATAAATTTTAAAAAAAGAACGCAGTCATTGGAACTGCCGACAGAAGTGAAAACTTGAATCTTTGGAATAACTTTTTTTTTATTTTTAATTGATTATTCTTTAAATATATAATTTAAAAATGTATAATTTTTGTTCACATAGGATCCAGGATCTAAACAAATATAGAAAATGAACATTTAGAAAAATAATTGAAATTGAAAAATAATGAAATTAAATGATATAAGTTTATAAATAATCATTTTACAAAAAATAACAAAATACGTATTTTATTTCTGACAATTTAAACCAATAAACAATAATTTTGAGAAATTAAATTGATTATAAAATTTTATTGAATTTTTAATTTTAAAATCCGCGACGAAAATAATATCGAACAACTAGAAATATGTTTTACCACGCTACTAAGATAACTCTGAAATATTCATTGCACGATGTATTGCAGAGATTAAATATTAGAAAAATAAATAATATCAAATTTTTCAATATAAATATTGATACCAATATTGGAAATATTCGAAAATAAATGCTTTGTTTTTGTTATTCATTTTTCTACATAAAAATATTTCCAAATTAAGTACTCGCTCTTGTGATTCTACAATTAAAATAATGATTATCTAAAATACAATTGGCGTTGCCAGTTTGGCTCAACACGTCACTGGTATGTCGGTGACGCGAACCCATAAGTTTTGCCCCTACTGAAAATCGCCCAAAACGGCTAAAAAGGTTTTCGCTTCAAAAAAAAAAAAAAAAAATAAAAACAAACTTGGCCGAATAATAATTGTGTTAAAAATGGATCGTACTATTCATTGTACAGCTGCTGAAGAAGTGCAGATTTTAACATTGCTGAAAGAAGCAAAAACACTAAGGGAAACTGCACGAATTGTCGGTCGTTTAAAAAAAAATGGTGGAAAATGCCCTATTTAAATAACCAGCTCACGAAAACCGTGTAGCTAGAAGAAATAACGACACTTCATACGGACAGGAAGATTGCCCGAATTTCAAAAAACGACTCATTTCGTTATACGACATAATCGTTTACCTAAATTAAAAGTGAACTGGGATGAGCCAGAAAAGTCCCTTAGTTACCCGCCAAGATTGTAAAACAACATTTAAAGTTTACACAACATCAGTTAAATTAGTATGGTGAAAAGGGAATCAAGAAATGGCTCAATATTTATGGACGAATGAAACAAAAATATATTCAATATGTTCTGATGATAGGCGATATGTTAGAACACCACCCAACCAAGAGTTATACCAAAACATACTATTAAAGCTATAAAGCCCGGAGGCGGTAAAATAAAGCTGTGGGCAGCTTTAAGCAAAAAATGCGCCGAAATAATAAAACACAAAGGTCATAAAACTATCCATTATATGTTATAAAATATTTATGTGCGATTATAATAATATATAACTGTTAATAGTATGTATTATGCTTGTTTCTTGGTTGGCTTTATTTTTATGATCACATTTTCAAGTTATTTTTTCTAAAATTTTTGTTAAATATTATTGTTTAAGTTGTAAATATCTGGTAGTTACCCGATGTTAGACGGGCCACGAATGGTCTCGCACAGTTTAGCTGTTGCGGTTGTTTACCGCAGGATAGCAGAACTGCATGTGATTGCAGCCACCATTCTACATGGCCAATTTATATGCTCATGGCTTTAGTCGTTCCTTCGTCTGCTCTCCAGGCGTTCAGCTTGAGCTCAGCTTAGGATGGATTAAGGCCAGAAATCGATCTTGGGAGACACTTACAGGCGCTTTGGATGAGGGATGAAGGATGAAGGAATGACAAAGCATCAACGTGGAGCGCGACTGATTTTTTTTTGGTTTATATATATATATATATATACAGTATATATATATATATATATATATATATATATATATATATATATATATATATATATATATATATATATATATATATATATATATATATATATACAGTATATATATATATATATATATATATATATATATATATATATATATATATATATATATATAATCCAGATTATGAGCGAAGCCAACGAGAAAGACTTTCGCGGATCGCCGAGCCACCAATCAGATTCCAGATCTCTAGTTCGCAAATTAGTCAGTAGGGGCCTATTTATAGATTTTGAAATTTTCAATAATCATCATAACTTAAAACGCATAAAATACAATAACATTTATTAAGATACTTGTTAATTATACGCCCACCCAGCATTGAAACGCCATGATATATCGATTTTCGATTATTTTATATATCGAAAATATTTTGGTTATATATATCTAATCTATGATTTTGGTTCTCTACATCTGACATGTTTTTTATTTTGCTTTGTCAGGAATACGTTAATTTTACTATAATATAGTATGATACTATATTTTTACCGATTTTTTATTAGAACTTTAACTATTTTAACACTGCTTTCTTTGTAAAATAGGTGCTATACGCCATTTTTTAAATATAAATGGAGCATAACTCTACATGTTTAAGCTGTATGAGGATATTGGCCTATAAAAAAAATTACAAGAACATTTGCTGAACCCTTGCATTGGTTATAAAGGTAAAATCAAATGTCTTGGTCTAAAATGTGGTCTCCAAGAAGTCAAGTTCAAGTGCAAGGAGAAAAGTTGTCATTCAAGTCTTACAAGGCAGATTTTTCAAGTACTTAATTATGCCGATAGTATTAATTTTGTTGTTCTTTTACATTCCCCAAATTACATCGTGAATATTACTTGTTTTTAAATAATATAATATATGGCAACTTTTAATTACACATTTTAAAGAACGGAATCAAGAAATTGAGGAGAATGTTTCCTTTTATATAAAGGTTGTATGCCATTCCAACTGCCGTAGATCCAGGCATTATAATAGTGAATCAACTAGAAAAAGAGGAATAACAAGCCAAGGAACCAACACAATTGATTCATTTAGCCCATCCTCAGTGGTGAACTTTTTTAATTATTAATAATAAAATTGCCTAATCTAAAGAATGTGTATAAAGTCGGAAACGAGCAAACTCTAAAAGGTTTTAATACGTTAAAATAATAACCGTTTCAGCTTTATTTTTTTTATTTTAGAACAGACATTACATACATCATTTATTTTTTAGATATACTTATGGATTATATTGATTAATGCAATGATACAATAAAAGGCTAATGTAAACAGTATGTTTGCATTATTTTGAAAATAGTGAAAATTGAACGACCATTTATATTAATAAATAAACCTATAGAAACCAACATGTATATCATTCATCAGCGGATTTCTTAAAATATATGAATACATGTACTAAACTCATGTAAATATAGTTTACTGCCCTGTTCTCCAGTAACCTCCTGAATTTAAATTCTTCAATAAGCATAAAATTCCACATTCCATTTGGTTCAATTCCCTATGTGAATTCTACTATATATGATGCTAAGAAATTCATGTTTGGCTTCTTCTTTTTCTATTTCCCCACTTCACAGAGCACACATTCTTATTCAAGGATAAAATTAAATAGAAAAACTGTTAAATTAATTTTCTGCATCAGGTAATATTAATGGTAATAATTAAGGGTGTCACTTCTGTAATTATTGTTTTTTTTGTACCAATGTAGTATGATTCTATTTGTATGGTCTATACACTTTTTCCATATTTCTGGAGTAATTTGGTTAAGGCTCCTGCCACAAAGCTAAAATATTGTTATCACTAAGCCCATCCTTTCCAATATGTTTATCATAATATTGTTTTGCATTGGCCTATATTAACTCTATAGCGTTAAATTCACACTGGTAAGGTGGTGTACGAAGCACTTCATACCCATGTAACCGAATTTCCTCATCTACTATATAATTTTTTTCAGTTCTATACTTTTTTGCAATTTGTAATAATTCTAACTTTGTTAGGTTTCTTTGAAAATCGATATTATTTTTTTCCAACCATTCCATAATGTCCTGTTTTCTGAAACTTAGGTCTGGCATTTTTTCACTGATATGGAGCACTATCAATTATTATAAGATATGGTTCCTCTAAATTACACAGAAGTTTATTTCTCAACCGCTGCAGAAATAAGTCGTTATTAATTTCCCCATGATAATCACTACTTTTATTCTTTGAAGAAAATACCAGGCCTGCACTTGGAATAAAGCCATTCTCAGAACCTGCATCTACTACAATAAATATTTTTCCTTCAAAGCCTAATGGACATTTTACACTTTTTAGAGAAGTGTCTTGCCGAGATTTTCTAGGATTTGCTTTTGAAAATATCCAAGTTTCATCTAGAAAAACGACTTTTCTATTTTATTTTCTAAATTTTCTACATAAATTCTCAAAAATGTACGTTGTGCAGCAATAGTGGCTTTTTCAATCAATTATCTCCTGTTGTTATCCTTTTTGTATTTGAAACCAATAGATAGTAGAACCCTTTGCTAAGAACTATTGCTTATTGGACATTGCTTATGGATTTTTCTGCAAGTTCATGACTTAAACTTGATAGCGTGATGTGCTTTTCTAAAAGAGGAAGAATAATAAATACATAATAATATTAATAATTTAAATAAAAGCTCCTTAAAATATTGTTATCAATTTTGTAAATACTTACTCTCAGAATACATGCGATATATAACATATCGTATTGCACATTTGCTGCTATCAGACAAATCAAATGTTTTTGTTTTTTTTCGGGGCCGTGTCTTTTGTGGAGATTTTACTACATTATTATTTTGAAGTAAATGCTTTCGGATTCTGGTCATAGTACTCATGGATATATCTAATGCTTGAGCTACACTCTGCATCAAATAAAAGAAAAACAAATAAAACAGATGTCCTAATATTTAATAATAAAGTATTTAAACAATATAAACTGCAAGCTACCAGTAAAAAATTAAAAATGCTATCAGGCCCAATGCACATAAAATTAAAAGAATTTCTTTGATACATTTTAACCCATATTCCTGGTATAACTTGCAATTTTAACATTATATTTCGATTTCTGTAGTTGTTACTTTATACTTACTTACTGAATTGCTGACAGCGGTATTAGGGGACCCCCATTAGATTTCTCGTTTTCAAAATAGTTCAACAAATTAATCACTAGCTGTTGAGACTGAGAACTGAGTGTACTGAGAACTAACTATACAATATATAATGAACATATCTTTATTTTATCACTTAAACTGTGGTGTAAATATTGAAAAACACTAATACGATAACAATAATACGAACTAAACAAATGACAGAAAACGTCAACAATTTTAGGTTATATATATCTTATCTATGATATAAGGTGACCAATGGGAACTACACACGAAATTACACGATAAAGCTAGGATAACCGGTTTCGCTGCTCTCTCTTTCCAACGTGTGTGTTAAATGCATTGATTATATTCTTGAACTTTCCTAAAGTAATACTTCTTTGTCTAACACGTTGCAAATTTGAAATAAGGATTTCTTAGCTTTCACCTTACTGTTCTGACGTCAGGTTTCGTGAATCGGACTGTATATTCTGACAAAGCCTATTCTATCCATCCAATTTCCGACCACTTTTTCAAGCAATTAGAGTGTTATGTCCAAGTTATGTTGGCTTCCAAGACGTCAATAGTTACTGGTTTATCGGTATAGGCCAAATATTTAGCATAACCTAAAGGAAATAATCTAAAGGCGTTAAAACACATGGCCTTGGTGGCCAATTAACAGCTTCGTTCCTCGAAATAATTTTCTCACCAAATTGTTCCCTCAATAAATTGATTGTTGCGTTGACTATATAACATATGCAGCCGTCCTGCTGTTGGAACGTCATCTCCTCTAGATCAATATCATTCATATCCATAATTAAATAATCATTAATCATCGCTCTGTAGCGATCTCCATTAACGAATTGATAAATTTGGATCAACACTGCCAGCAACAGCGGTGATATTTTCTTCGAAATGTACATGTTTTTGTTTTTTGTTAGCATCGAGCGCAAAATTCGTTCGGAACTTCCTTTGCGCCCATACTAATTTCATTCTTTCGCTATGAGCTTTTTTCCTTTCGTCAGACCAAGTTGTTCCAGTCTTCCTACATTTTTCTCTCTGGCCAACCTTCCAAACGTTAACCTTGTGTCTGAAACAGCCTCTATCCTGAATTTCACTTTGTGTAATATTTGCTGATCTTAGGTCCTCTTTAATTGCCGCAATCCATTTAATTGTTTCTACTTTAGCTCTACTCCTATTTTCATAAACTTCGACTATTTGTCTAGTTGATGTGTCCGTAAAACTTAAGTCTTCTTTTTCTCATATCGCTATGTATATCTGTGTATTGTTTGATTTCTTGGTTTTCTCGAAATCGGTATGTTGTGCTATTTATTTGTTTGGGGCCTAGGATTTTTCTTATGATTTTTCTTTCTTTCTTTTCAATGTCCTCGATGTCCCTCTTTCTATTCAAAATGAGCGTTTCTGCAGCATATAGACATTCTGGCTTAATAACCGTGCTGTAATGTCTCAGTTTTGTGTTTTTAGATAGGCATTTTTTGTTGTAAATATTTTGTGTAAGTCTCAATGCCGTTTCCATTTTTTGATATCTGCCCTTATTGGCCGCTTTTTCCAACCCACTTTCCATGATTATTTCGCCCAAATATTTGAATTGAGAGACTCGTCTGATGTTACCATATTTTGTTTTTAGAAATGGTGTTCTTAGTCTGTTGCAGGTCATGTATTGTGTATTTTCAAAGGAAATTTGGAGTCCTACCTTTTCTGCTGTTTCTTTTAGGATTTCAATCTGTTTCTGTGCCGTTAATACATCTTGAGCTAAAATTGCTAGATCATCAGCAAATGCCAGACAATCAATTTTGATGTTGGTTCTCCCCAGTTTAATGGGCTGGTCAATATTCAGTGCCGACTTTTTTTCACGCCACTCCTGTAATACTTTTTCTAGAACACAGTTAAATAAGAGTGGCGAGAGTCCATCCCCTTGTCTCACACCAGTTTAAATTTTGAAGGGCTTTGAGATGTCACCCATGAATTTAACTTTTGACCTCGTGTTAGTTAACGTTGCTTTAATAATGGCCAGCGTTTTCAGATCTAGTCCTTGTTCTTTCAAGATTCGGAATAAAGATTCGCGGTCAATAGAATCATATGCTTTTTTGAAATCCACAAATGTACAGACGAGATTTTTATTGTACAGTTTTTGATGTCTTAGAATCAACTTTAGATTCAGGATCTGTTCAGGGCAGGATCTGCCCGATCGAAAACCTGCTTGATATTCACCAATGTTCGGTTCTAACTGTCCCTGTGCTCTGTCTAGTAGACATTGAGATAGAATCTTGTAACAAACTGGGAGAAGAGATATTCCTCTATAGTTGTTTACATCCGTTCTATCTCCTTTCTTATGTAGTGGATGGATTAGAGCATCTTTCCAGTCTTCCGGAATCCGTTCAGTTCGCCAAACTTCTTGTAGAATTTTGGTTATTTCCTTGATTGTTCAGCGGATTTCAAAAGTTCAGCAGTGATTCTATCTTCACCAGAAGCTTTGTTATTTTTAAGCCGCTTGATTTGCCTAATTATTTCCTCTTCATTCGGTGGTAATGAATCTGGGTTTGTTTGTTTAGGGTTTAGTGTTGCTAATTTGTTTAAGGGCTCAGGACAGTTTAGTATTTGTTCAAAATATTTCGCAAGTTCTTTGCAATTGTCTTGGTTATTTAGACCTAATTGTCCGTTTTCCTTTTGAAAGCATAGGCTCTGCGGTTGATAGCCTGTTAATTTAATGTTTTAGTAAGTTTTAAATGTTTTGTAAAAGTTTCGGGTGTTATTTTTTTGGAAATCTTTTTCTATTTCATTAAGTTGATTGTTTTCATATTTTCTTTTAGTTTGTGTAATTAGCTTCGATGTTTCTTTTCTTACTTCCAAAAAGATGTTATAGTTTATTGCTGTTTTTTGACTGTTCCAATCTTTGAATGCTTTACTTCGGCTTAATACTGCTTGCTCGCAAACTTCATCCCACCACGGATGTTTTCTACGTTTTTGTAAAGGGACCAACTTTAAGGCTGTTTTAATAATTTTTTGTTTTAATTTTTGCCAGTTCTGTGCAGGTTGTTTATCAAGCTCTTCTGTTAGGGCTGGTTTTATTTTAGTTGGGTCAAACTTTGGTATTAGCAGCCTTTTTTGAATAATTTTTCGAGGTTTTAAGCTAAGTTTGATTCTAGTCAAGTGATAGTGATCCGTGTCTATATTTGCTCCTTTCCTGACTTGAACGTTTAAAATCTCTTTATAATTGGGGTACGAAATGGCAACATGGTCAATTTGAAATTCACCCACGTACGTGTTTGGGCACCTCCAGGTCTTTTGTTTTGTTATTTTCTTCTTAAAATGGGTTGGCATTATTTTTAGATTAAACTGCGAACATAGTTCAACCAGTCTTCTACCATTATGGTTAGTCCATTTATGAGCGAGAAAACTGCCTACTGTTTTCCTGTACTTTTTTTCTTTCCCTAGTTGGGCGTTGAAATCACCCAATAGGATTTTTACATGGTTAGAGGGAATTATAGTGATAGTCTTTTCTAGAATTTCCCAGGACTTATTTACTTTTTCAGGATTAGATTTATTTTCTTCGTTAACCGGGAGGTGTGCATTGATTAATGTATAGTTTTTGTTAGCACAGTTGAGGGATAGTGTCATAAGTCGATTATTTACTGGCTAGACATTTGTTATAGAACCAAGAATGTTTCTTGAGACAGCGAAAGCAACACCGAGATGTGGTACATTTTTGAGTATTATTTTGTCCGTTTTACTTTTAAAAAGTCTGTAGTTGCCGAATTCCAAGGTGTTATCATCTATCAATCTGGTTTCTTGCAAAGCTAAAATTTGGATTTTTTGCTGATTTAATGTTCGCCCCAATTCGTGCAGTTTTCCTGGACGCAGGAGAGAATTGATATTTACCGTTCCAAAGAAAGTTTTTATTTTCGGTTTCAGACGTTGGCCAGAGGTCTCCGACTCCCTCTGAAAGATTTTGCGTTTAAGCCCGGACGCCCCAGAATCCGAATATATATATATATATATATATATATATATATATATATATATATATATATATATATATATATATATATATATATATATATATATATATATATATATATATATATATTGTTACTTAAAACTATGTATCTATAAAAAAAACAGTTATTAACATTGTATAATCTTATTTATTTTTGTCAACAAAATCTGTGAGAATATTGTGTATCAGGTATTTTTACCAAAGATCTGTCAACTCTCTGATGACAGCCTGATGAGAGTCAGATTCTCTAAATCTAATATTGCTCAAAGATCTGTCGATAGTGATATGTTTGGGTTATCTGAGTTCAATTTTATCCTTGAATATTTATTTTGTCTTATGTTTCTTCTCTCTATTGTTTTCTTAGTATCTTCTATTTTCGATTATTTTTCTATATCATCATTTTGATCTTACCTCACTGTATGTCCTTACAACTTTATTTCATGTCTTCTTTTAATAACCCTGTCAGCTCCCATTTAATTAATCGTTTATTTGTGGAGCCAACTTTCTACTTTTAAGTTCAATCTTTAATTGTTTTCTTTTTTGGCTTGTTTTATCCTGTTTTCAATACACACCTCTCTGACGTGTGTACAAAATTATATAAGTTTCTTTGACTTACTTATTTAGTCCTTCCTCTTAATAGCCGAAGGTGTCAAGGTGAAACTACATTTCATGTGTTAACGAAGTTTCTTCATAATTTACGGTTCTTGACTACATGAACTGGTGCCATCCTGCCATGTTTTGCATCTTCTTTGAATTGTTTCTGTGATGTCCTTATTCCATATCTTACGCGGCCTTCCTCTTTTGTTACTTCCCATCTCTCTAGTTTTCTAAATTTTTTGAGTAACTCAATAAAAACTAATGCCCCATCTGCCCTGCCGTATGGTATTGATATGGTACTTTGTGGTATAAAGTAAATAAATTTTATAAATATCGATTTTTAATACCTGATAAGGCCCTTAGATCATATGTAAGTAAAGCCTTCGAAATAAGTATTTCTGGAAGATAAATGTTCCAAAATTAATTCATGGAAATACGGAATATAAAGTGTGTTGAAGTTTCTTGTTTTTGTTATTGTTTGGAGAATATATAACAATGGCCTCAGTAATTATTACAATAGTTTGATTCAGCTCGCATCAATAATCTTTTACGTTTCATCGTAAAAATTTCGATAAAATAAAAATATCATATTCACCCCGTATATGAAAATATTTTGTTGTTTATTTCAAACGTTCGTAGTCTGATACATTTCGATAGCAAAAAAGTTCGAGCTGATTCACATACATCCATGTCCTGTATTGTTTTTTTTTGTTTTCGATTATTCATTTCTTTAGTGTCGGTTAAATATGTTAGACGATATCTGCTTTTTGGTACTTTTCCATTTCCTTTGACTATCCATTTTTGTATCAGAACATTCTATATACGGTGTGTTAAAGTTTTTGCGTTTTTGTGTGTTGCAGAAAATCTACTGTTGTCCAAGGTAGGACCATTATAGTGGTATTTTTTTTTATCTAGATTTCAAATTAAAAAACCTTTTTCATTATAATGATTGACAGGAAAATGTGAACATACAGTATATTTTAAGATATCAAAATAATTTTATAGCATGAAATTTATCTGGCGAAGGGTTTAAGGTGATATAATTATTTTATCCACGTTGGTTTACCAATTTTTTGTAGGCAGCAGATGATTATTGTTCGAATTTTATTAGTTTAATACTTGGAAACTAGTACCTCATCCTAACAACAATTTACAATAATTTTCAATGAAACTTTGTAGATTAAAATAGACAATTATGGGTCCATATTAATATGGATGTTTTCCTTAATAAACGGAACTAAAAAAACGAAAATATATGTAAAAATATTCAAAAAACAAGAACATTTTTTTCCCGCGTTCCACTTAAAAATCTTTCCAGACCAGTTTCTGGCCTTAAACCGTCATTGGTCAATCTGTAGCTGAACGTTCGAAAGCAACTCAAGAATTGACCAGGGTCCTGAACATATTCAACATATATTTTTTAAAAAAGAAATAAAACAATGTTTTACTTTGTTATCTATCACTTTTATTTTTAAACAAAATTTGTGTGACTATAGTTTCGTGAAACGACTTTACATTTTCAAACATTACTTTAAAACCGAGAGTTTTAAAGTGTAAGTAAGTAAGTAAAGTTAAAGTGTTTTAAATGTCCTATACCTAAACCCAATAATTTTACCAATATCCGCCATTTTGTAAAAAATATAGGAGTTGTAGACTCTATTTTGCAGTGTCATATTTAATTTATTTTTTGATGTAGGATTATTATTTTTGGTAGGAATATTAGTGAAACTATGACTTAATTTTTAGTGTAAAAAATGTATCTACGTTATACAAGGTGTCCAGGATAACTGAGATAAATGAAAAAAAATGTAAAACATCATTTTATAAAAAAGGAATAAAAATTCTATTCTATATAAAAAAAATGTATTCCTTTACAAGAAAATGAACTATCACAAAGTGATGGGCAAATCAATCAATAATTCACAACATATCTCAATTTTTTAAAAATGGAATGTCTATATTTTACAATATTAATAAGACAAAATCTTCTATTCTTCCTATACCCATCTATCATAATTTCCGAGATTTTTACATTTTTGTTTTTAATATTTCATTTTTAATGGAATTTACCTTAGACATTTTAGTAATAACGTCATAAAAGTCAATGCAAATACCAAATATTGCTCTAGTATAGCTTTTAAACAGTTTTTATATGATACAGAAATAAAAGAGTGTACTCCTTTCATAATTAAATAGAAAGAAATATTTTTATGATCTATTATTTTGACTATCAAAAAGAAATGTGAATATCCAATTACAACTTAAAGCACGCAAATAGCCTAGACACCCTAGACAATCATGGCGTAGTAACTAATGAACCAAAGGGTCAATTATTTGGACTTTGTGAACTGCCAAATTGTGTAATACAGGGTTTATTAGAATAGAAAGTAGAACGAAAATGCATTTTCTATAGAGGAATTGATCTACTTTTTGGTCGCAAGTGATAAAACTCTTTTTTAGCAAGTAGAATTTACACACAAAGATTCCCTAATGTCGAACGTCTGCATTTGCGTTTATACGCCTGAAAGAGCGATTTGAAAGAACTGGATGTCTCGATTACGAAAAAAATCTTGGAAAGGCAGAAAAAAGCTATGAGTGAAGAAAACGAATATTTAGTTCTTCAAGCTGTAAATAAAAATCCGCATGCAGGCAGATAGAAAACGAGTTAGGCGTTAAAAAATCCACAACTAACTAGGAAATATAAATTTCATCTGTATCATATACAATTAGTTCAAGAACTAAATCAACTGAGAAATAGAAAAATATAGAGAACTTAACTTTGTCAAATATAAACTCATTCACGGATGAGGCGACTTTCAACAAAAATCGCTACGTCCACCGACATAACTTCCACCATAGCAGCAGTGAAAATCCAAGATACATTATCCCTTTAGATCATTGGCATAGATAGTCTCTTAATATGTGGGCTGGTATTATGGTGGGCTGGTAATGGACCACATTACTTACCTCATAGCCTCAACGGGGATAATTAGCTTGAGTTCCTGTAAAGCGTCTTACCCGTATTGTTAGCTGAGGTTCCAATATTTAATGAAGACAGTAGTGTTGTGTTCCAAATTCGTGGATTGGGAGGGATGGCCTCCACGGTCCCCAGACCGAACTCGGTTCAGAAATTGAAACTAGAGAAGATTTATTCCAACGCATAGAGGCGGCTTTCGTAATAATTTAAGAAGACATTCTTTTACGTACTACTACGGTGAAATGAGGGGATGATTACGCACGTGCATACGCAACGGAGGTCAGCAATTCGAGCAAGATTTGTGATTAATTAAAACATTGATTATTAAGATTTTATTTTTACTTCAAGTCCAAGGAACGTTAGTACCCTATAAAAGAAAGAGATAGCACCCAGACTTCACTATGCAAGAGTGAGATATCATTTTCTACCTAATTAGCGTATGTTATTTACGCAAATAAGTAATATCTAATATCGGCCTAATGCGTGCCGATACACAAAGTTAGCAAAATAGTGAAGTTGGTAAAACGTTTTTATGGCTTGAATGCAATCCGTTAGACAGAGGATAAACCCGAGAGTTTTTTTAAGAATTCGGAGACCATGATCGCTTTTAGTTTTCTTTTATATGCAATTAAAAATTGGCCGACCGCGGTGATCTAGTGGGTTAGTCGCCCGCCTGGCAATCCAATGGTCCCGGGTTCAAATCCTGGTTTGGGCATGGATGTTTGTGTGCGTATTTGTATGTGTTTGTCGGTATTGGTAAGTCACTAAATAACGCCTTTGAGCGTTGACGTGACTTAAATAAAAAAAAACATAAATAAAAAAAAATTAAAAATTGAGCTTTAAGTTGTTTAATTGAGCTTTTACTTTTTCCAAAAACTTTGCGAGTCTATAAAAAAAAGTAGATGTCGCTTGCCTCATTTTAATAGAACCCTACAATATTAATTACACATCAAGATAAAAAAATAATTTGGATGCTATACCAATAACTTTTTCTTTGAATTCAAGTTTTAATGCTGACTTTTGGAATTTTTCAAATAAACAATTAAATAATTAACATAAAAAAACCTGTTGGCCCAATAATGCTTCATGGAGGCTGAGAAGATCACAAAAGACTCTTTCTATCGGCCATTATAATTTGGCAAACGATGCGCACCAAACACTCTGTATATCTCTATCTTTTTAACTTTAAATTTGTTAAAGAACAAATTTATCAAATGCCACCTACCACAATAGAGCACATGCAAATTTGAATAAGAAATGTGTTTATGAATATTAATAAGGCAATGCTAATTACAGTCAATTGTTTTTTTGAACATAGGCTTGGAGTAGGCTTGGTTGGAAGGAACCATTGAGCAATGCATAGACAAGTCCTTGGACCGTCCTCATGCCAATGTTCCAAGCCGTGGCGCGAGCCTGAATCGAGCCTTTGCTGAACAATGGGCGAGCAATAGTCCGAGCCTTATATGATGGCCATGTTCCAAGCTTCAGGACACAAAACGTCGAACCTTGGATCGGATTTTGGAAAACCAAAAGATTAACCTTGGGCCGAGCCTTGAAATTTAATAAACCATGACTGGCTCTAGGCTTCTGAAACGAAATTATTGAACTTGGATCAAGCCTCAAGATGCAATAAATTAACACTGGTCCAAGTCTTGGAAAACTAATTGGATTGTTTATTACTTCTACATGAAAACCGCCAGATGGAGAATTTGTTACATGCGTAATTGAGTTGTCTAAAATAAAATATAACATTATTAATCATATTATTTATTCAATCGTTTACATATATTGATAATTAATGAAACTTACTAAAAGAACATTCAGTTTCAATGTAGTTATTACTATTCTTATTTTTTTTACACAAATGTTTCAACTGAATTACCACTGTTATCTGTGTCCTCCCACTCTGGATCAGATTCTAAACTTTTGAGATAGCGTTGCTTTTTGATTTTATAATAAAAAGCTGAAGAGCTGAAGCATTTATGTGACATGACGTCAACAAATGTTTTTGCAGGTTATGTTACCAATATATTTACCTAATGATAATAATTAAAACACTTGGTATTTGTTTCACAATATATTCAAGATATTCTCTAACATGTTTCGGCCTCGCGACCATTCTCAAAGAGAGTTATGTATAAACTAAACTAAAGTTTCAAAGTGCTGTCTAATGGAAGTCGGTTTTTTCATCTCGTTAAATTTATTACACTATCAATAATTGGAGTATTACCGAAGTCTAGCTGGGTGTTTGTTAGGTTTTTGCCATCGTATATGGCTTTTTTAATTTCGAAAATTTCCAGGTAATTTAACAGCCTGCTTTTATTGCAGCTATGTATTAATTTGGTATTATTAATGTTAAAAAAATGGTTCTGGTCTATACAATGTTCGGCAAAGCCCGTCTTTCTCTGATTGTGTAAAATTGAATATTTATATTCTTTTAGCCTATCATTGAGCGATCGGCCCGTTTGGCCTATATAAATAGCGTCACACATATTACATTTAATTTCGTATACTCCAGATTTGTCACAAAATTTTGCTCTTTCTTTGTTATTGTTTAACATCGATGTAAGATTATTCTTATTAACAGAGATAATATTAATATTTTCGTTCTTTAACTGATTTGTGATTCTTGAACTTAATTTGTGAATATAGTTTATAGCATGCCAATTTTTAGAATCTTTTTTGGGTGTTGCGGCATAAAAATGTTTGGTGTTGTTCTTCTTAATCTTGTTTTTTATCATTTTATCTATGATGCTTGGCTGATATCCATTATTCCTTGCGATATTTTTGATAATATTAAGTTCTTTTTCATAGCTGTCTTTTTTAAGTGGAATCATTAGAAGTCTGTGGGTCATACTATGAAAAGTGGACATTTTTACATTCCATGACTGATTTGAACTTGCATGAATAATTGTATCGGTATACGTGGGTTTTCTAAATATTTCGAATTCTAATTTATTCGGTGTTCTTATTATTTTTAAATCTAAGAAATTTAATGAATTATCCGTCTCTGTTTCTATTGTGAACTGGATTTTTGAGTTTACACTGTTTAAATATTCAAGAAATTGACCCAATAGTCTTTCTGTACCGGTCCATATGCAAATAATATCATCGACATACCTGGCCCAAAAATGTATGTGTCTTGTATAATTAGTGTCGCTAAATAAATTGTTTTCAAAATTAGCCATATAAATTTCTGCCAGGAAGGGGCTCAGGGGGCTTCCCATTGGTAATCCATTCGTTTGTTGGTAAAATTTTGAATTGAACAGAAAATAATTTTGTTCGGTACATACATCCTCATATCCTCACTGAAAGAATTCATGAATGCAATCTTGAAATCGTACACAAAAATGCTCTCATAGAAGCTATCAATGTATGTACCGAACAAAATTCAAACATGTTAGAGAATATCTTGAATATATTGTGAAACAAATACCAAGTGTTTTAATTATTATCATTGTTACTATGTTTCACCAAGAGCCAACCGCGCAATCAATCAAAAATATTTACCTAAGTTAGCGCACACAGATAGAAATCAAAACTCATTTTTATTATCCACATATAAAGCATATAAAAAAGCATTAATCATTTAAAAATGATTAATTAGAAATTATCAATATATATTGATAATATTATAACGTTTACACAGGTAATATTAAAACAGTAATCAATAGCAGAATGCAAAAATGGATGAACATATAGGGTATTCTGTAAGAAAGAACAAAACTATATCCCGTCAAGGTTTTGTGAGGCACCCTGTATAAATAAAATTAATTTTGAATGATGCAGCCTATTTAGTGGTACAACTCTTGTTCTTATTCTTATTGTTCTCTATCTAGACTATCAAGACATCAACAGATATCGCACTATTGGGACACTCTGTATATGCTATTGTTGCTTAAAACTAATTAACTCTAAAACATTTTCAGATAACCTTTTTTAATTTACCTTATTATAACCTTTATTATATTCAACAAAATGTATAAGGGTAGAGTGAATCAGAATTTATTTACTTTCACTTATCAAAAATCTGGTTGTAGAAGCATGCTTGCCTGATCTGAATTCAGTTTTGTCTATAATTATTTACTGCCTTTTTGTCTTGCCTTTTCTTTTTCTGGTTTTCATACATCTTTTTTTAATAATTTGCCGACCGCGGTGGTCTGGTGGGTTAGTCGCCTGCCTGGCAATCCAAAGGTAGCTGGTTCGAATCCAGCGGTCGGATAGGTGTTTTTCTTTAATTCTTCTGTCCGTCTTATTTCCTACTCTACACACACATTTATATACACTTACATATACACACACGCGCCCACACATATCCACACCTAAATGTCTGTGATTGTTTCTAGACAAAAATGTAAAATCCGACAACGAATTACTCCTCAGTCACGCCAGTTAAAGGCTGGGTATGGCCGAATGCCTTCTGACAAGTGTTCTACGTTGGTCACTCGCCAGACGGTAGGCTTCCTGATAGACTTATGGGTAGGCACATAACCAAGAGTTAATAGCCTGAAAGGCCTGGGTTGTCGGTAGCTGATGACCGTGGTTCGGAACCCACGTTAAGCTCTAGGACCAGTCGCTAAATAGCCTTAGATGCTGATGCGCCTCTAACCGTAAATCCTTTCCTTTCCTTTCCTTTTTTTAATTTGAACAAATAAAAATATTATATACGTCCTTTATTTAAAAATATTTTGTTTTTTATTTCTATCAGTCGTAGCGTGACACATTTTTGTGACAAAAAATTCGGCCTGATTCAAAAACATCCATGTTCTGTAAGGATCTTTTGTGTTTTCGATTATTTATTTCTTTAGTGTCGGTTAAAATGTTAAACGATATCTGCGTTCTGATACTCAATTAATTTGTCTATCGATTTTTAGGTTATTTATAGGACATTTTAAAGGTTATTCTTTATACAGAGTATTACATTTTTTAAGTTCTTGTGTTGCTGAAAGTTTGCTTTTATTCAAGGTAAGACTATGGTACAATGTTATATATTTTTCTGGGCTAGATTTCAAAATGAGCCTCTATACTGAGTAACTTCGAAATATAAACATATAGTATATGTTAGAATATTAAATTTACGTGAATTAATAAATGAATAACAATAATATTAATAATGAATTAATAGTAATGGATGATTTATCTGGTGAAGGGAATGAAATGACATAATTGGTCTATCTCCATTGTTCTAGTGATTTTTTTGTAGGCTGTAGTTTCTTAGTTAGTTTTTATGACTTTATATTCTGATTATATTAGTTTGATTTCAATCTTATATTTCTTTAGAGCGCTTAGGTGCACTGACTTTGATAATTGCCAGGGTACTTTATAATTATATTACAAATAAATTGCGACCTTGTTTATTTGTGATAATTAATATAGTATTTTCTATTTATAGCCTTTTTCTTTATTTACAACTGTTCTATTTACGTCAATGTATATTTCTTTGATGACTTTATATAACACTGTGTTAAACAGGACTGATGCCAATTCATGTCCATCTTACAAACTTTTTAGGAAATCAAATAATACCGTGGTGTATTCCTCGTATTCTAGAGAAATGTTTTTTTTGATCATTTACAAGAAAATTTCGTCATAAACTTTTATAGAATGTTGCGAACAGACTGAAGAGAACGAGAAATATATAATAGAACGTCTGTGAAATTTAAAAACTTCCTTAAAATTGATTTTATTATATCCCACTTCATAAATTTCTAATATCTAAAAAAAAAAAAAATTAATTCTAAACTATTTTCTCGCGATACGAAACAGGCTCATCCATTTCGTTTCAGTGCGGCATTTAAAACTTTTCCGTGATGATTAATTCAATTTCGAATTATACTTAAAATCTGATATTATTATAAAAATCATATTTAAAAATATTTAGCTTTAAACCGAACCAATAAAGTTTGAAAGATTCGAGGAGATATTCTCCTTACGATTTTGATTAAAGGAAATAAACAAAACAGTTATGCATTCAAATACGAAAATTATATTAAACTTTACAGTAACAAAAGTAGTTACTGCCAAAAAGGTCCATCGACCTAAAAATTCGCGGTTGTCCTTACAGGACTACTAGCGAAATGAGTGCTTTATATATCTTAATTTTCATCTTCGTTCGAATAAGTTTAGATCTTAAGACAGAATGCAAGGGATAAGTCATTTTGTTGCCTTTCATAATGCGATTTCTGACATCTCCTGTGATGTTTTCGTCAAGTTTGCTTCATAGGTATGAAAATTGTTTGACAACTTCGATATTGTTATCGCCGATTATCCACTTCTATTCTCTTCTTAGATTGTTTTTTTTATCACCTTTGTTTTGTCTATAATTATTTTTAGACCTCTTCTATTGGTTTTCATCTTTATTTCATCATTTTTTTTCTCTTAACGATCTTTATAATCTTATTAATATATTAATAAATTATCTGGCAATTATCTACTATGTATTTTTCTTTATTTATAACTGTTCCATTTACGTCTCCGTATATTTTTTAACGACTTTATTTCACTATTTTAACTATGCTTTTATAACTATGTTTTTGCCGCTTTGTTAATACTATGCTAAATAGGACTGATGCAAATCCATATCTTTATCACAAACTTCGGTTTCCTTTCATGTTATTTCTTGCTCGTTCTATGTTCTTGAACTTTGAGATTTTTCTCATCTTGAGAGACAAATTTAAAGAAATAGTGGAGCACCCTGTGAGTATCAACGTAGTGCATTATGCTGCAAGAATATTACTACGGTGACTGAAAGTGTCGCTGGAAATCTGAGAACATCAACTCAGCATCGTTCACAGTAATTGCAAAATTTAAGAACTAACTAAAGACACGTTACTTCTTGTTTATAAAATTCAACTATTGTAAGAACTAAAGCCTACTACTGATATTCAACATCGATAGTTTGTCATTTTGTTTTTGAAACAACATAAAATGGATTGTAAATTTAAAGAAAGTATTGTTATCGCCCATTGCCCACTTCTGTTCTCTTCTTGGGTTGGTTTTCTTCATTATCTTTGTTTTGTCTATATTTATTTTAGAGCTGTTATTTTGATTTTCACCTTTATTTCATCTTTAGTCTCTCTTGACGATCTTTGCAATCTTATTAATATCTTAATAAATTATCTACTATGTCTTTTTCTTTATTTATAACTGTTCTATTTACATATTTGTGTATTTCTTTGATGACTTTGTTTAATACTATGTTAAACAGGACTGGTGCTAATGCATACCTTTATCGCAAACTTTCTAGGATCTCAAATAATACCGTGGTGTATTGGTTGATTTTTTCTGTCAGCATTTATACGTCCCTATGTAATCTGTTTCAATAATACAGTCATTTCTTTATTATTACTTATAAAAATCACAGCAGACGATAAAAGTGATGAATCTCCAAGAATAGCATCTAACTTTTTCGTCCTTTTTTTGGGTAACTGAAGTCTTGAATTCGCGTTTTATTTTCAATTTTGTTTGTAACATACAATATTGTAAATTCATGATATAATATACTAATATTTTGGAAAGAAGCAGCTCCCTCTGGCACCGAATTAATATACTTTTCAACTAATCCTGCTAGCATAAATTGTTTTTATTGATAATTTACATGAAAAGTCCCTTGTCCATAAACTTTTATAGAATGTTGCGAACTGACTGAAGAGAACGAGAAATGTATAAAATAACATCTATGTAATTTAAAAACTTTCTCGATATCGATTTTATTATATCCCACTTCATAAATTTCTTTCCAATTTATTTCACGAACTATTTTCTCGCGATACAAAACCGACTCATCCAATACGCTTCAGTGCGGCATTTAAAACTTTTCGTGATATTAATTCAATTTCGATTTATACTAAAAATTTGATATTGTTATAAAAATCTTATTTAAAAATATTCAGCATTAAACCGAATCAACCAAGTTTGAAAAATTCCTGCTGATATTCTCCTTACGATTTTGATTAAAGGAAATAAAACAATTATGCATAATTAAGGTTTACTTTATTCTTTGTGTTAGTGTATTATTTAGAACTTATTAAATAAACAAACTAAGGTTTAAATCTAAATTTCCATGGTATTAAAAAGTGTTATTAGAATTGTTTCGACAGACGGTTCCTTTTTCAAATATGTTATTTCTTCTTATATATTATTTCTGGCTCGTTCTATCATCCTGAACTTTGAGATTTTATCTCGTCTTGAGAGACAAATTTCAAGAAATAGTGGAGCACTCTCTGTGTGTCAATGTAGTGCAATATGTTGTGAGAACATTACTACGCTAACTGAAAGTGTCGATGGAAAGAACACCAACTCAGAATAGTTCACAGCAATTATGGAATTCGGGAAAATACCTTCAGCGAATACTCATAAAAGACACGTTTCTTCTTGGATACAACTGATACAAGAACTAAAAAAAAAATATTTGTTTGTCCCGTAATATCATTTTAAAGTAATTCCAAAGGTTTTTTATAGGATTAAGATCAGGGCTATATGATAGCCATTCCATTACTCTCACATTATTATCGCTGAACCATTATTTCACAGATTTGGCAGTGTGCATGGAGTCGTTATCCTGCTGAAAGACCAAAGTCACTAGCCAATTTTCGTCAGCAAAGGGCCCCATATGACTTTGCGCAATATTTTTGTATTTTCTTGGTTAAAGATACCGTTAATTTTCACTAAAGGACCAACACAAATTTCTGTCACTAAGCGGATTTAAAATATACCGAACGCTTTTATCCCTGCCTATATGACCAGTTGTATTATCTCTAACTTTTATTTATCTTTTGCATTCCTTGAATTTTTCATATGAGAACAACAATAAAGAACATATACTGCTGTGAATAGAAACACCAACAAAAAACATTTATAACAACATTTATTTAATAAGTAGTATATAAACAAGTAGTAAAATGATTACAATTATGCGGGGGAACCTATAAATATCAGAAAGAAATCAGTATCTTGTATAACCCACAGGTGTTCGAATAACTGCCTTAAGTTAGCGTATCATTGAGCGAATCAGGTTCTGGATGGTGACTTAGGGGATATCAGTCTTGCGTCTTGCATACGCCGCCAGAGATCATCCTCCATCGCCGGTGTAAGTATCTGATGTCATATACATGTTCAATTGGTGACAAATCAGGTGAACGGGCAGGCTAGGGTAATGTAGGAATATTGTTTGTATCAAGCGAAGGAGTCAAGCACAGTTCGTGCTACGTGTGGCCGGGCGTTATCCTGTTGTAATGTGCTTACTTGCAACCGTCGAAGAAATGGTAACACTTCGGCATCTATAACCTCTCTCAGGTAACGTTGAGCAGTAATTGTGCTTCGAATGCGTATCAAAGTGCTTCGTGATTCATAACTTAGAGCACCCCAAACCATTACTCCACGTTGTGGTACGTCGAACAACAACACACCTCTTCTCTTCCCGTTCACCTTGATCCGTCCATCATAGCTCAGGAGTGTGAACCTAGACTTATTAGAAAAGACAACACTATTCCATTCCTGGTGCAATTTTGTCGCATCTGACACCATTCCAGACGATGTCGGCGGTGGGTGGGGGCCAGTGGCAACCTCAATAATGGACGATGTGGCTGTATGGTCCGCAATAGCAATCTGGTTGAGCACCAGACCCCGGACGACGACTTCTAGTACCTTCCTCCTGCCACTGACGCCATATACGGAGAATGGTACTGGCCTGGAATTCAACAGTGTAGCAATGTTCCTTATATGACATACAACCCTCTTGCCTACAACACGACCTCCTACACCTACACGACGTACCTACAGTACGACCTCGCTCAAACTCGGACACTCGTCTGCGGCGTCTGGACCGCACTCGTCTGTGACGTGGCATCTTTTACGGCGACTAACAAAATACGACCTACACCGTACCTCTCAACTCAGCGGTTCGCTACCGCGCCGGTAAATAAGTGGGGGGTAGCGACCCCCTTCTATTACCCTAATTTTAAACCATATTAGGCTGTAATTGTAATCATTTTATACGTCTAATATAATTAGCTTTTCCTCGAATTTTCATTTCATTGTCGATCTGTTTTCTTGGTTTTGCATTCTCTATTCACAGTACTGTATGTATTGCTCATCGGAGGATCACATAAAAATTCCAGATATAACCGAACTATTTATTTTAAAAAATAAATATTTATGAACATTCATTTTTGTAGTAGGTGTTTCTATTTAGTACCACTGTATATAATAATTGCGATATTAGTGGTATGACGATAATTGCAAACTTTTTATAAATAAATGATATCAGGTTTATAAAACACATACGTTAACCACTTGATCTGGCAATGTACGATTTATGGTTATACTGTTTCCCAATAAGCCGATCGCGTTGGCGCGGACGGTAGAGCTGCTGTGCTGAAACCGCATTGGCGCGGTAGTTGGTTCGATTCTAGCGCTCGGAAAATCCGACAATGTATTACCCCTCAATCACTCAAGTTAAAGTCTGGGTAAGGCCGGATGCCTTCTGAGAAGTGTTCTATATTGGTTACTCACCAGTCGGTAGGCTTCCTGATAGATGGGTAAGCACATAACCAAGGGTTGATAACCTAAAGGTGGTGCTGGCCTGGGTTGTCGGTGGCTGATGAACATGGTTCTGAACCCACGTTAAGCTGTAGGTCCAGTCGTTAAATAGCCTTATAGTTGATGATGCGTCTCTAACCGTAAATTCTTTCCATTCCTTTCTTTTCCACTAAGAAATTTCAGAATAACTCCCACACTTAACAATACAGATATTTTAAAATGTTAATAAAGATATTTATTTCGTCAAAAAACAAGTAACAAAATAATTGGTACATTTTCAACATGACATTTATAAATTTTATATAAAATTAGTTCAATTCCGTATTGTACTTAAACTTGAAGAATCCCAGTTTTGAAATTTATAAATTTTAATTGAAGGATATCTTGCCGTAAACCGAGTTAATTAAATGCCAGAAATTCTTTGGACGTCGTTCTTCTTGGTATTCGTAAAAGATCGCACAAAGCGAGAAACGGTTTTACATAAATAAAATTTAATTATTCCTGTTTTCGTTGCTTTTTTCTTACCGAGGGATTTAGCGATATAAATCTTCATTTCTATTTTGCTTTCTATAGAATTTTTATATAAAAAGCTTCCGGTTTTCCTATTTTTGCATCGTAAATGTGGGCAATTTTGCGGTTAAAAGTTTGAATATTTAATCAAGGAAACCACTTTTTTAATTTATTTCGACATCAAACTCCTTTTAAGAATGATAAAAAATTAATTTTGATTTAGCTCATTCAGAAATCTAGGAAGATTTTCTTTATGTAGTTGAATTTATTAGTCTGCGTTTGACTATAAATCCAGTCGCTACATAGTCTTAGATACTAACTCACCTCTAAATTTAAATCTTTTAAACCTATTTCTATATGTTTTCAACTTGGATTGCAAAGATTTTTTGTAAAATTGTTTCAATTATGCCTTTACATTTTATAATATTTATATTTAGAGTATCTCAATATTACAAAATTTAAGGGAAGGATACCCTGGCAGTAAACCAAAATAATTAAATTCCAGAAATTCTTCGACTCTCGTTCGTCCTGGTCTTCGAATATGATTCCATAAAGCTAAAAACGGTATTGCATTAATAAAATGTAATTATTTTTGTTTTCGTTGTGTTTATTTAATTTTTTTAAGGGTTTAGCGAGTTACATCGCATTCATTTCTATTGTAATTTCTATAGGGTTTCTATATAAAAACGTCAGAACTTTGATTATATTGTATAACGTTACAGTTAATAGTCAGACGGAGCAAGATCAGTTGAATAGGCCTCGCCAGCTTAATCTATATAAAAGGCATTAATTATTTTGCGATATATTGTTAAACATTGTTTGTTTGTTTTGATTGTTTTACTACACTGCTCAAAAAGTAAGGTAATAATTCATCCAAATATATTTTGTCTCCGTCAGAGTTATCTCCTCAAAGTGCAATACATTTATTTCGGAGGTTTTTCCATTCTTCGAAATAGTGTTAATATTCTGCTTCTGGTGTTTCCTTCAAAGCGGCCAGCGAATTCCCTTAAATAGCTTCCGTGGATTCAAAACGACGTCCACAGTAGAAAAAAGTTACACGGTGCCATTTCTGATGAACATGGGGCTTTCTTTTTTAG
Organism: Cosmopolites sordidus; assembly: GCA_031761425.1. NCBI lineage: Eukaryota > Metazoa > Arthropoda > Insecta > Coleoptera > Curculionidae > Cosmopolites > Cosmopolites sordidus. The sequence continues at coordinate 69,110 of JARFXV010001690.1, read as the reverse complement.
CGAAAAACGACACTAATCGACATTACACTCCACATAACAGCCAAAAGAACTGAAAAAACATTTACTTGTAAATTTGCTCATTATTTTTTGGATCGACTAAGAGGTATTAGCGACAGCAGATCGGCTTATGTCAAGGCCGTATCGTTTGAAAATGTTTTTTACTATCACTGTACGTTTTTAGATCCGCGGTAGACGTATAATTATAATTTTTTTATTATTGTATTTATTTTTTTCGTATTATTATTTTATTTTATTAAAGTGAATGAGTTAAATTGTTTAAAATATAATGACAAACATTCTTTATGGAATACATGCAATGGGTAAGTTTAAAAAAATAAAATGTGACAACCTTAGAACTTCATTAGTAAACAGTTTTCTGATGAAGGTCGAGTCATTACCGAAACGTTAATTAAGAACAAGAAAACAAAAACCTGACTACCTATCTTTTATTTCTTAAAATTTATACGAACGAATAACTAGGAAACTATTCAAATAATTAGCTTACTAGGTTCTCGGGTAGAACTGCTCTCGGTAGAACTGCTCTACTTCTCGGGTAGTACTAGTTTTAGATTTGAAAATATTTTCGGCTTCAATATGCCTACTCCCCAGAGTTCACAACTAGAAAAGTTGTGTACAAAAACTTTTCTAGTTGTGAACTCTGGGGAGTAGACAGATTGAGGCCTCGGAGTAAATCAACTAGATTCTGTTGAAAATGGCTTCAAAGTGGAAGCCGAAACGTCGAGATTTTTCAAATCGAAAACGCGGTTCTACCCGAGAATCTAGTAATTCCAATATTACCGACCGCGGAAGCCTTTTTCAGGAACATTTTCTGCATGCAAATCAATTTAAAAAAAAATCAGCAACAAATATTTTCAACAATTACAAAATACGCAATAATTTCTTAACAAGCAAAATGATATAAAACGGTCAAGAACGGCCATACCAGTTGTATCCATACGTAATACGCGCGAATTTTTAAATAAAAAGTCACCGTACACACAATTGTTTGTTGTAAAATACCCATATTGATAGCCGTCTTACCCAGAGAATATTTTCGTTCAAACTACATTAGTAAAGGAATTGCCTGTTGGAATCATCTTTAATTGTTTTCCCGGCTCAACTTATGTTAAGTTTTGCCAAGTTCACGTAGAAGTTGACATTTGTATTGTTGAGTAACTTCGAATTGTAACATAAAGCTTATTTTTAACATGAACAAAACTCTCCCCCAATAGTTGCTCAACTTATTCATTTGTGATAACGAATAATCACTCGTCGTTACACGTCACGATTAAGTCAGATATTCTCAATGCTATTCTGTTCGAAATATATCAAATCCTCCCTTTACAGTTGCTCAACTTAACGAATACTCACTCGTTATCACTTATGAACGAGTACTATAACGAATAATCACTCGTTATCACTTACGACGAGTGATAACGAATAATCACTCGTCGTTACACGTCACGATTAAGTCAGATATTCTCAATGCTATTCTGTTCGAAATATATCAAATCCTCCCTTAACAGTTGCTCAACTTAACGAATAATCACTCGTTATCACTTACGATTAACTCAGATATTCTCAATGCGATATATCTAAAACTCTTTTCTATTCGAAATATATAAAATTCTCCTTCAACAGTTGCTCAGCGTACTCATCACTTTTATGATAATAAGTAATCACTTGTTATCACTTACGATTAATTAAGATATTCTTAAAGCGAAATATCAATATCTCCATCCCAAGTAATATCCCAAGTTTTAAGTAATAATAATTTTAACATATTTAAGTTAAGTCTCCTAGAGCTGCTTGAATCACTTCCGTAGTTTGAGCATCATATTTCTACTATTTCTAATTCAATTTCAAACTTTTCAATGTATTGAGTTAATATACCAATAGATTATATACATATTATGTCCAACATTTAAAAAAAATATCTTGTAGTAACTGTGGCAGATTGTTTTGAAAAAAGTTTAAATAATTTTCACATGTTAGTCGACTTGGAAGAAAGAAAGGCCAAACAACCATCTGTGCTGAAAATTGGTCCTTTTCACAGCATGCGGATTTTCTACTGCTCAAACATGAGTGTTGTGAAAATTATTTACTTCATTTCTTGTAAATGTAACCTCCTCGGTAGAGAAAATAAATTTGGTAAAATTTTCATTTCGGTTATACTGATGTAAAAGCCACGGACAAAATTCTATTCTTGTAGGATAATGTTCAGGTTGTAACGCTTGTACTCATTGATAATGATAGGAATAAAAGTGTTCTTGTTGTTTAGTCTTCCACACTTTACTATGACTAACTTCAACTTGATATGCTATAAACCTGGTGCTCGTTGTTCACTCGTTTTCGACAATTTCTAAAATTTCCTCTTCGATCTCTACCATTTCGCATGGAGGTCTTCCAGCGTGACCTCCTCGTTGTGCCTTTAAATACCCTGTGTTGCGAAGTCTTGTAATTTTTTTTCAGGAAACTTTTTCGAGTACAAACGATATGCTGCAGCTGCATTTTGTTGGCACTCCCCGTAAGTTCTCTCGTAATGTCCACTGTCCACCAATGTTATTGTTTTCGTAAACGTATGGTATTTTATTCGCAGAAAGTACCCAAAAATTAAAAACCACTTGTCAAATAGAACATCGCACTCAAAAGAAATATCGTATAAGAATACAAAAAGCTAGCCATACTCAGTATCAGCAGTAAACAAATACTTTGTATTTACAACGCAGTTGTGGAGGATATCAAAAAGTCAGATCTGTTTTCAAATTTTGTAACTGTTAATAATTTCTTTATTTTGCAACTATTATATAAATGATTTGTGGTAAAATTATTTATTTTTACGAGTTCTACAACCTGTTAAAATAAATACTCATTTTTGTAAACACCCTGTATATATTTATATTATTTCTGAAATAATAAATGAGAGTGAGAGGAAGAACGAAAGCCTTTATAAATAATTTGTTCTAAAACGATGTATCAATGTGCGGCATTTTTAAGGAAGGCTTGAACGACAAGCAAAGAATTCTTGGAATTTAATTAATCGGATTTAGGACAAGACAGATTTCAATTAAAATATATAAATCTCCGAATTTAGAATCGTTGGATTTTAAGTTGAATCTGAATTCGAGCGAGATTTAATAGGAAACTTTTAAACGCTCGCCTTGGAACGTACAGACTATTTTGTTTTGTACTTTTTTATTGGGGTGGTAAAATACTTTTAAAAGAAATCGGAAAGACATTTTAGGAGTTTTGAGACGTAATATTAAATCTATTTTATAAAAGTTTTAGATTAAATCGTATACTGTATATAACTGAATCGAAAGAAAATATATAGGTGACAGAAAAAAATTGGTATACTTTCGTTATAATAGTATATTTTTGGTATGTTGAAACGTAGCTGCTATATATTGGTATGACTGCCTACGTATATTTGTAAAGTATTTTATGTTTTTGCTCTATATAGGTGATTGATTGTTTTGCACAGCTTCTTACAGAATGGTGTGCTTTTCTTTGTGCAGAGCGGTACAAAAAATCAGGTTTTTCAAAACAAATACATTCGTTGATTTTTTATGTCACAAAAAATATTATGGGTCAAACTTCAGTTGTGAAAAAAAATAAGAGTGAACTAATTGTTTACACGTTACAATTATGGGTCGCATTAAATACTGTGCTGTTGAAGAAAGGCGTTCATGTTTGCAATTGAGAAGCTAAAACAAATCTTATGCATTTATTACGAAAGCAATTAAAAGGTCACTAGGTGTAATTGTTAAAGTTTTGAAAGAATCACACGTGATCCAAAAACAACCAGGATAGTGTAGCCGCCTAGAAAAGCGGGTGCAAAAATTGAAAATCATATTGTACGCGGGGATTTAAAGGATCACTTTGCTAGCTTTGTTATAACAAATTATCATTTAAAAAAAACACGCAAAAAACACGTATACCGAACTAAAAAGTAAAAAATAATTTTTAGTATAAGAATGAAAAAAAGAAGTGTAAAGAAGTGAAAAAAGCCTGAGGTGCTCCATGTCTGTTATAAATATTCCTGCAGTACCGCTTCTATAAAGAGTTAGTATGAAAATATAATAAAATATTTTAGTTTTTTTAAACTATAATTTATTTTTCATTTTTTGTTCGATCTGCTATAAAAGCGAGTTTTTTTAGCGGTTAAAATTTGCAAAATGAAACTGTAGTGAAGATTTCCAATGTAACTGGAAAAACATTCCTTTTAGTGATTAAACCAAAATTAACTTATTTGGTTCTGATGGCAAATTGTGCTACCTTACGCTGAAGATAATATACCTTTACAGTGGTCTACTAACAAAAGAATGATGTTATGGCTTAATGTGATGAAGCAGTGATTCGAGAAACATATTAAAGTGGTCTTTACAGTCCTCCTATTTAAATCGGATCAGGAATCTTTGAAGAGAGTTGAAACGACCTCTAGCTAGTAAAAAAATTCAAACAGCTTTGTTTCCAATACCTGTAGATGTGGATCGACATTTAATCGACTCCATGCCAAGAAGATGTCAATCACTATTAAGAATAAGGGCAATGATACAAGCTCCGATAATTATATAGACTAGCAGGGAATTAACAACATTCTTTTATAAATGGAAACTTTCAGCTCGATTGCTGTAAAAAGATTTCAAACATGGACTTCAATTTGAGGTAACACCAACGAAAGAAATCCAGGACAGATAAGTCTGGTGAGCGCGAGGGCTCAGGGGTACTTTGGAACGTGTTGGGAAAACATTTGTCCAATAATCGACATACAAGCCCTTGCCATGTAGGCTATGACTACATTTTGTTAGTATCACATCTGGTTCATACCCAACATGATCTTTAAAATATAATGAACATGATTTAGCAAAATGTTTATTAAGTCACTCATATCCTATAGCTTTAGTCAACAACATTGTTAATCTGTTAACACAACATTGTGGATTTTTATAACAACTTTGTCAGCAGTTGTATATAAGCATCCGGAGTTTCTATTATTTTCAGTGGATGTACGACTATATTTCCATTTAGCAGCCCACTTTTTGACTCTCAAAAACGAAGGGGGACAATCCTTCGATATATATGATTCTTTTTTTATTTTCGTCAATGTTAAACCCCTTCAACATAGCGCTTTTTGACAGCTTGAACTATAGTCTATATATATATATATATATATATATATATATATATATATATATATATATATATATATATATATGTATATATATATATATATACAAGTGAAAAATTCAAAACTGTAATAAAAAAAAACATAATCTAAAGGCAAAAATTTATATATTAATATATTAATTTATGGAAAATTTTATTAATTACTTTATGGAATATTCATGGATAGTGTTGTATGCTGGGGAATATTCTTCACTTTTCTTCACAGCACACAAAAAGTTCTTCTAAAAGTTTCTTTCTCTATAATTTCATTCAGTGCTACAATTTTTCTCTGATTTTCTCATTTCTTATTGCTTCTTTTTTCGATATCTCTATTATAATTCTTCGAAACATCATTTCACTTATTCTCAACATCTTATCTTACCTTATAAACTTTAGTGTTGATTATTTTGCTGATTTTTTTTATTAATGAAGGGTTTAAACAAGGCATAATAAATAGATCATGGAAATCATCATCAGGAAATTATTAATTCTCAGTTGATGATCAGATTCAGTCATCTATCTCCTGATGATGCTAACATGGTTAGCTAAACGGGTGTTTACTTCGTTCATTAGAGTTACCTTAAAGAGAGAGTTGTTATTAACAAGCCTCAAAAACTAGATCAGCTCATATAGAATATTCGTCTAGAAATGAAAATATGTTGATACACTAACTAAGATGGCGCTAACTAATGGCTCTGGAAACAAGATTCGGTTTACTCTAATCTATTCTGATATATCATCTGATATATATATATATATATATATATATATATATATATATATATATATATATATATATATATATATATATATATATATTATATATATATATATATATATTATATATATATATATATATATATATATATATATATATATATATATATATATATATATATATATATATATATATATATATTATATATATATATATATATATATATATATATATATATATATATATATATATATATATATTATGTATATATATATATATATATATATATATATATATATATATATATTATATATATATATATATATATATATATATATATATATATATATATATATATATATATATATTATTATTCACGTATGGGCCCGGGTGGACCACGCGAAGTACAATTAGAGGCGTTTGTTGTTGTTAGCCTTCCTTTGCGCCCATACTAATTTCATTCTTTCGCTATGAGCTTTTTTTCTTTCGTCAGACCAAGTTGCTCCAGTCTTCCTACATTTTTCTCTCTGGCCAACCTTCCAAACGTCAACCTTGTGTCTGAAACAGCCTCTATCCTGAATTTCACTTTGTGTAATATTTGCTGATCTTAGGTCCTCTTTAATTGCAGCAATCCATTTAATTCTTTCTACTTTAGCTCTACTCCTATTTTCGTAAAATTCGACTATTTGTCTAGTTAGCCTATTTGGATTCATCCGTTTTATGTGTCCGTAAAACTTAAGTCTTCTTTTTCTCATGTCGCTATGTATATCTGTGTATTGTTTGATTTCTTGGTTTTCTCGAAGTCGGTATGTTGTTGTATTTATTTGTTTGGGGCCTAGGATTTTTCTTATGATTTTTATTTCCTTCTTTTCAATGTCCTCGATGTCCCTCTTTCTATTCAAAATGAGCGTTTCTGCCCCATATAGACGTTCTAGCTTAATAACTGTGTTGTAATGTCTCAGTTTTGTGTTTTTAGATAGGCATTTTTTGTTGTAAATATTTTGTGTAAGTCTCAATGCCGTTTCCATTTTTTGACATCTACCCTTATTGGCCGCTTTTTCCAACCCATTTTCCATGATTATTTTACCCAAATATTTGAATTGAGAGACTCGTCTGATGTTACCATATTTTGTTTTTAGAAATGGAGTTCTTAGTCTGTTGCAGGTCAGGTATTGTGTCTTTTCAAAGGAAATTTGGAGTCCTACCTTTTCTGCTGTTTCTTTTAGGATTTCATTCTGTTTCTGTGCCGTGAATACATCTTGAGCCAAAATTGCTAGATCATCAGCAAACGCCAAACAATCAATTTTGATGTTGGTTCTCCCCAGTTTAATGGGCTGGTCAATATTCAGAACCGACTTTTTTTCACGCCACTCCTGTATTACTTTTTCTAGAACACAGTTAAATAAGAGTGGCGAGAGTCCATCCCCTTGTCTCACTCTAGTTTTAATTTCGAAAGACTCTGAGATGTCACCCATGAATTTAACTTTTGACCTTGTGTTAGTTAATGTTGCTTTAATAATTTCCAGCGTTTTTAGATCTAGTCCTTGTTCTATCAAGATTCGGAATAAAGATTCGCGGTCTATAGAATCATATGCTTTTTGAAATCCACAAATGTACAGCCGAGATTTTTATTGTACAGTTTTTGATGTCTTAGGATCAACTTTAGATTCAGGATCCGTTCAGGGCAGGATCTGCCCGGTCCAAAACCTGCTTGATATTCACCAATTTTAGGTTCCAACTGTCCTTGTGCTCTGTCTAGTAGACATTGAGATAGAATCTTGTATCTTGTATATTTATATATCTTGTATCTATAGTTGTTTACATCCGTTCTATCTCGTTTCTTGTGTAGTGGATGGATTAAGGCATCTTTCCAATCTTCCGGAATCCGTTCGGTTCGCCAAACTTCTTGTAGAATTTTGGTTATTTCCTTGATTATACCTGGACCAGCGGATTTCAAAAGTTCTGCAGTGATTCCATCTTCACCAGAAGCTTTGTTATTTTTAAGCCGCTTGATTTGCCTAATTATTTCATCTTCATTCGGTGGTAATGAATCTGGGTTTGTTTATTTAGGGTTTAGTGTTGGTAATTTGTTTAAAGGCTCAGGACAGTTTAGTATATGTTCAAAATATTTCGCAAGTTCTTTGCAATTGTCTTGGTTATTTAGAGCTAATAGTCCGTTTTCCTTTTGGAAGCAAAGACTTTGGGGTTGATAGCCTGTTAATTTAGTTTTAAATGTTTTGTAAAAGTTTCGGGTGTTATTTTTTTGGAAATCTTTTTCTATTTCATTAAGTTGATTGTTTTCATATTTTTTTAGTTTGTCTAATTAGCTTCGATGTTTCTTTTCTTACTTCTAAAAAGATGTTATAGTTTATTGCTGTTTTTTGACTGTTCCAATCTTTGAATGCTTTACTTCGGCTTAATACTGCTTGCTCGCAAATTTCATCCCACCATGGATGTTTTCTACGTTTTTGTAAAGGGACCAACTTTAAGGCTGTTTTAATAAATTTTTGTTTCAATTCTTGCCAGTTCTGTGCTGGTTGTTTATCAAGCTCTTCTGTTAGGGCTGGTTTTATTTTCGTTGGGTCGAACTTTGGTATTAGCAGTCTCTTTTGAATAAGTTTTCGAGGTTTTAAGCTAAGTTTGATTCTAGTCAAGTAGTGATCCGTGTCTATGTTAGCTCCTTTCCTGACTTGAACATTCAAAATCTCTTTATAATTGGGGTACGAAATGGCAACATGGTCAATTTGAAATTCACCTATGTACGTGTTTGGGCACCTGCAGGTCTTTTGTTTTGTTATTTTCTTCTTAAAATGTGTTGACATTATTTTTAGATTAAACTGCGAACATAGTTCAACCAATCTTCTACCATTATGGTTAGTCCATTTATGAGCGGGAAAACTGCCGACTGTTTTCCTGTACTTTTTTTCTTTCCCTAGTTGGGCGTTGAAATCACCCAATAGGATTTTTACAGTGTTCGAGGGAATTTTAGAGATAGTCTTTTCCAGAATTTCCCAGGACTTATTTACTTTTTCAGGATTAGATTTATTTTCTTCGTTAACTGGGAGGTGTGCATTGATTAATGTATAGTTTTTATTAGCATTTATATATATATATATATATATATATATATATATATATATATATATATATATATATATATATATATATGTGTGTGTGTCTACTACACTACATATTTTCACGGATGGTAGATAATGTTTGTAAATCATTCCGGGTCTCGATCCGTTGATTCTGTAAAGAGTCACGTCGTTTCGCCAAAATCTCATTTGGCATTTTCAAGTGTTGTTCGCTTCGACTGAAGAGTCCAACTCCTCACAGAATCAACGGATCGACACCCGAAATGATTTTGAAACATATATATATATATATATATATATATATATATATATATATATATATATATATATATATATATATATATATATATATATATATATGGTGTTGTATGCTGAATTTTTTTTTTTCACTTATACTTGCAGATTCATTGGTGCGCGGAAGGAACAGGAGGGAAGTATCTGCAGAAAAGGAATTTTCTCATTCCTTATTCCTTCTTTTTTAAATATTTCCATTATAAAGGGATTGTCCAATAAGAATCAGGACTAAGGTCATAACCTCAATCCTCAACCCTCATCCTCAAACGTTCGAGCACTTCTGAGTAAAATTTACCGTTGCGAACCTAAAACGCATGTTCATTTCTTGCAGGATCTACACAATCCAAAGTTTGAGAGACAACTGAGCCAGGTTTCCTAGGTTACCTGACATTAGCCACGTCCTATATCACTTATAAAAACCACCATCCTCCTCTTCCCCTTGGCAGGAATTAATCAGTCCCGATATTTATTGGACTAACCCTGCACTTCTTCGAAACCACATTTCGCATGCTCTTAATATCTTATCTCACCTTAATTTGTTATTTTTTTTTAGTTAACTTTATATTTAGTTATTCTGTGGATTTCTTTTTTATTGATGAATGGTTTAAGGAAGGCATAATTTATTATTTTATTGATTTCCCCATCTATTTTTGCATCCTCTCTAATCATTGAATCCAGATATGTTATTGCAGATTTCTTTATATTTATTACCATTTAATATTTCAATAATTAATTTTTCCACATGTTTATATTTTCCTCTAGACACTTCCTTGATGATATATATACTATTATATATGATCCCCAGCATACAACAGCTCATTACCTATTACTGGCTTCATTTTCCTGTGTCCCACACCATTCCTTTAGTCTAGCTATTTAGTAACTTCACTATTTCATCCATTAACAACTATGAATAATAATGGGCTCAATATGTTGTCTGGCCTTGGCTCCCTGTTAGTTACATATTCTATATCTGTATTCTGATAATATTACTCGTTCTCTTATATATTCTTTGTATCGCTTGTATCATTTCTTGTGAGACCTTCCTTTTCTCCAATAGTTTTCTACTGTTAACTGACTCAAAGGTCAATACATAAATCACCTGCTATTGTCATACAGAAGAGAAAGAGCTAGAGTTTATTTTAGAGTATGAAATAAATTTTGGTGTAATAAATTTAACAGGCCATATAAAACTTTTTCAGATACATTTTTTACTTAAATTGTATTTAGGATTAGCGAAATGTAATTAAATTAATTCGTAAATAGGATATTAGTATGCATGTATATTTTTAACTACTTTTCTGAATGGTATTTATACGATTTAAATTACCAAATTTTGTAGTTTATTACCCGTTTATTCATGGGTGAATAGCTAATTTATATTAATGTATATTGAAACATTTCTATTGTGCGTTGGATTTTTTTTATGAAAACGAATACTTCTGATACGAAGTTGTATATTTGTGAATATGCAAGTGTCACAAAAGTAGGTATCTATTTTAAATTTCAAATAATACACGAAAGTAGAATGGCATATTTGTTTTTGGAGTATTTATTTTAGGAAAATATTGGTTGTTCAGAAATGGAAGGTCATTTCACATTTTACCAGGTGTGGCGTTGGATAATTCTTATTTTTTCTTAAAAAAAACACGCTTTGGTTTATTCAAAGTGTGCGTCATCGTTAGCTGCACATTTTTCCCATCTTTCTGTCAATTTGTGGAAGCCCTCCGAGAAAAAAAACCTTCATGTTTTGAGGTGGTCCAGTCATCAAACAATTATTTTTCGACGTGGATCAAAATGAATGGTAGTAATCGGAAGGAGCTAAGTCTGATGAGTACGGATGGTGGTGCAAGGGTTCCCAGACAAGAACAGAAATGGTTTCTCTGACAGCTTTTGCTGTGTGTAATGGGACACTGTCGTGCTGCAAAATCATTTTCCCTGCCTTGATCCTCGACCAAACCGATTCTGGTCGCTTTTAGATCAATACATGGTTCGAATTGATCATTTGCTGACGGTAGCGAATGGTATTATCTGTTTCATCTGGTTTCAGAAGCCCATGGAACACAACGCCCTTCTGATCACCACCAAATGCATGTCGATCGAGTGCGTTTAATGCGATTTGGAGTAAGTGTAAACTTCGTAATAAAGTTTTTGTTATATATAAGCAGTTAAATATAAAAATGACTGAACTTTAAGAACTTCAGACAATTTCAAATTATGTTATTCTCTTCCGGTCCTCGCACTTATCAATAAAAAAGCAAGCAATATTTTTATATACATAAAATTTAATTAGTTTTGTATTAACATTTTTGTTCCATGGTCGACGCTTGGTAAAAATGTTTTCATATAAATTTCATAACGGGGCATTTTACTAATTAAAAGGCAGTATATGATTCTATTATTTCGTATATCTGTTCATAGTCTAGCCTGTCTTGCGGGCAATGTTAGGAGAATTAATTTGACAAAATGGATTGATTACACAGGTAATTACACAGGTGATTACACATTAAATTTAAAGTTTTTTAAGGTAACATTGATGAAAATAGGTGTATAAAGTATTTTGTAGACCTAAATCCGAAATTGATAAGCTAATTACTGTAACATGTACAGTTTGGTTTGTTACGGGGTGTCGGTAAAAAAGAGATGAATTTTTTTTTTCATTCTAATATTTATTTAATATAAACATGTAAAACGTGTTAAATCCATACAAATATATTACTGGGGATTATGTGAATAAAAACTTATTACATGACATGTCATACAGTGACAAAAACTTTCACTTTTTCCTCTTGTGTTCTGTAGCGTCATCTCTTTTTACAGCCCTGGTATCTAGCTTCCATCGTTCTGATATTCAGGTGAAATCTGTCTCCTTGTTCGTCGCTTACTGCACCCAATTTTTCCGTAAGAAAATCCAAATGGGAGTGTAAAAAATGCAAGGACATGCCGTCTCCATCGTATTTCATAGGCTTTGAAGAGTTTATCTATGAGGTTTTTATAGTTTTCATCTTTCTTGTTGGCCAGAAATCATTTCACTGCACTTACAAAACATTTTCAAGCTGCCAATTCCTTTTTATTTATTTTTCCTTCTATTTTTCTTCTAGGAAATCACCTAGAAGCTTGCTTATTTGAGATCTAATAAATATCCGTTCTTTTAGTTTTGCATCACTTTATTGAGGAAATATTTCTTTTAGGTACTTGTAACCATTACGTTCTTTGACCATGACTTTGAGAAAGTTTTTCATTAGTCCAAGATTTTAACAAGGGGGGCATATTAGAATACTAAATGTTGTCGCATTGCTTTTCTAAAATCCCTTCTGTTTTAGTGATCAGATTTAGTGATTAGTTTTAGCGATAAACCAAGGAATAAGCACGATGTCTTATCACCGTAGTTTTTTTAGCGACATACATTTTTTTGTATTTATTTGTGACTTAGGTTTTTGTTTATATCTTAAATATTTGATAAAGAAAAGTCATATTAATTATTAGTTATATATATATATATATATATATATATATATATATATATATATATATATATATATATATATATATATATATATATATATAATCATCATCATCATCATCATCATCATTAGCCCGTGTCGATCCACTGCAGGATGAAGGCCTCTTCTGCGTGCTTCCAACTTTCACGGTCCTGGGCTTTCCTCTGCCACTCAGGTTCCACATACTTAACGATGTCATCAGTCCATCGAGCTTACGGTTTTCTTCGCGGTCCACTTCAGGATTGCCCTGGTCCATCAGTCGTCCCATCGCCTCGCTACATGGCCTGCCCATCTCCATTTCAATTGCTTCACTCTTCCAACGATGTCACACACTTTCGTTTGTTCCCTGATCCATGCTCAGGGCTTTCTGTCTCGTCTTGTAAATGCCAAGCATACATCTTTCCATTCCTCTCTGTGCTACCCGAAGTTTTTAAATTGATTGCGATGTGAGTGTTCAGGTTTCACTTCCGGATGTCATAACGGGTAAGACGCACTAATCGAAGGAAGTCTTTTCTTTTCAGGCAAAGTGGAAGTCTTCTCTTAAACACTATCATTGAGCCTGCCAAATTTAACCAGCCAGCCAGCCAGCCACATTTAACATGCCGTTCTACCCCCGGGCAGTATCCCCCTCCATTGAAATCCTCTGTCCAAGATATATAAAGTGGTCCACAATCTCCACATCCCTTCCTAAAACTGAAATTCTGCTGTCCTCAGAGAATTTATTGAACATAACCTGACTCTTTTTCAGGTTTATTTTTAAGTCAAATGGTTCGTCAGCCCTTTGCAGCTCTTATATACATCTTTGCAGATTCTCTGGGTCTTGTGAAAGGAGAACGATATCACCTGCAAATGTGAAATGGGTTAAGTTTGAACCATTGATCTTTACACCATCCTGTTCCCAATCCAGTTTGCGGAATACTTCTTCAAGGCAAGCCGAGAAAAGAATAGGCGATATTGCGTCACCCTGCCTTACACTTCGTTCTACATTAATTCCCACTTCAAGATCATCCAGGTGAATTGTCGCTTTAGCTCCATCATATATCGATCCTATCAGGTTTACATATGCTTTGTCTACCCCCTGGCTAAGCAGTATTCGTTGTTCCTTTCTATGGCCTGCTGTACAACCTGGATGTGATCCATTGTAGTGAATCTACTTCTGATTCCTGCTTGTTCCTTTGGTTGCGCGTCATTCAATTTTCTTGATATTCTTTTAGATATTATCGCATTGAAAACTTTGTACAGCACTGATAGGAAGCTTATTGGACGGTAGTTCTTTAAATTTTTCTCTGCTCCTTTTTTATGTAAAAGGATAACTTCTGCATTTTTTTACAAGTCAGGTAGTTTTTTTTCTTTGTGGTATTTTGAGTATAATTTTACCAGTGTTTTATGTAACGGCTGACCACCAGCTATCATTTCGACAGTTACACTGCCCTTTCCTAGAGCTTTGCCGGATATATGGACTTTAGAAACGCCATCTTTTAGGCTTCTTACTGTACCAAATTGACATGAATATATCCGCTGTAAGAGGGTGTTTCCTCTTACAGCGCACCACAAGACGCATCGTCAGGTATAGAAACTAGGTAGAATTGAATGAAACCTGAAATGGAACTCTATTTTATTTTGTCTTATTTTGTCTTTATTCATAATGATTGTAGAAGAGCCAGACGTTTTCGGAGTGGAAGTGGAAGTTGAAATCCACGCATAACAGTTATGTAACTGAAATAGTGCAGACCGTCATTAAACTTAAACTAATTTACAGCTAATGCTGAAGAAGGTCCTTTAATTTAACTGGATTCGCATCTAAACTCAATCAAAATCTAATCTAAAGATGGTTGTCAACTTTTGAAATACTGATTGTAGAATCTGTTGTATAAAACAGGTGAAAATATTTGATAATACATTTATAAATTTATAGAATATTCTGAATAATTTACTACACAGAGCTTATCGGTTTCAACGTTTACTTGATGAAGATCCATTATAGCAGGTCTGTACATATGAAACCGGAATTTGCCCATAGATGGCACTAGCTGTCAATGTAGTTACCGTCAAACCGTATCATTGGCGCCATTTCCTTGTTGACATCTGACAAAGATTTTCACCCCACAAATATACAAGTTATAGCGTTGAACGACACGAAATGCCGTCTCTATACGTTTGAAAACCATGGGAAAGATCCAGAAGATGGAAAAATGGGTTTCACATGAACTGAAAGAAAGACTGCGGGAAAACCAAAAAACTACTTGCGAAATGCTGCTCGCCAGGTACAAAAGAAAGTCATTTCTCCATCGAATTGTGACTGGCGATGAAAAACGGATATATTTTGATAATCCTAAGCGTAAAAGATCATAGGTAACTCCAGGCGAACTATCCAATACAAGGCCAAATTGCTATAGGCCGAAGGCAATGTTTGTGTTTAGTACTGACTTTCATTACTGACTCGTTCTGTAGAAAAATTCATTAATACCAACTTTAGTTTTATTATTGTGCTAAGTTTATACTGATACTTTTTTTCATACAACAACACACCCAACAAATTTTATGAATATGAAACGATTTATTCTCTTATCTTTTTTTAACAAGTCCAATTCTTATTTACAATATTAACTATTACTCTAAAAATGCAAATTCACTGTATTATTGATTAATTAAATAATTATTTTAATTATATTATATCCAAACAAATTTATTTGTTATTTGTCTATTTTTCTATTGTGCAATATTAACTGTGACCGATAGAAAACAAACCGTTCACTCAATCATAATTCCCAATCTGAAACCCGAAAAAACAATCCGGCGAATAAATTTCTATTCCGATCGGATATGGAGAACCATCTGCGAAATACAATGAATTAACAAAATGTCGCATCTGGTCTCTACCACCCGATCAAAAAATAAAATTGAATTTCAATAGGAAAATCCAATAAAACTTCTGAGTCATTAAAGCCATTGCGCACCTGCCAATAGCTCGTTTTTTTTTTATAAAAATGGGTATTTTCTCTGAATGTATAATAACTCTGAATGATATTTGTTTAATTTCGAAAATGATATTCCAGTTGTCTTAGAACTAATCGGGTTTTTTTCGCTATCAAAAAGAAATTAGAAATAAAATTTTCGATACGAGGGTCATTCAAAAAGTTCCCAGTATGATAAAGAAGACACGATTTTTGAAATGGAAGGGATCGTTCTAAGCCAAATTCGGTGAATAGGCCACATGTGGTAGATGTTCGAAGCGTAGGTGATGTAATTTTGCAGCCATAATTCGAATGCCCCCAACGAGGCCCTGTATTTTTTATTCTATATATATATATATATATATATATATATATATATATATATATATATATATATATATATATATATATATATATATATATATATATATATATATATATATATAAACTTAGCTTAAAACCTCTAAAACTTATCCAAAGAGACTGCTAATACTAAAGTTCTACCCTATGAAAATAAAACCAACCCTAACGGAAGAGCTTGATAAACAACCAGCACAGAACTGGCAACTGGCAACAACTGGCCCCTTTAAAAAAAACGTAGAAAACATCCGATGTGGGATGAAGTTTGCGAGCAAGCAATATTAAGCCGAAGTTCAAAGATTGGAACAGTCAAAAAAGAGCAAAACAATAATAACATCTTTTTGGAAGTAAAAAAAGAAACATCGAAGCTAATTAGACAAACTAAAAGAAAATATGAAAACAATCAACTTGAATGAAATAGAAAAAGGTTTCCAAAAAAATAACACCCGAAACTTTTGCGAAACATTTAAAACTAAATTAACAGGCTGTCAACCCCAAAGTCTTTGCTTCCAAAAGGAAAACGGACAATTAGCTGTAAACAACCAAAACAATTGCAAAGAACTTGCGAAATATTTTGAACAACTACTAATTTGGCCTGGCCCCTTAAACAAATTACGAACACTAAACCCTAAACAAACAAACCCAGATAAATTACCAACGAATGAAGATGAAATAATTAGTCAAATCAAGCGACTTAAAAATAACAAAGTTTCTGGTGAAGATGGAATCACTGCTGAACTTTTAAAATCGGCTGGTCCAGGTACAATCAAGGAAATAACCATCCACTACACAAGAAAGGAGATAGAACGGATGTAAACAACTACAATGGATATCTCTTCGCTCACTCTGTTACAAGATTCTATCTCAATGTCTACTAGACAGAGTATAGGGACAATTAGAACCTAAAATTGGTGAATATCAAGCAAGTTTTCGACCGGGCAGATCCTGCCCTGAACAGATCCTGAATCTACAGTTGATCCTAAGACATCAAAAACTGCACAATAAAAATATCGTCTATACATTTGTGGATTTCAAATAACTATATGATTCTATTGACCGCGAATCTTTATTTCAAATCTTGAAAGAACAAGGACTAGATCTGAAAACGCTGGCAATTATTAAAGCAACATTAACTAACATAAACTCAAAAGTTAAATTCATGGGTGACATCTCAGAGCCCTTCGAAATTAAAACTCGAGTGAGACAAGGGGATGGACTCTCGTCACTCTTATTTAACTGTGTTCTAGAAAAAGTAATACAGGAGTGGCTTGAAAAAAAGGCGGCCCTGAATATTGACCAGCCCATTAAACTGGGGAGACCCAACATCAAAATTGATTGTCTGACGTTTGCTGATGATCTAACAATTTTGGCTCATGATATATTACTCCAAATTTCCTTTGAAAAGACACAATACATGACCTGCAACAGACTAAGAACACCATTTCTAAAAACAAAATATGGTAACATCAGACGAGTCTCTCAATTCAAATATCTGGGTGAAATAATCATGGAAAATGAGTTGGAAAAAGCTGCCAATAAGGGTAGATGTCAAAAAATGGAAATGGCATTGAGACTTACACAAAATATTTACAACCAAAAAATGCATATCTAAAAACACAAAACTGAGACATTACAACACAGTTATTAAGCCAGAATGTCTATATGGAGCAGAAATGCTCATTTTGAATAGAAAGAGAGACATCGAGAAAATTGAAAAGAAGGAAAGAAAAATCATAAGAAAAGTCTTAGGCCCCAAACAAATAAATAGCACAACATACCGATTTCGAGAAAACCAAAAAATCAAACAATACACAGATATACTGGAACAACTTGGTTTGATGAAAGAAAAAAAGCTCATAGCGAAAGAATGAAATTAGTATGGGCGCAAAGGAAGGCTAACAACAACAAACACCTCTAATTGTACTTCGCGTAGCCCACCAGGGCCCATACTTAAATAATAATAATATATATACAGGGTGTTTTCAAAGTTGAGTCATTTATTTAACAAACTCGTAAAAATAAGTAATTTTACCAAAAATCATGTATATAAAAGTTGCAAAATAAAGAAGTTCTTAACAGTGATAAAATTTGAAAACAGACTTGACTTTTTGATATTCTCGACCACTGCGTTGTAGAACTCGCAAAGAGAAATCAATTTAGCAAAAATCATTTATATAAAAGTTGGAGAATAACAAAAACAAAAATTTTACATGTTACAAAAATTGTTTAAAATTGTCACGTTTGTTCGGTTACCCCAAATCTTGCTCGGGGTATCCATGCATCACTACACAACATCATAAGCGTTTTCGATTCACTATTGTAGTTCTTCCACAGTATTTACTTCCCCATCATGATAAACTAACTTTTTTAAATAGCCCCACGGGAAAAAATCGCAGGGCGTTAAATCCGTGAAGCGTGCAGGCCAAGTAATAGATCCATTGCGCCCTATCCATCTCTTAGGAAGTTAATTAGTTAAATGTTCGGGAACTTTTCGGGAACTCAAAAATTTAAACGAACATCTTATAATAATTGTGGCAGATTGTTTTGAAGAAGGTCTAAATAATTTTTACCTGTCAGTTGACTTAAACCTTTACGCGTTCCCAGTCTAACCTTTCAACAAAAAAAATGTAAGGTTGCAGTGGATTCTGGAAATGGTGAATAATAGTCCTAACTGGAATAACGTGATGTTCTCCGATGTGACTCTATTGTGCGTCTGTTTCGAGGCGCAATGTGCAGTATTAGAATTATTTGAACTGCATCCAATTAGACAACAATGCTGAGTGTCATCAAACACCCAACTGCTGGGTTCCACAATCTCATGTGGAACACACAACAACCTGCGTCTCCACCTAAATGAGCGTTTTGTTGATTGCTGTTTTTACATAATACTGTGAAGAAGTACACAAAATTACAAAAGTGATCGATTGAAGCATATTTTTCTATTCAAGTCAAATTTTAATACAATTCTTTCGTTGATTTAGCTTAGCATATCTCACAAATTTTACAGTGGTTCTGCTATTAATATAAAATTTATATTTTCTGTTCCTTGAGTGCACTTCTTTTAAAAGTTGTCTCTATTAACTAATCAAAAGCTTCTTGTAAAATAAAACTGTTCTCGTGCAATCGACGATGAAACAGAATGTCGATATCGGCCGACTGTTAAATTTTGATTAAAAGATTTCTTTTGAAAAATGATGGTTCAAAGAGAATAAGTTCGAAAGTGCCGGTAGACCAACTTGAACGGGTCATTTCAGATTCGACGATTCATTTTTATTTCAAGTTGTTATTTATTAAATGGAATCGTGGAATAAAAATGAAAATTATATTGAAATATTTGTTGCAATATACCGGAGAGGATCGTAAAGTATCTTAAAATAACGTTGTCATTCGGATTTTTTCTTGTCTTATTATTTACGTGATTTTTTGGCTAGTCCTAAGACTCTTACCAGTTCTATACTCAGGTTCGAAACGTGGCTGCTTAAGCTGACACGGTGTTGAGGCTTCTCGCCAGCCCATAATACCGACTTAACGGTGCTTACTTGGATTTCATTTACCGACTGCATCGGTAATTATTTGGATTTTCTTTGTTACTGAGGGTAATGACGAATTAACTTCGCTGCTACGGAATCGGACAGCAAGGCCCGAAACCGCCGATAAGGTACGAGAAAATTTCGCGTAACTTGGTGGGCGTCTGAAGTGAAATGGATCGATCGTCGATCTTGCAGATTCTTCCGTTGGCGTTAGTTTTAGTGATGTTTTGACTAATGTTGGAGGAATAGATTGGACCAGTGGAGGCTGAATCAAATGCAAGACTCTCTAGAGCTTGGATGCAAGCTCGGCCATTGCGTGTGCTTGCTGGTGCTCCGCTTAATGTGCGGGGCTCTGGTTCCCGTTCATTGGCTCAGGAGTTGATTCGGGGACGGTTTTCTTCGCTTGATTCTGGCGCTGCGGAGATAGTTTATTCGTAGCAGGATTGATTTTCTTTTTCTGTATCTCAACTCTGACGGGCTGGTAGTAAAGGTACTTTGTATTTAAGATGGTTTTCTCACTGTGAGGTACAACCACGTGCACGATCGGTATGGGTTTCTTATCTTTGTTGAACCATCTCTTAATGGCTATCGGATGGAAGCCCTGATGCAGAAGCTCTGATCAGACTTCGTCAATTGATAAGGTTTCTATCACCCCCTTAAAAAGGACGTGCAGCTTCCTGATGCTTAGTGTTGGGGTCGAGTATGAATACCCTTTTTTATTGAAAATTTCGATGATGGCTCATCAATCGGACTCCAGTTTGGTTACCAAAAGGACTCCCCCTGACCTCGTTTTAGCTGACCCGACAGCTATTTTTGATTTCTTCAGAATGCTTATGACTTCTTGGAATACTGATTTGTCCTGCAGGACAATCGGTTTGGGCTTGGCGGCAGTTGGTGATACTGCTGTCTCTTCGATCGGTTCTTCAGGTTGGGCGGACGAAGTAGACGGAAGACACAGGCTGACTTGCGTTAGAAACCACCACCCTCTTCTTTTTCTTGCGTCATCTCGCTCCTTCTCCGAGATCCGAAAGGATTTCGATGATGGGTGTTTGACGTGTTGGTGTTGGTAGTGTGATTTCTTGAGCCTGTTCTTTGTATTTGGTTTTAGACGAGGATACTTCTAAATCTAATTATTTTATTCTGGTTAGCAGTTTTAAGAGTAGAATTTTCTGCTCTTAATTCTTGTTTTTCTGATATCAGAGTCTTTATTTGTGAGATTTTGTCCACCAGATTAAGCTTATATTTTATTAATTCAGTTTTTTACCTTTCAAGTTCTTGTTTAAACTTACTCAGGACACGAACCTACTAACTTACTCATCACGAACAATTCACAAATGTGGTTAGGTTTACATAACCTAACCACCCTTTTATGTAACTTAATCTCGCTTTATTGCTCTTCAAAGAGAGATGCGTACTCTATGAAGGCACTGACAAGACTCCTTGTACATATTTTACAGCAAATAAAAAGACCGTGTCTCAGTATAGAGACTATTTGAATATTACGATTGGCGGCCATGCAAAGAAAAGAAATATTTGCGTTTTTGAAGTGCTCAGTTATACCCTTTTTCAAAATTTATTCTTAGAGGTTATTTCTCGAAATGCAGGACTTTGTTTTCGATGACCTCAACGCAGTTTTGAGCCAGTGACTCCATTTCTCTGCGTTACCACAATCAGTCTGCTCTTAAAAGCTCGGCACCGTGGAAGACCTAACCATCCCTTATCTTCAAGAGTCATGTCTCACCCCCGAAAGTTTTTGAACCAGAGCTGAGTGGTGCGGATTGCAACGGTACCTTCCCTCTCTACTTCGCAAACCTCGCGAGCGGCGTCAATCGCTTGGAATCCATTTTTAAAGTAATATGTTAAGATTGCCCTAATTTCGCGACTTATTTTGCTAATTTTAACGGTTTTATTAAAAGCTGTCGACTGAATATTTCACAATGAAATCACTTTAATACCGAAAAAGACATATTAAAGATGGATTAAACCTCTGAGGAGTGAAGTATAATCCTTTATTTATAAGCAAAGGAGAAAAAGCAAATACTTTTATGGCACTTTAGTAGAATCTTCATTCACGCAAAAATTACGTTAATGTACGGATAAAGTCGGATGGTAATAAAATAATGGAAAGTTAATTTGATCGAAATCTTAAAGATTTTTCTATCAATATGGAATTTCTGTAGGAAATATGGTATACTCTCTCATTCGCGCATGTAGAGTTCTGTTTTGAAGTTATATGTATATACACTACCGACCAAAACCACCTTTAAAACCTCCCAAAACTTCTTTTAGTTACCAAATTATTATTTTTTTCTAACTCGGGCCAAATTGTACAATTTATTCATATTAATATACTGTATTCATACCTTCAAAAATAACTTTATAATTGTTTTCCGAAGATAAGAACGAAAATAATGACTACAACCGAATGTTAGCACATTATTCAGAATCAGTTTAAGCCTAATTTAATTTCAATTTTTATATAAAATCGGGGATTTTCATAAAATTTTTACTGAAAGGTGTGCAATCCAAAATCGATCTAATTAAATTTCAGATTGGGCACTTCTTCGTTTCTTCGTTATGGTTGTGATAAAAACCATTAATATTAAAAAACATAGAACTGTTTTCCAAATATACAATTGATTATTCTATTATATTTATTATTATTATTAATAATTCTTTATTTGAAACATTCCAAAAGTCAGCATTGAAACTTGAATTAAAAAAACTTTTTGGTATAGCCTTCATTTTTTTTTATTTTAATGTGTAATATAAGGTTCTATGAAAATGAAAATTATATGCAAGCCACATCTACTTTTTTTATAGACTCATAAAGATTTTGGAAGAAGTAAAAATAAATTTAAAGCCCAATTTTGAATTGCATATTACCTAACCTAACCTAACCTAACCAAACTTCACTATTTTAACTACTAACTTTATGTATCGGGACGCATTAGACTGATATTCGATATTACTTTTTTGCATAAATATCATACGCTAAGTAGGTAGAAAATGCTATCTCACTCTTGTGCAGTGAAGTCTGGCTCCTATCTCTTTCTTACATAGGGTTCTAAAGTTCCTCCTAACGAGTCCAATCTCAAAATTCGCCAGGTTGTCATTGGCAAGAGGCCTAACTCTTTGTCGTACAGGCATCATACTATCGTGGAGAGTGAACTCATTTTCAAATTTTCTAATAATACAATTAATACTGTACAGAAGGACTAATTTGCGTAATAAAACGACGAAACGACGAAAACTGGACAATTACCAAACGTTCTTCTAACGTG
Source organism: Cosmopolites sordidus (assembly GCA_031761425.1). Taxonomy (NCBI): domain Eukaryota; kingdom Metazoa; phylum Arthropoda; class Insecta; order Coleoptera; family Curculionidae; genus Cosmopolites; species Cosmopolites sordidus. The sequence continues at coordinate 46,203 of JARFXV010001690.1, read as the reverse complement.
AAATAAATGTAGCCGCTATGAACTGTCAAATTCCATCATCCCTAATGGTAGACCATGTGTATATATACCGTTATGGTCAAAATAATGAGTATAAAAGATTGGGAAGGCCAAATCCACTTCATTGTCACTATGAATTTGTTTCGTTTTTTTAGCGGTATGTTTGGGATTATTATCCTGAAGAATGTGGATGATGTACTCATTTTGGTCCATGTCTTTTTTTTAATCCAGTAAATTGGATCTACATCGTACCATGAAAAAGCTGCCCACAGTTTTATATAACCGCCTCCATGCTTTACAGTTTTAATAGTATGTTTTGGTAATAATCCTTTGTTGGGTGATCTTTTAACATATACCATCATCATCAGAATCATCAGTTATACCGATTTAAAAGACTAATTGTGGATCGATACCTAAAGCTTTGTACCTAAAATGTTTTTTAAACAAACATGAAGGTAGTTTTCCATAAAGAAACCTAACCCTCTTTTCTATAAATCGTGGTTGTATATTTCCGAAAACCGTATATTCTTAACGCTACTTGTAATTGCATTTACTTTCTTGACACCGCTGACTGTTGGCGCATTTAGCATGAATGCCACACAAAATTCTTGTAACTCGAAGATTTATGACTGGGCGCCTCCGTGTTCTGTACGTTTCGTTAACCTACTCTTCCGAAAATTTAACCCGGCCTCAATATCGCCTTATTTTAATAATTTATCTCCTCCTAAGGGAGTAAAGTCTCCATTTTGGAAGAGATTTTATTTGTCTGAGACGGTTTTATGTGAAATAAACGTTGGTGTTAGTGGAAAGGCCGAAAATAACGACGAAAGAATGCTGCTCCATAAGATGGTATTCAGGAAAAAAAAGCTGACATTACTTGTTTGGGATTTACGTTTGGATTTTGGGGCTGTAAATGCGATATGTTTAAATCATAATAACTCTAGATGCTTCATAAGCAACTGAAGGGTAGTGAAGTAATAAAGTTACTTTTATTGCAACAAAAAAAATGTTTAGAAAAGGTAAATTTTAAAAATATAAAAATAATGATATATCATCCACATAATTGACGGTAGTGGTAAATTTAAAAGTAATAAACAAACAACAGAACTTAAATACTATGTCAGGTTGTCTGGAAAGGGACAATAATAGGGATTTTCCATTAGTTGCTATATTAACCCCTGAAAAAAAATATATGTGCCGTTTTTTTTTGAAGTTATATAAGTCCACTTTTGGAAAGAAATGAATTAATGGTAATGTTAGTAATATATAGGTATCCTCTTTTTATATTTATAATTATACGTTCAACTGAGTACGATTTCTTGATAAAGTAATCAAAGGAATTTTAGTTATAAAATGTTATCGCAATTTTTATTTTTGAAAATAGAATAATAATAATCATAATTAAAACTAAGTGATAATAAAATTGATTTTATTATCATTTTTTACATAAAAAAATGTGCTTCTGTAAACCCAATGTCTATAAAATATGGACTTAAATTTCCTCTTGTTTTTATTTTTTATTATATATGAGGGTAGTCCCAGAAGTACCGAATGATTATGGTAAAAAGTATCAGTCTTATAAAGTTTGAAGTTTGTCGACGCTACGTTATTTAGTATTTGTTTGGCAGTCATAAATAGTGAACGCTGTTAGTAAATTTATAACGATAGAAAAAATTGGTAAGCGTTATATGATACAGTACTTTCATTTGGAAGGCCTCAGTTCAACCGAATATTAAAGCGGAGCTAAATTCTACTCTGAAGAAGTCTGTTCCTTCATTTGCAACAGTAAACTATTGGACGGCAGAGTTTAATCGAGGCCGTATAAGCTGTCAAGATGAATATCGCAGTGGCCACGCCAGAAATGGTGAAGAAAATCTACAATTATTAGTAGTACAAGTATTTGTATTGGATGGCCATCGAATGAAAGTGCTTAAGCTAGCAGACATGGTAGGCACTTAAGGTAGCATGGTAGCAAGGCATGGTAGGCATCGCATATTAACTGAAAATTTGGACATGAAAAAGCTGTGAGCAAAATGGGTGCTGCGATTACTCACAATGAAACAAAAGCAAAAGTCATAAGGATATTTCCATCGTGTGTTTGGCGAAGTTTCACAGGAATAAAGCTGAGTTTTTGCGTCAATTCGTAACCATGGATGAAACATGGGTCCATTACTTCACATCTGAGATGAAGAAACAATCAAAACAATGGATTGAAAAGGAAAAATCGGCGAATCAAAGAAGACAGTTCCGTCTGCAGACAAGATCATGGTGTCAGTTTTTTGGGATGCCCGTGGGATAATTTTCATTGATTATCTTCAGGAAGGAAGAACAATTAACGGCGAGTATTATGCGAACTTATTGCAGCGTTTGAGTGATGAAATTAAGAAAAAAAAACGCCTTTATTTGGCGAAAAAGAAAATTTTCTTTCATCAAGACTATGCACCAGTTCACACATTCGTTAGCGATGGTCAAAATCAATGAGTTAAAGTTCGAATTACTCCCTCACGCACCCTATTCGCCAGATTTTAGCCCCCTCAGATTATTTTCTGTTTCCAAACTTAAAAAATGGCTCGGTGACTGAACGACATAGGTCCTTTATCCCGGTTCATGATTTTCTTACATTTTTCTATTTGAATGCTTTCATTTGCATCCAGAGCCCTATTATTATTATTAACACTTTTAATTAGTCCTAAATTACTAATATTTATACTGTGGTCATGTTCGATTGCATGTTGGGCAACACAAGATTTTTCATTTCTCCCATATCTAATGTGGGCAATATGTTCTTTATATCTTGTCAATATGGATCTTTTTGTTTGCCCAATATACCTTCGATCACAGTCTTGACAACTAATTTCGTAAATCCCCAAACTTTTCCTGTTGCTCTACTTTATCCTTTGGATTGCCCAGAACTTCTCTTAATTTATTATATGGTTTGTACACAACCTTAATGTCCACTTTATTCAAAATTTTGTCTAGTCCTCTTGTCAATTGGGCATCAAATGGTATTACCATGAATTTCTTTGTGTTCTGATCTTTTTGAAAAGTCGAAGATTCTTTAAATAATTGTCTGAACTTATGTTTTCTAATTAGTTTATCTACAATGTTCTTATTATAACCATTCACTTCAGATACTTCCCTAATTAATTTTAATTCTTTGTCATAATTATCTTTATTTAAAGGAAAATTAATTAATCTATTTACCATAAAATTTAAACTAGCCATCTTATTTTGGAAGCTATGATTTGAATAGTTAGGAATGTATCTCGAAGTGGTGGTGGTTTTTCTGAAAATATCAAAATCTAACCTATTTTTATTACTTCTACTGACTAACACATCCAGAAATGGTAAACTATCGTTGTTTTCGAGTTCATGCGTGAATATTAGTTTTAGGGATTTATTATTAAGTTCTTAATAAAATCATCTAAATTTTCATTTTTCGAATCGAAAATGGCAAAAATATCATCCACATATCTTAACCATACCTTCGGAAAGTAACTGAATTCATCTTTTGCCTCGGTTTCAAATTTACTCATAAATAAGTTGGCTAAGAATGGTGACAGAGGATTGCCCTTTGCCGTTCCTTCTTGTTGTTCATAAAACCTGTTATTAAGTTGAAAACAATTTTGCTTCATACATAATCTTGTTAAGGAGATGTACTCAGAAACAATCTTGTTATTAAAACCATTTAACTCGAGTAACTCCCTCAGGTATTTCAAGGTATGTGGAATCTGGACACTCGGAAACAATGATGAAACGTCAAAGGAAACCAAATCCTCACCTTCCTGTAGATGTGTATTTTTGACTTTTTCTATGAATTTGGTTGAATTTATCACAGTACAGGAAGGTAGTTGGTTTGGTAGGTTTTCAAATTCCTTTGTTAACTACTTTGCCAAGTTGTATATTGGAGAATCAATGGCTGATACAATTGATCTCATTGATTTTCCTGGTTTATGAATTTTTGGTAGAGCATACAATCTTGGCACTTTTGGATTAGAAACATGCAATTTGCTTTTCAGAGAAACACCACCTCAATTAATTAACGTTTGCTAATATTTTTAAACTGGTTCAAACGCAAACCCTTAAATATCTCGAAATATAAAAAAATTGACTTATTCCACTATCAAAAATAACGGCTCATATCTTGGATTTAGAGATTATTAATTCCTGTGGTAGTTATCAACATCATGTATCTCTCAGATCATGTACATATTGGGTTGTCTGAAAAGTTCGTATGGATTAGTTGCTTTTTTAACGCTTGCCAACAAAATTCTGTGTTGGATCGGTAATGTTTATTTATATATTGTTAATTCCGTTAAATCTTTATGTTCAGATTCACTTTAATGTACCTTCAGTTAATATATTATTTATTTAAAAAATGGCAAGAAAAGTGTCCAAACAGAAAAAAAAGATTTGTTCCTTTTACGGAAAGGATTCACCTTGAATGGTGATGTACCATTGAATGGTATTGATCTGGAGGAGATGTGGTTCCAACACGACGGCTCCAACGCAATGATCAATTCAGTCAGGGAACAATTAGATGAGAAAATTATTTCAAAGAACGGACCTATTAATTGACCACCAAGGTCATCTGATTTAACGCCTATAGGTTTTTTTCTTTAGAGCTATGTTAAGTCTGGTTTATGTCGATACCCCAATAACTATTGTCGCATTGGAATCCAACAAAACTCGCAGACATAAGACCCTAATTGCTTGAAAAAATGGTTGGAAATTGTATCGACAGGAACCGCATTGTCAGAAGTAGTTGCAACGAACATTTGTCCGAAATTGTTTTCAAACATTAACGCCGTTGAATGTTATTTCACACATAATAAATAGTTTAAATACATCTAATTTGATTGTTGTTTTATATGAATTTAAAGTTCGGATGCACTAAAAAAATCACCTTATATATCAGCTATATAGATCTACATCATTTGACACAGATAACAAAAGATTTTTAATTTTCATACCCAAAATATCGTGTAAAATGAAATAAACACAGTGTATATATACACAGATATACACACATATAATTCATTATTTATATATTTATTTATTTTTGGGACAATTTTTTTGGTGGATGCGATTTTTGGACGTCCTCAGCTTTCCACATCTTCAATTGATTTACGACATCGTTTAGGTTTAAGAATTCGATGTTTCATCGAAAATGTATGAAAGGAATTCTGTAAACCGGACTGTAACTCATTTTGTGTGTTCGTCGGGGTTCAACAGTTTGAACTTGGAAAAGGCAACACTTCTTCTGCAGCACAACATGCAACGAGTTATATTTGACAACATCTAGTCATTTGGTCATACTTACTCCATCTCTGTGCCAGGTCGAGACCTTTCCGAATGATCCTCGTATTTTGTTGGAAGTACATACGTTTATTATTCGGAATAATTCAATTATCCATAAAGAAAGAAACTTTAATGCAGTTATGTGAAAAATCTTATTTCAAATTTAAAAATATATCCCGCATATATCAAAGGAGTACAAAAATATTTTACTTTTCGCACTTCTGTCGAAAATTCACTGAATAGCACTGAACCTTTATAAAAACTTCACAGTAAAAAAAACATATTTCCGTAGGAAATCGTTATAAAACAACTTCAAAGCTGCTTATCCTTTAAACTTGAATGTTGTTGTATGTTAAAAATTCTGAATTTACGAAGAATTTTTGATTCTGAATATACGAAGAATTTTTGAGTCTGAATATACAAAGAAGCTAACCTGCAAAAGTTACCTCGGATTATGCGTTTTCGTGTGTATTTTAAAATGTTGTGACTTCCTAAGAGCTGGCGCTAGTAGTATACAGTGGTGACCAATAAATTAAGATTGGCGAAACCTTACTGATATATTTTATTTAAACATATTTTTACTTGTTTGATTTACACTTGTTTCTAAGACTATATTAATTTTCTAGTTAAAATTTGCTGAGCACTTAAAAGGTAATATACATGGTATTAGTCTGAATGTGAACAATAATTTATTCATAATTTTAAGTTGATGAGATATTTTAGAAAAAATTACGTTGTCAATGAAATAAGAGTAATTTTTATTACATATCATAAAAATACTAAAAGGTCTAAAACTTCTTTCTAAAACCGTTTAGTAGATATAATTATCGAAGCTTAGCACTTTATAACACGACCTTTATTCTGAATTACTGATTGACAACTTATTGACATAGAGTCGATTAGATGCTTCTACAGATATTGAAAACCACGCTGTCTGAATTTCTTACCAAACTGTATTTTTGTTTGCTATTTTTTTTTTACCAGCAAGACGTTTCAACTATTTTCAAAGGTTGTCGATCGGATTTAGATTTGGTGCGTCAGTTACATTCGTTTTCGCCATTTGCGTCAGTTTCATTCGACATTTCTAGCGAGTTCAGTAAACAGGATTTTTTAAAGACATTAAAAACATTTTGTTTTGTAAGTACCTACTGTTAACTATAATTTCAGTTTCATGAATACATCTGACATTGTCATGTTAGCCCGTATGTGTGATGCTGTGCTGGTATTAATAAGAGCACGGAAAATAAGGAAAAAATACAGAAAATATGTCTGGTCCAAGGAACATTTAGAATAATTACTACAATTTAATACAGGAAAATATGTACTAAACAAACATTCGTTAAACACTCAATTTGCAATTTTATTACTTTTTATTTTATTTGATCTAAAAGTCCTTTGTAGGGCTTAGGTGTAAGTCTGAGAGTTTACATTTCAGCATGACGGTATTTCATGAATTTTTACCCTCCATGTGTTCCTATCCAGTGCTAATTTTCTAGCCTTATTCCAATGAATCCCTCGTTCTTCTGCCGCTTGGCGAACTTATTCTTCCCATCTCAGTCTTGGACGTCCAACTTAATTTTTTTCTGGTGTTTTCGGTTCATAGATTTGTTTTGCTAATCTTTCTTCGTTCATTTTATGGATGTGTGCCAGCCCAGCTGTCTTTGTTCTGTAGCTCTTTCTATTGATTTCGTTTCCAGTTGTTCCATTACTGTCGTATTTCTAACTCTAGCCCTTCTTACAATTGTCCCTGTTTTGCGTAGGAATTCCATTTCTGCAGCTGTAATTCTACTTTTGTCTCGCATTGTTGAAGTCCAAGATTCGTTGACATATATCTGATAAACCTATGCTTTTACCTCTTTCGATACCTCTCCTTCCTAGGTTTTTAGGGTGTTGTATAATGTACCTGCTTTTTCCATTTTTTGCTTCATTTCACCTCCATTTTTCCATTATCTTCTATTACTTTGCCTAATTTTAATAATTTTTGTGGATTGAAGAAGAAGTAAAGCAGAGTAAATAGCAAATGGTAATCTGTTAGGCTCAAGACGTCAAGAATTCGCCAAGCAAACATTTAGCCTGTGTTTATCACAAAAAAAAATGAAAACAGTCAAAATAGGTTAGATTTGTATATTCTGTAGTACTACGGCTCATCTGTAGGCTTGATCTCTTTTAACGTTCGCCTCCATCCGGATCGATCTGCAGCTGCTTCTTACTACTTCTTGATGTGCAGTAATTCTCCAGCATCTCTTCTTTCATTATCCTGCCTCTGTATATTTAAACCATGACTCGTCATGTTACCTACTATTCTTTCCTCCATGATTCTGTTTAATATTCGACGAGTGACGAAGCTTAGTGAATTCCTGAAAACAATAATATTTTTAGAATTTTGCCTGTCACACACAGATCGCATGATAATCACCATTTTTTATAAATCGCATACAGAAGGTAACATTATACCAAAATGAACCAAACGACATTTTTAAACTTTTGAGTAATTAAGGTCTGAAGTTCTACTTTATTAAAAAATCAGGTTTTAGTTACAGTGGCGGCTTATGAGTTTTTGAGTGTGAGGGCGTAGAAGAGAATAGAGCTGCTGAAGATTTTTTTTTTGCTTTCCCCTTCCTCCTTTTTACTTTTCGTGCTATTGAAGCCCTTTATCAGAACTAGGGTTCTTGAGTGCGTGGGCCAGACTTTTCATCAATCCAGGACTAAATACAATCTCCCTTATCAGGACTGCTATCTAATTACCCCTTCTACTCATCCCCCATGGGCCCTACATTCTGTGCCTTTTAACTTTTCCCTGTTCCGCTTTGACAAATTATCCACCCCTGCACTCTCTTTTCAGCACAACTTCCATATCATCCTAGACTCGATTCCCCAAACCAATATCATTTTCACCGATGGATCCAAATCTGCAATTGGTGTAGGATCTGCATTCGTACTCTTTCCCTTAGGGAATCCTCTCCTTCCCCAAACCTTTCGCTATTACCTAAGCTCTCAATCCAGCTCTTACACGGCTGAGACCCTAGCCCTTGAAAAATCTCTCCAATTCATACTCTCCCAACCCCCATCCAAATGGGCAATATGTTCGGACTCCACCAATACCCTTAGAGCTCTGGAAAAGGGATTAGACAATCATCCTCTCATATCCCGCTGTCTGGACCTCATTGAGGATATCCTTGCCATCGGATCCACCCTTCAGTTTCTCTGGATCCCTAGCCACTGCGGTATAGTTGGAAACGCGATGGCGGACACTGAGGCTAAAATAGCTGCCACAGATGGATCACCATGTCCCACTCTAATTTCATCCGACCTACCGTCCTTCGTCAAATCCCTGGTTAGAGGACAGTTACAGAATCACTGGAGCCTATTGGAAGGACACAATAAGCTCAGAGAAGTTAAAACCACCTACTTCCTCAACAATTTTCCGAACTTCCCCTGTAAAAGAATCTCTACCATCGGGTTCAGGATAAGATCGGGACATTGCGCTCTCACTCACCAGCACCTCTTGAGGAACGACCCTCCTCCTATCTGCTCCTTTTGCGGTGAACCTTAGACCGTCCGCCATTTTCTTATAGAATGTCGCGCCACATCAAACATCAGGACCAGACTCTCCCTCCCCAGTGACCTCCCTACTCTCTTTCGACCCGGCTCCCCGGAAGTTCTCCTCTTCTATCTAAGAGAAATATCCATCTTTGATCACATTTAGTCGCTGCTCTTGCTCTCCCTCTCTCACATCTCTCATCATCCATCATCTCCATTCCTTAATCACCCTTACGCGTTCACCCCACCGAAAACATTCCCCTTTTTTTCAACACTCGCCCTTCTTTATTAAACCCAGAACACTGAATCAGTCACTCAGAACACTGTAAGTGTCACACTGTGGTCGCTAAATGGTCCCTGTCACCGATGCGAACTTCATCCTAATTTAACTAACTAACTAACTAAAACTATTTAAAGGAGGTGAACCAGGAAAATTAGTTAAAGGAAAGAAACTGAACAAAAATAAGATATGATGTTTTGCTCTGAAAAATTGTTTACTGTGCTAAAGGCTGAAGGGGCGGCGCCCCAACCCCTCCCTTACGAGTCGCCGCTGATTAGTTATTATCAAAATACCAACAATGAATAAAACCCTATATTTTCGGTTTTATTTCATGTCAGTTTTTCAAAATAAAATATTTTTTTCCTAAATAGATTTTTGATTATTTTGGCGTTTCTTTTTGTTCTTTCTGGAAATTGTTTTGTTCTTTTTATTCTTTTTGGAAATTTGCTGTAAATGAAACTTGAGTCTTTTTTATTATTCTTTATGCATTTAAGAGATACAATAATTGAGTTTATCTAACTCGAAATGCATTTTACTAATAATAACAATAATTTAGTATATTACTTTTATACATCGTCGCTGTCGTCTTCTATTTCAGAGTCCACAGTTCCTCCAAATCCGTTCACATCATCTTGGAAGTTGCTTGATTGAAAGTTTTCATAGAAGCTTCTAACGTCTGCTGGAACAAGTGATATTAAACTGTTAATATCAACATGGTTTTTGTCTGATATAGCTTTACCTCTTGGATACGTGTATAGTTTTGGCACAACAAAATCCAACCCTGAAGGGTTCCTTCCTCCTAATTGTTTCTTTATATTTATCTCTTTATATTCTTCTTATTCATGTATGTACTTTAAAAATATAGAATATGGACTATCCTTACTAATTTGTATTTCCTTTGCTTTCACCCAGGTAATTTTTTGCCGTTTAAATCGGTTTTTTGATTCACAATGCTTTTTTCCAGGTTCTCTGTACTATACTAATTTTTTTTTTTTTCATTTCACACACAATGATTTTTCTTGAGCAATTTGTGATGATTTGCTTATACTCATTCAACGTATCTGATATTTAGGGCTCTCTCTATTTCACTGAAATCAGTGTCATTGGGAGGCAAGTGTGGCGAAGCATGACGAACTTATTTATAAGAAATAAATATATTTTAATGATTTATGAGATCCTAAAACGGCTTTCAACATTAATACAATCTTAATGTTTCTATTCTGCCCACCACATGAGTCAAACCATACGACTAATTCTTTTATACAAGGAGGCAAATGTTACTCAATGAATTTCTTAAGGTAAGAACCAACTTCTTGTGCCCCTCTTCCGGCAATTCCTTCTTTTCACAAGAAAAATATGGTGTGTTAGTAGACCCTGTATGTACCCCTTCATTGTGTAATGACAACTGCTCTTTATAATACACAATGTTTGTTGGTATTTTGAGTAGGCCTATTACTTTATGGATTCTTTTGTATCGATTCTGTTGAGTCATTTTTCTTTTTTTCTTACTTTCCCGATTTCTTTTTCTCTTGATACATTAGTGTTTTATTGTACCTCAGATAAATCCTGTTTGAGTGCTGTACGATTGCAATTACCAAAATTTAGAAAAAAGTTTTTCTCGCTCGGAAGCCGGAATCTTTTTATTACATTTTACCGGGCAATTGCATTGGAAATCAATGAATGTTTTTGGCTTAACAAGTTTACCTTTTACCGTATATTGTCTTTTGTTTAAATGTTTTAATAGTTTTCGTGTTTTAATTGTCTGACCAGGGAAGAAACCTTTTCTATTTCTACCCTTCTTGAGCCTGCCTTTAAAATTAGCTCTTTCTTCCGTCAATTCTTCGTTTGTCTGTGGCTTTCCATTACTGTCACTGGCTGACTTGCTCGTAAACTCTCAAGCACACAGACGTAAACACCATTGCACGCGATCCTAAAAAAACTAGAGTTTCAGAAAGAACCAAGCGGCAAGTTCATAAGTATCTAAAAGGAAGTTGTCTATTGGTTCGTTTTCGATCAATTTGAAAAGTGTATTTTGTGAATTGTCACTTGGTGCTTTTGTCAACAGAGGTCGCCGTATTCCATCAGGCGGTTGCATCTTTTTGGGATAACTAAAACAACATAAAAGAAGTCGCTTGGTGTCAGTAACTTGAAAAATTAGATTTTGTCAGTTGGTTCCTTTTGGAATAACATTGTCATATATTCATATTATATTTTCAGTTTGATTCAAATGTATATATAGGATGTTGTCTTTTTTTTGTACCCCAATATAATAGCTGGTCCTTTATTGAGAAATGTCATTGCAGATTTTTGGCATTAACATTGTAGTCACAATTTTGCTTCGGTTAACAAAAGTAGCATGCTTTGAACGTTGAATAAAAGTAACACGCTTGAAATAAACTTTTTTTTTCGCCACTACAATCTGCACTAGTCATTGTATACGCCCACTATCTAGGCCCGAAAAACGCCCTGGATATGTTTCCAATGAAATATTGGAAATCGAATCTCGTAAGTTAAATTTTCAATTTCCGTCGTCTCAGAAAAAATGGTCTCATTTTCGAGTTCGTCGTTTTTTTTTCTCGGAGATTTCCACCACATCCTTATATTTCCTTTTGAAATCTATGATCTATTTTCAAGAATTGCATTATGTTGAAGTTTAGGCGTAGTTAGTTATACACAGTATGTACGAAAAATAATTAAACTTTTTAAATTAACAAAGAACTATTAGTTATTTTGCCAGAATTATTTATTTTTATTCATAATACATCCCTTCCACATCAATACACCACTGATCACGTTCAACCAATGCTAACATATATTTTTTATGTTGTTCTTGGGAATCGCCTCAATGACCCACGTCACGGCTCTTTGAATTTGGAACTCTCTTAAAACGCTCTTTTCATGCCCAGTTTGAGTTTCGAGATTAGGAAATGGCCATACGGAGATAAATCAGGCGAATACGGAGAATGTTGAAGCACACATTCTTGTTTCTTCGCCAATTTCTTGCTCCTCATTCAAGGCGTAAGAAACAGATAGAGCACAGACTTTCTATTTGTTTACATCCTTTGCCAAAATTTCGTGTATCACGTCTTTGGTCGTATTTAGTTCGCCCACTATCCATCTTCAAGTCGAATTCGTATGGTAGGCAATCATTTCACCAATTTTTTCCACAAATTCATCGTAATTTTTGTTTTTTTGCAGGCGTGGGTCGTCTTCCTAAATATCACGACCGTAATGGAATCGCTTATATTATTCGAACACAGATCAACGATATAAAAAATCATCACCATAAACATTTTTAATCAATTCACATATTTCTGTAAAAGTTTTACCGAATTTGAAACACAATTTAATATTACACCTCGTACAAAATTAAAATCGTTGCACATCGTGAAGCACGTGATCAACATTTCGGCTGCCCTGTTGCCAGATTACGATTAAACATCATAACCTTACTTTAGCAAATCATTTTTACAATTTAACTTTAATAACAATTAAAAAAATCAACTCTAAATTTAATGTATATTACAAAGTAACTAACAAAATTATAATAAATGTTAATTATAATAAAACGGATGAATCCGAGTAGGCTAACTAGACAAATAGTCGAATTTTATAAAAATAGGAGTAGAGCTAAAGTAGAAATAATTAAATGGATTGCTGCAATTAAAGAGGATCTAAGATCAGCAAATATCACACAGAGTGAAATTCAGGATAAAGACTGTTTCAGACACAAGGTTAACGTTTGGGAGATTGGCCAGAGAGAAAAATGTAGGAAGACTGGAACAACTTGGTCTAACGAAAGAAAAAAAGCTCATAGCGAAAGAATGAAATCAGTATGGGCGCAAAGCAAGGCTAACAACAACAAACGACTCTAACTGTACTTTGCGTGGTCCACCAGGGCTCCAAGTGTCGTTCATCCTATAGATAGGTTCAGCTTATATAAAATGCTTCGTTCAAAAACATTATAGAATATTAAAATAAAAACATTATATAATTACCATTGACTGCTATTGACTATTATATAATTACCATTGATTATTGATATATAATATGCAAGTGTAAAACAAAAAAAACAATGAAATATATGCATGTACTTATATTTTCAATAATATAATCATTTATTTTCAATCAAGTATATGCTCTCTGTCATATCATTTCATATCATTTCTTCAAGCTTGATTCTTTTTTCGTCGATCAAGGCTATTTTTCTTTCCTTCATATAACTTCTCAAATATCTATAAGTTTTAGGGCAACATTGGGAAGCTCCATAAGCCCTAATCTTAGATCATCTGTTTTCCATTTAAAACCTACTTCTTTCATTATTTTGCACAATTATATACGGCAACAGTTGTTTCTCTTTTAATTGGTCTTGTTAGGAATTGAAAGTTACATGCTGTCCTGAAAATGAAAATTAAATTGTGAGTGCCTACGTATAAACTACATATGGGTTTAAGAACAGTCTTTTCTGCAATTAAATAAGCCAAGATTAATAAATAAAAATTTCCATTATGTTTATAATTGTATTGCTTATTTATTTAGAATGATTTTTTCTGCAATTCTTAGGTTAAGAATACTTCATACATGATGTAAATGATGTCACGGATAGAACTTGTATCCAAAGTTGCCGTATTGGTAACCCTTTTAGTAAAACTACGCGTTCTAGATGATTTTGACAGTGGACATATTCAACCTTATATGACTTAAACTAAACATATCCAATTATTAGCAATTAACATACCTCACTAATACACGCAAAGGATAACAATGGACCATTATTGACTCGTTCTTGTTCAAAATAGTGTATCAGAGATACTACAAACTCTTGGCAACGACTATTTAAATGATTTGGCATTTTACAGGCGCGACTTTGACAATTATAACACTGTGGTAGTTCTTAAAGGAACTGTTTTCGATCATAAGGTAAAAAATGAAAGTTAAACGTTCAGATACAAATAGGATAACCTCCAATGGTGTCAATAAATATCAACACGAAAAAGTTTTATCTCGACAACGTCGCATATACTGCCAACCGAATCCAGCTCTAAATTTGAAATTTATTGAATACATTCGATTTGATTATTTTATTATCTAATTTATGTAGTGATATTTCTGCTGTTTTTCAATAGCATCATCGATGACCTACGACGGTTTTAATTTTGTACAGGCTATACCTCTTTATTCCGTCGTGTTTTTGTGACGAGTTGACAAAAGGTATTCTCACTTTAAGCGTTATAACTTGACAACCCGTTGATCCAGTGTAATGATGGCAGTCTCGTTTTATAGAGGAGATATATAGCTTTCAAATTATATATTGCTTTAATAGGTGACTCTAGTACTTTCCTTTAAATTTAAAAAGTTCATAAATTTTTCTGACATACTGTGTTTATAGAGCTACCGGGTCTGTAAATATAAAACTGGAATTTGCCCAGAGATGGCCCTAGCTGTCAATATAGTTACCGTCAACCCGCGTCATTGGCGCCTTCCTTCGGACATTCCAAAGTGGCGATTTTGACGTGAGAAACGAAGAACGTGGAAGACTACCAAAAATGTTTGAAGGCAGGGAATTGCAAGCATTGTTGGATGAGGATGAGGCTCAAAAACAACAACTCGCGGATCAATTAAATGTGACACGAGAAGCCGTCTCTATACGTTTGAATGCCATGGGAAAGATCCGGAAGATGGGAAAGTGGGTTCCACATGAATTGAATGAAAGACAGCAGAAAAACCAAAAAACCTCTTGCGAAATACTGTTCGCCAGGTACAAAAGAAAGTCATTTCTCCATCGAATTATGACTGGTGATGAAAAGTGGATATATTTTGAGAATCCTAAGCGTAAAAGATCATGGGTAACTCCAGGCGAACAATCGACATCGACTGCAAGGCCAATTCGCTATGGATGGAAAACAATGATCTGTGTTTGGTGGGATCAAAAGGGAGTGATCTATTATGAGCTGCTAAAACCTGCCGAAACCCTTATTACTGAACGCTATCGACAAGAAATGATCGATTTGTATCAAGTTTTGCATGAAAACAACCAGAATATCAAAAAAGGCAACACAAAGTGATTTTGCTTCATGATAATTCACGATCACACACAGCAAAACTGGTCAAGGAAACGATTGAGGCTTTTAATTGCAATATAGTTTCGCATGCGGCTTATTTACCAGACTTGGCTCCGTCTGATTACTACTTATTTGTATCGATGGGACGCGAACTTGCTGAGCAGCGCTTTACTTCTTACGACAATGTACGAAAGTGGCTCGATGACTGGTTTGTTTCAAGAGCAACAGTTTTTTTTTGGTGTGGCATCCACAAATTATCAGATAAATGGGAAACATGTATAGTAAGCCATGGGCAAACTATTCTATACAAAAATATTTTCTATACAAAATTCCGGTTTCATATTTACATACCTGGTATATAGATCATTTCAGAAATGTTTTAAAATATTTTTTAAATTAATAATATGTTTATCTTTTTGACTGGGTTCACTCGATGGAATCTGTTGAAGTTAACGAAACTTTTTTATTGTCTAATTTAAATGTTTATAAAATTAAAATCTAAGAATAAAATGTTTTTTTTTCTTCTCTAATATATTTTTCTAATAATGTGATATATATCTAATTCATTATTTACATACAGTATTTCGATTAGTTTTCGCTTTCGATCGCCAGCTTCTTTACCGCATGCTGTATATGTTAGAAGACGAAACTAATTTAAACAAAGAGTAGCTGATGATGTTAACACTTCAATATGTAGAATGTATTAATAGAGATCTAGAAATGGAAATTTTGATATCTAATTATCAGTTTAGACATGAATAAAATCAAGACTGTGATGATACCGATGGTAATTTGATGACATGTGAGATCGATGAAAGACTAAATACACACAGTGGGAGGACAAACTATTCAAACAAATTTGAACAAATATTTGTCTTATATTAACTGCCATAAATTTTATGTCATTATATCATTAAAGGATATTAGTCATTTATATTGACGAAAGCATTTTGGAAATTTCTGGGTGTTCATTAATTCTTTCACCCACCAAATTAATATGCTCTTGTGAACGACCACTACGCCTATATATTGCTGTTCTATCTTCCACCGAACTAGTTCCTTGAAATTTTTGAACAATTAGATTGATAATGCTTTCAGAAGGACCATTGTGCACACAGTAAATATTACGACATTTTTTAAAAACATTTTTCACTGAACGTCCGTTTTTATAAAAGAATTCAACAATTTTAAGGCGTTGATGTATTAACGATTCCATTTTTATAAATGTCTTGCATTACACTCCTGAAATGAGACTAGACCTATTCTCTAAAATTGAATTATTTTAAATGTCTATTTAAAAATAACTATTTAGAAATGTCCAATGTATACGACGAGTAAATAGTAATTATCGACTTTTTAATTAGTGAAACTTGTCACATTTTAAATTAGTGAATTTTTAACTTTTAGAAAAGTGAAATGAAAAATTCTACTAATGAAAAAAGTAAATTTACTACAAATCAAAAAGTAAAAATCCTTTTAATAAACAAATAAAATTTTCATTTATTAAAACCGTAAAAATTCACACATTGATAAATATAAGAATTAAATATAAGGAAATTACTCAACAAGAAAATTTTCATTTATTAAAACTGTTAAAATTCAATATATTATTAAGTATAAGAATTAAATATAAGGAAATTACTCAACAAAACAAGTAGATTTGTCATCGAGAATTTTTCTGAAAAATGTACATTTTGTTTTAATTAGCCGGTCGCGTTGGTGCGGACGGTAAAAGCAGCGGTCTGCCGCTGCTGTGCCGAAACCGCATCGGAGCGGTAGTTGGTTCGATTCCAACGCTCGGATGGTGATTTTTCTTTCTTTCTTCTGTCTGTTTACTTCCTAAATGTTTGTGATTGTTTCTAGGCAAGAGTGTAAAATCCGACTACGAATTACCCCTCAGTCACGCCAGTTAAAGGCTGGGTAAGGCCGGATACCTTCTGAGAAGTGTTCTACGTCATTGGTCACTCACCACTCGGTAGGTTTCCTAATAGACTTATGGGTAGACACATAACCAAGGGTTTATAGCCCGAAGGGGGTGCTGGCCTGGGTTTATCGGAAGCTGATGACCGTGGTTCGGAACCCACGTTAAGCTGTAGGTCCAGTCGCTAAATAGTCTAGTTGCTGATGCGCCTCTAACCCTAACACTTTACCTTTGTTTCAGTTATAAATATGCAGGTTTTACTTGTATTTTTATCATTTGAATTAAATCAAAATTAAAACGTTATTTGTAAAAGTAAAAAGTAAAGTGTTTGGGTTAGAGGCGCATCAGCAACTAGGCTATTTAGCGACTGGACCTACAGCTTAACGTGGGTCGAACCGCGGTCATCAGGTTCCGACAAACCCAGGCCAGCACCCCCCTCGGGCTATAAACCCTTGGTTATGTGCCTACCCATAAGTCTATCAGGAAACCTACCGACTGGCGAGTGACCAACGTAGAACACTTCTCAGAAGGCATCCGGCCTTACCCAGCTCTTAACTGGCGTGACTGAGGGGTAATTCGTAGTCGGATTTTACACTCTTGCCTAGAAACAATCACAAACATTTAGGAAAGATAAACGGACAGAAGAAAGAAAAATAACCATCCGAGCGCTGGAATCGAACCAGCTATCGCTCCAGCGCGGATTCGGCAAAGCAGGCGCTCTTACCGCCGCACCAACGCGACCTGCCGTTATTTGTGTAAGTCTTAAAATAAAATTTTATCCGTATGTTAAGAATACTATCGTTTTTTTCGTTATTCGGACTCAATTCTTCTGGTTCATTGGTGTTGAGATTGACAATATTAACATGCACATAATACACAATGCTGTATGGCTTTACTTTCATGTCGTAGATATAAAAGTCCATAAAATTATAAAAATTGCAAAGACTGTCGGGTTATTCAAGATTGAAAATATAAAATATCTTGTATAGTAGATCAAAACTGCTTTATCGGGTACATTTAAAAACTAACCATCTCCATTAATGAATGTATTTTCTCGCGATGATTGACTCGCAGCAGCAGCAACTAAATAAGGCTGAACGTTTGTTTTGTTTCTTACGCGAATGTCTTTGACGAGCTGTTCAAAATTAGTACCCTCCTAAAAATAAAATGGAAAAGTTCACATTAATTCGATTATTCTGTTTTAACATATTCTTTTTAAAATTTGTATAAAAAGAAGACAATACATACGGGTGCAAGTCTCAGTAGATATTTATTAGGGAAATTTATTTGTACAGTCTTATTTTCTTCATCCTCTTCGTTAGCAAGTCTTTCTTCCTTGTCCCTTTTTTTTCTCGGTCTCTTTCCCCTTTACCTTTTCTTTCTCATTTTCTTTTCCTTTTCCTTTACCTTTCCCTTTACCGTTAGGAGTTTTAACGGAATTAGAAACTGGAAGTAACTCGATAAGCAGAAGCAGAGCTCGAAAATCATCTGATAATATAATAAAATATGAATAAGGAAAAAATATTCAGATTATTGGAGTAAAATATTTTTAAAAAAATAAAGAAATATTAGGTCTTTTAAGAAGTAATAACATTAGAAATTAAAAAATAACAATTTTGATGATAACAATCTGTAAATCAGTATGAACTGTATTGTACAAAGAAGCGTATAGAAAGTAATTCTTACCATTTTTAATATTTCGTGATTCATTATACAATGCCGGGCGATATTTCCTGGCATATGCCAAAATTTTATTACGATTTGAACAATTTTAATTACGATTTGAACAAAAATTAATGATTTAAACTTATTGATTATTATAAATAATAAATATCTATTGATAATTATAATAATATAAAACCATATAAATAAGTATATAAAAATAACCATATTTGATTTATTTACAAATTTCTAATTTTAAATGTATGTCGGTGGTGATATTGAAAAATAAAACACTGAGGTAAAATTATCTTTAGAATTAATTTACACATACGATCAATTCTTCTATTGAAACCTTTGGTGTGAAACACTAAACTTGAAGAGGTTTATCACAAACACCAAATCACTTTTTTTGAACTGCTCGACGTACGTTTCGCTAACCATGTTACGTGCGTCGAGCAGTTCAAAAAAAGTGATTTGGTTTTTAGTGGTAAATCTCTTCAAGTTTAGTACATATGATACGGTTAATATATGATTACAATACTGAAATTATGAAATTTTATTTATTTTCATTTTATTACTTTAAAAAATCAATTTACTTCAACCGTAGCTCTCGACAATGCTCTAGAAAGGAACCAAGTACACACACGCGTGAAACTTACACTTTTCCCTCGGTGGCACAACTGAATCACTTGAAAACTATTAATTCTGTAGTAACATTGGATCTCATCACTATTTCAATTAGTAGAAAACAACCAATTATAAAGTAAGGCTTATAATCTTACTAAAATTTTAGTAGATTCAATTCAAAATTACTAATTTTGATGTTGTTTTCATACTTACTATTTCAATTAGTGATTATTCTACTAATTCAACTTAAGAGAGTAGGTACGTTCACAACAGCATCTGTGTTTTATTCAAAAATTTAAAAAACCGCTCAATTTCAAAGACATATTATGTACAAAAATATAAATACATAATAAATAATCTTCGTTTCGTTTCCGAAACAGGAGAATTTCGAAAACAATCCTCGTAAAAACAATTACAAATAGTGACAAATTAAATTTTACTTTTATTTTTCTTGTAATTATTTAATAATTATTTCGTCAGCCCTTTTAATTACCCGATTTAATCCAGTACAAACACGAAACAATATATTGTTTACGAATTTATTTTCGACAATTTAATTATTCATATATGTAAAGTAGGAGTTTACATGCGAACAAAAGCAAATTAGAATTGCGACGCTTTCAATAACAAATAAATATGTATAATTTTTTTTTTGGTTCGTTCCCACACGATACCGTTTCTGTTTTCTTTGTATGTTTTGGTTTGAGTACGGAAATTTAAAAACAGATAAGCTTACGTGTGCTCAAAATAAATCATTCAAGGAAGAATTTTAAATTTTACGCCGAGAAGGTCGCTTAAAATTTAAAAACTCTACAACTGTTCTAGAGTAACCGTTTTTAAAAATATAATATTTTTTCGAAGAAAAATAAACTTTCTCAGGAATTTGTTTCTCGATATATATATATATATATATATATATATATATATATATATATATATATATATATATATATATATATATATATATGTATGTATATATGTATATATGTATATATATATATATATATATATATATATATATATATATATATATATATATATATATATATATATATATGTATATATGTATATATATATATATATATATATATATATATATATATATATATATATATATATATATATATATATATATATACATATATACAGACGAAGAGAGAGAGACGAAACATGTGCCCTCTAATGGAAGGGATGGGTGGGGCCCGTCAACTTATTCATAATTACTAATACTTTATTCATAATTATACGAAATATTTTAGATAAAATTAGGTGGTCAAAAAAATAGGAGCGATTTTTATTTCAAATGATAAAAAACTATGTTGTAAAAATTAGCAAAGCAAATCGCAAGAATACAAAAATAGGTTTTAGAAAAATGATAACACTGACATTGAACACAAGAATTACTGTTCGCTGATGATATGGCCCTCATGGCAGATTCTGAAGAAAAACTACAAAATAATCTAGCGATATATAACGAAGAGGTAAGAAAAGTAAACATGGAAATAAATATCGACAAAAACAAAACAATTGTAATTGCAGGTACAAAAATATAACATAAAATTTTACTCGATGAGAAGCTAATGGAGCAAGTCAAAAACTATAAGTATTTAGGCATAATAATAGAAGATAATGGAAAAATGGACGGTGAAAGTAATGAAAAAGTGGGAAAAACTATACAACACACTATACAACAACAGACTATACAACACCCTAAAAACAACATACCTAGAAAAAAAGAGAGATACCGATACAGGTAAAAGCACACGTGTCATGAGAAGTCAGTGAGACCATCAATGATATACGGCAGTGAATCTTCGGCCTTAACAAAGAAAAACAAAAGTAGAATTGCAAATACACAAATGAGATTTCTACGCAAAATACAGAGAATTACAGGAAGAGATAGAGTGAGAAATACGACAGTAATGGAACAACTAGAAACGAAACCAATAGGAAAGAGCTATAGAAGACAACTGGGCTGGCACACATCCACAGAATGAATGAAGAGAGATTAGCAAAATAAATCTATGAAGCAAAAACACGAGGAAAAATATAGTTGAACGTCCAAGACTGAGATGGGAAGAACAAGTTTGATCAGGAGCAGAAAAATGAGGAATTCATTGTAATGAGGCTAGAAAATTAGCAGTGGACAGACACTCATGGGAGGAAATGTATGAAATACCGTTATGCTAAAATGTCGTAAACTGTCAGTCTTACACCTAACGGTACATCGGATTTTGGATTAAATAAAATAGTAAGTAGTAATTATTCTAAATATGAATTTGTCCATGCAGATCTTTTGTATTTTTCCCTTATTTTCGGTGCTCTTATCAACACCAGCACAGCAGCACTCATACCGGTTAACCGGACAATGTCAGATGTATTCTTGAAATTGAAATTACACAGTTCAACAGTAGGTACTTGCAAAATTAAATGTTTTTAACGTTTTTAAAAAAACCGTCTTTACTGAACTTTACTGAACTGGAAGGAGGCATGCGTCTTACCCTGCGCTAAGATACATGCACTAATACATGCAATAACGCAAGTTGAAAGGCATTTTGAACACAAAAGGTGACCAGATGTGGACTAGCGGGTTTCTCACAGTAGCCGTTCGTTAAAAGTTTTCGTGGTTAGAAAAAACTTAGAATTCTGAATTTTTGGGCTTCGGGGTTATTTTAGATTCTCTTTCATTTTAGAATATTTTCAAGGTCATAGCACTTGCAGTTATCCCGGAACTCGTGAGTAACTTCCTTATTTTAAATAGAACACCATTTATTTCTTTATTAGATTCCTGAGAAAATTTCATGATGAGTTTCCCTATACATATTTTGAACTGTTTCTTAAATATCTAGATTCTTTTGAAAATTTTGAAATTTGTAATCTTATTATCAACACTGCGCCTTTACCATTTTCGACTGGTGCTAAGAGCTTCTGTGGTAGACAAAAGCACAAGAGCGATACTTTCGAAATCCACATTGATAAATAATTTATCGCATACAGGGTGTCCAAAATTTGATTACCAATTACATTATTTTCAAAGTTAAAAAAGTTCATTCTTTCAAATGTGACACTGCATATTATTTAATGGTCAGATGCAGAATTTGATTCTGCATCGATTCATTATAACTTTCACTATACCTATTTCCAACGGTTTTCTTGTTAATGCATATGTATTTTTTATCAAAAGCGGATGAAACTCCAAAAGTCCTATCTAGTAAGCTTTGATTTTGACAGGCATTGAAACAATGTTGATATTATGTCAAAGCAGTATCAGCTCACAAATTTGTGAGGTATATACTTACAGTTTTAGTTGTTTTGTTAATTTTTCAAGTACAGTTTATAATGGAGAATAATGAGGAATATTCCAATACTAATCTTTTAAATTTGTATTATACGCATGGTGAGTGTGGACGAATTGTCAGTCGAATACTCATACGAACGATATCCGGACCTACCACCAATGACTCCCTGAAAATTCGCAAGAATCGAAGCTCGGTTTTTGGCAACTGGTAAGGGCAACACGAAATCACGTACACGGTAAGGGCAACACGTGTTGGCTTATTTTCAAGCTTATCCACGGAGTTCACCTCCAGCAGCAGCGCTGGATTTGGGCATTTCAAAAGCATCAAAATTCAGTAGGCAAGGAATTATAAATTGCCGAAATAATCACTACTGGGCACAAGACAATCCACATGTCATAAGGGAGCATAATCAGCAGGACCACTTTAGTTTTAATGTTGTTTTTGTTTAATTATGGACAATAGAGTAGCATATCAACGGTACGATGAAAATTTGAATAAGACTAGATATCTGTAGATACTGAGAGGGTTTGTTAGTGATTTCCTAAATGTTCTACCTCCACGTGACAGAGCAAACAGTTGGTATCAGCTGGATGGTGCTCCAGCATATTCCACTATAGCTATATACCAGCAGTTTATATTGATGTTCGAGGATCGGTGGATTGGCTGACAGGAACCCTGGGGTCACACAGAACACCCGATTTGACGCCCTTGGATTTTCACCTTTGGAGCCGTATAAAAGAACTAGAGTACTCAGGGCCTGTACAAACTAGAGAGGAATTATTGAACCGTGTTCACGATGCGTTCACCAAACTAAGTCCAGGCAAAATTCGGAGGTCTGTTTCGCGAGGAGTATATGATAGATTTATCTAGTGTTTGAACCTACATGGCGGTCATATAGAACAGTTATTATAATTCTACATTCATTTATTATTTCTTGTAATTATGTTCCATTTTTTTATATTTTTGTGTTATTTCGTTCTAAATTTTTTTATGTTCCCGTTTTGTTTTCATGTTCTAATTAAAGTGAATTTCTGCCGTTTCAGTCATGTTCATTTCGTTTTCAAATACAAACGATGGCGATGTATCGGTTTCTGCCAAAAATTATATTAAAATAGAAAATATGGATTAACAAGAAAACTGTTGAAAATAGGTATAGGGAATGTTATAGCGAATTAATGCAGAATCAAATTCTGCATCCGACCATTCAATAATATACAGACTGTCACATTTAAAAGTACGAACGTTTTCAACTTTCAAAACAATGTAATTGGTCATCAGATTGGATTTGGACACCCTGTATGCGGTAAATTAATTGTCAATGTGGATTTCGAAAGTATCATTATTGTGCTTCCGTTTACCCCAGAAGCGCTTAGCACCAGTCGAAAATGGGTAAAAGGCGCAGTGTTGAATATAATATTACATCTTTCAAAATTAGCAAAGAATCAAGATATTTAAGAAACAGTTCAAAATAGATATAGGGAAACCTGGTGAAACTCATAATGAAATTTTCTCGGAAATTAAAAAATTAAATAACATACCGGGTATTCCATTTAAAATAAAGAAGTTACAGGGAAGTTCCGGGATAACCGGAAGTATAATCTTGAAAATATTTTAAAATGACAGGGAATTAACGCCAGTTAAATAACGCCGAAGTCCAAAAATTCAGAATTATAAGTTTTTTCTAACCCCGAAAACTTCTAACGAAATCTATCGGGAGAAACCCGGTATAATTACCGAAACTTAATACTTTGTAGCATGACCCTTATTCTTAATTACTGATTAACTTCTTCTTGGCATAGAGTCGATTAGATCTCCGCATGCGTCTATAGGTATTAAAAAGCAAACTGTCTGAATTTCTTACCATAATATCTTCTGGTTTTGTAATTTTTTTTTTTACTGGCAAGGCGTCATTTTATCTCTTTCCAAACACTAACGCTTTAATGTTTCCTCTCGAACCACTGCTTCACTACATGAGCTGTATGTTCGGGGTCATTTTCTTGTTGGTAGTCGCACGGTAAAGGCATATTTCTATTCAGCGTAAGGTAGCATAATTGTCTCGTAAGTAAATTTATTTTATCCCATTTTCTTTTATTCAAAATATTGGACCTACTCAGTTATATGAAAAACACCCCCGTGCTTTGATATCACCACCTTCATGCATCACACACAATTTACCATCAGAACCAAATAAATTATTTTTGATTTGATCGCTAAGAATGTTTTTTCCAGCTAAAGTAGCCTCTAATTTTATAGAGTAGGAAATACTGTAATATATTGAAGGTATTAAGAAGTTGGAATATACAGTCTGCGACAAAAAGACAAATACACTGGCAGTTTGCTTTAAATAGAGTTATTTAACATTTGTTATTAAATCAACATTAACATTACGTCGGTTGATTTATACTTCTGATATTTGAGAACATTTAATTATTTTTTTGTTACTACATATGTTATATCTCAGCGTTTGTCCGATTTTCTATGAAAACTATAGAAGAATTTTTGAAAGATCCTATGACTTCCCAAACAATAGCCAAACCGCCCCCAATTTGTCGTCGTGACAATATCCTCTGCTCTTTCCTTAAGTCATGCTAATAACGTTGACGACCATTTGGACCATCGGAATTGGAACTTTTTCTCGTCGCAAAAAATATATTTTCACGCCGAGTGAAGCGGGCTATCTTGATAAGAAAAAAGCGGTGGTTGCTTTTTTTATTTTTTTTTTCCTTTAAATCCATTGTGTTTTCCTGAGCAGATGATGGACATTACGGACACTTGTTTAGGCACCTGCTTCCTGCATGATAACGCACGGATATAGGGCTGCATGTAAAGCAATTCTCAAAATTAGCGACTTTCCTCGCTTTGTAATTATCTGCAATCACCCAGAATTATTTCTTTTGTCATAGTTTTCATCTTTATTGACAAAATGATGGACTATTTTGGTAGTAATTTCACTATTAGAAAATCCCTCTTCTTTCAAGACAACAATTCTTCATTTTTTTGGTCGCTAAGTTTCGCACCACGACTCATTTAAAATAACACTAATAAACACTTCGAAAACTATTTTATTGGTGTAAAAGTGTACAATAAAATGTACTGAATTTAAAAATAAACAATGTGCCTTTATCCTTTTGCTATAGATGAAATTAAACTCAACAATAAGATGCTAATCCTAGAAAAACTGCCATTTTACATGGAATAAGAATTGCCTCAGATTTCATTTAAAGTCTAGAATGAGAATAATGGTAAATATTTATAATTTAAAAGTTTATAGAATAAATTATATTTATTAATTTGTTGTCTCTAGCTTTTTATCGGAAAGTATAATTAGTCTACATGTACATACAGTACTGAATTACCAAGTATGGCGGTTAATAATTCTTCTGGATATTTCCCATGGTATGCAGACGATCACAAATGGTTCGGCGACCAATATTTAACCTGTCTGCTATTTGTTATTGAGTTTGCATATCGTCTTCTTGCGACAATGCTTGCAATTCGGCATCTACAAGTTTTTTCGGTTGACCTGGGCGTTCTTTATCTTTCAAATCAAAATCACCACTTTTGAATCGTCTAAATCAATGCCCAGAAGCATTTTGCATTGGGGCATTCTCACCGTAAGTTTCCACAAGTATATGACGGCTCTCACTCGCGTTTTTCTTTTTATCGAACAGGAAAAGTTCGACATGTTTACGACACGAAAAAAATATGACGCTTACTCGAAATCATTTCTATTAGTATGCCCACATATGTTCAACTTTTCCGTTCAACATGCGTTTCAACGTACCTTTTCAACTTGCGTTATTGCATGCGTTTAACGTTTGCATCCTAGCGCAGGGTAAGACGCATGTCTCCGTACGGTCCATATGTTTGCGTCAGTTTCATTCAATATATTTGGCGAGTTCAGTAAAGACGGTTTTTTAAAACATTAAAAACATTTTATTTTGTAAGTACCTACCGCTGTAGAATTTCAGTTTCATGAATACATCTGAAAATTATCATGTTCGCCGGTATGAGTGCTGCTGTGCTGGTGTTGATAAGAGAAATGAGAGGAAAATACAGAAAATCTGTATGGATAAAGGAATATTTAGAATAATTGCTACAATTTACTACTATATATTAACTTTACTAATATATATTAAAAAAATATTGCTGGTATACTCAATTCACAATGTTATTACTTTTAATTTTATTTAATCTGAAAGTCCATTGTACCGTTAGGTGTAAGCCTGACAAATTCCATGAGTTCTTTCCAGTGCTAATTTTCTAGCCTCATTCCACTGAATTCCTCGTTTTTCTGCCGCTTGTCGAACTTATTCGTCCCATCTCAGTCTTGGACGTCCAACTTGATTTTTTCTCGTGTTTTCGCTTCATAGATTTGTTTTGCTAATCTCTCTTCATTCATTCTGTGGATGTGTTCTAGCCAACTCAATTGTCTTTCTTCTATAATAGCTCTTTCTATTGGTTTCGTATCCAGTTGTTCCATTACTTTCGTATTTCTCACTCTATCCCTCCTTGTAATTCCCTCTATTTTGCGTAGGAATTTCATTTCTGCAGCTGTA
The DNA here is from genome assembly GCA_031761425.1 of Cosmopolites sordidus. NCBI lineage: Eukaryota > Metazoa > Arthropoda > Insecta > Coleoptera > Curculionidae > Cosmopolites > Cosmopolites sordidus. The sequence goes on along the minus strand of JARFXV010001690.1, from coordinate 18,955 downwards.
ATTCTACTTTTGGTTCCCTTTGTTAAGGTCCAAAATGGCGTATATCATTGATGGTCTCACTGCTTTCTGATACACCTGTGCTTTTTCCTCTTACGATATATCTCTTTTTCCTAGGAATGTTGTTTTTAGGGTGTTGTATAGTTTGCCCGCTTTCCCCATTTTCTCGTTCATTTCACCATCTATTTTTCTATTATCTTCTATTATTGTGCCTAAATACTTACAGTTTTTGTCTTGCTCCATTACCTTCCCATCGAGTACAATTTTATGTTTTTTTTGTGCCTGCAAATACCATTGTTTTGCTTTTGTCGATATTTATCTCCACGTTTATTTTTCTTAGCTCTTCATTACATATCGCTAAGGTAAGTTGTAGTTTTCTTCAAAATCTGCCATTAGGACAATATCATTAGCGAACAGTAATTATTATATGGTCGCTATTTTTATCTTTCTAGATCCTATTTTTGTATTATTGCAATTTGCTTTGCTTTTTTTTACAAGATCGTCTCTAACTACTGAAAATAACAGTGGGCTCAGTACGCAGCCCTGTCTTAGGCCTAATCATGTCTCAAATTCTGTGTATTCGTCGTTATGTGATCTTACTTTATTCTTCTTTATTCCATTATTATTACCTCTTCTACTCCTCTTCTCTTTAGACTTTTCCAGACATCCTTTCTTTTTACTCTGACAAATGCATTTTTCAGGTTAATGAAACAAATATGGATTTCGGTTTCTTTTCTTAACATTCTTTCTCTTATAACTAGGAGAAAAAGTGGGTAAAGCAGGGTTAGTTGAGAAACTGTTCGCTTTACTCCCATAAGTTTAAGAATATGTATCGGATTTAATTGATTCTTACTCTCTTAGGTTTATAATTTACTCTTCTCCAAAATGTCTAGCGGTGTAAAAACTTTAGAGCACAAGTTTAAAAGTTATTGTCGGAAATGCGAGAGCGCTACAAATTGCTCAAAGTGCCCCACTGGTAGGGCTAGTTGAGCATGGGTATGGGGCTAGTTGAGTAACAGCTAAAATGGACTTGATAACTGTATAGAATGATCTGAATACAAAATAATTGTAATCAGCAAGCAAATATTTATTTATTATGATTATTACATACTCATATTGTTATTATATCTCTGGAAAAATAAACTTAAAATCAAACACAATTATTACTACACTTTTATACAATTATTATTACAGTTTTTATATTTAAAATTATATATTTAAGAATAATTATAACGCAAGTAAATATTAAAGTATTAACTAATTATGAGATCAAGAATATTGCTAGATGATAAATAATCCCAAACTATTAATCATCTCTGTCTCTATCACAATTAATTCAAACATATCTCCTTAAAGTCATCCTATTAATATTAAATTGTTTGGCTGCAGCATTTACACTCATTTTTTCCTCCTCTACAGCTTTTGCTGCATCACTTAATTGTTGACTAGTAGCTAAACCTTTTGAGGTCTTTCATTTATATGTACGCATCCTAAAATATAATAATAATCATTAATACAATTATCAATATAAGTCATTTTAATTAGTAAACTGTGTGTAGAATCAGCACATGCACAAATTAATTGATAGTTATCAATTTATTAAAGAAAAATTGGATTTTCAACTAGCCCCAGTTAAAATAAAAATTAGGTTATAAAAAAATCATAAGAGTTAAAAATAATTAACCATCTACAATCGAAAGAACAATAATTAAGTAATCTTTAAATACTTACGTGGTCCTCTCATAACCACTTCTTTTCGCCATTTACACTTTTGTTGTAGGTTGCTTAGTTTTCGAGATATTTCGATTGCACAACTTGCCCCAATAATCAACTAGCCCCGCTCTACCCTAATAATATATATCAGATCTTGTTTGTGCTTCCACCCTTTCTAAAACCATGCTGTGGTTCGTCTAATGTTGCTTCTAATTTTTCTCTCAGCCTATGCTCTGTTATTCTGATAAATATTTTTCCAAGTAGTCTGATCCCTCTATAGTTTTTACATTCTTTGATATATCCTTTTTTAAACAACGGCAATATTATATCCATATTCCAGTCTGTTGGTACTTTCTTTTCTATTATGAAATCCTTTAGTAGTGATAAAAATGCTTCCTTTGATATTTCTCCCATATATTTGACGTTTCTGCTGTTATTTCGCCTTGCTCTGGAGTTGGAATGGAGGTTTCTGGAGGAAATGAAAAAAAATATATTACTTTCAAAATTATTTATTTATTTTTTGTTCTTCAATATATAATTTAATATATTTATTTAATTTAATAAAATTAAACTAATTTACTTTAAATTAGATTTGTAAACTATTGGAAAGACTTGCAGATTATATCAAGAAGTTGAAAGCAAAAACGCAAGAAATGCCTCTAACCTTTCAACAGATGCATGATGAAAGGTACCCTCTTAGTAACAAAATGACTAATGTAATTAGACCATGAACCTAACCTTATTTCAAGTACGATCCCATAAAATAATTTGAAATTATTAACCACCACACCTGGTACAAGATGACAATATTAAAAAAAATTTAAATTCTGAATGATCTGGGGCTTTCTGTGCCAGATCGAAAACTTTTCGAACAATCTTGTATTTCGTATAAAAAAATCATTTAATTCCTCTTTAAAAAGCCGAACTATATTTTATCATATTTATGTTTTTTTGTAGAATTATTAAACAACTTTATATCATCCTTCAGCCACGACCATCGCGAGATAACCCTGTATCTTTACAGAAACAAAATAATTTATAAAGTTCTGGACAGTTAGTGTGCCATATTGAAAATCAATATTGGCCGAATTTTTAAAAATACATGCCAAAGATCGTAAATTCAAGTAAGTCCCTCCCAAAACGACCATAGGAAAAGAAGAAAACAGCAAAAAATATAAATAAAATCTCGAAACGGCAGTCAGAACCCTTATATTTGCTGACCTGACGGGATTCGGTTTAAAATTTAAACTTGGAAGATTTCGACGACGCAACTTAGAGTAAACTAAAATCGTTAAGACATTTTCCCGTGGATGCACAAAATATTTACCGGATGGACGTTTCAGTCCGATATGAGAAAAGTTTGAATTTTGGGATTAGTTCCAGTACCCATCTCCTGAAAATTGAAACTAAAATGCCTTGTTGCCGTGAAGCTAACGTACTGCAATATTTCAATCGTAAAGAGTATGTCAAATTCAGGTGGAAATTTAAATCTGGCAATATTTTTTTCTGTCAGTGTTATAGAGAGTTGTCCAGTAAGAGTGTTAGGGCTTCAAGTTGAGCCACAATGTTATCAAATAATTTTTATTTTATCTTGAAGAACAAATAATGGCATTATGTTTTGAAAATAATGTCGTTCAAGTGTCCCCCTCGGCTTTGAATAGCATCCTGGAGACCCAATTTTCGATTACCCTTTCACACATATCGCGTGGTATATGGTACACAGTATGTCAGAAAAATGGTTTTTATGGCAAGTTTCAATTTTGGGAACGTCGCACGTTCGGAAATTGTCATACGAAGATTAATTAGGTGAATACGGAGGATGTTGAAGCACCCATACTTGTTTTTTCGTCAAAAATTAATGAACAGCGACAAGGTATAAGGAACAAATCGAGCTCATACTTGGTTTAAATCCTTTATCCTTGGTTGTTTTTAATTCCTCTGCTATCCATCTCACATCTGACGAATTCGCATTATAAGCAATCATTACATGCATTTTTCCATCAATTCATAGCGATTTTTGTTTTTTGGCCGGCATGGCTTTGGGTCGTCTTCATCATTTCGATTGTCGTGGAATCGCTTATATCACTCGAACACACGTGTACGGGATAAGCAATCATCACCATAAATTTTTTTCATCAATTTAAATATTTATGCAAAAATTTTACCGTATTTGAAACAAAATTTGATATTCGCTGTTTGCTCCATTGTGTTTTTGTGACAAGGTGACAAATGGTACTGTCACTTTAAGCCCTATAACTTGACAATCCTTTAATCGATTCTAATGATGAAGGTCTCATTTTATAGGGGAGATTTTTATCTATATATATTTTATACAGCTTTCAGGTTATATATTGTTTCAATATATGGCGCTAGTAGTTTTCTATAAATGTTAAAAGTTCCATTATTTCTCCGACATATTGTGAATTTTCAATGGTGGTCTTAACTAACATAATTCCTCTCTCTTTGTTTTTCTATAAATTACAGACTTATGTAAAATAGACTGAACTTATGGCCAGACTACGTATATTTTAAAGAATTTTTAGAGAAATTGAAATAATAAAACAGAACATACATAAGAGGGGGAAGAAATCAATTATAATCACTGAGGAAAAGGTTAAGAAACAACTTAAAAATAGTAGGGCACCCGGTCCGGATGATATCTCTAATGAGTATGTGGAATATATATAATCAAATGATGGAGTATATAAAATCGTGCCAGAAGCATAGAAACCATATGCAACCAACAGCACAAGTTGCGTAGTTAAAATTTGTAAAAATAAAATTATATAAGACATGATATACAAAGCAACACAGAACATGAGTACTAACAAGTTTTAAACCAGAAGCTGGCCACATCTAGCTCGTTTGGGGTAACCTTCATGACTACCTTGGCGGTGCAGGTGCATTGCATCAGATCGGCAGTAATCTGCTTATGTCCACAATCGCCCAGCACTGATTCATCTGAAACCCTCTATCTGTTCATATTACTTATGGACCTCTCAACTGCGGAGCGTAGCCTGTTCAAGGATCTTCATATCACCCATCCCTCTGTGTGTCCTGGGAAAAGTTCCTCCCTTGGTATAAACTAGTCTGGAAGAGGGACGTTTCTATCTTGCCAAGTTTCTAATCTAGTTTGTTGCGATGTATTCGTAAGATTATCTGTTGTGTGCAGGAAACTCTTTCTTGATATAAGTCTTGATATGAGCGGGTGATCAAATATAGGAAACCCTAGAAACTAAGCTATGAGCCAACTCCACCTGAAGAACTACAATTTTATATTTAATTTTTAATAATATTTTTTAATAATAAAATAATTTTAATTTTAAAATGGGTTGATATTATTTTTAGATTAATCTGCCTACATAGTTCAACCAATCTTCTGCCATTATAGTTGGTCCATTTATGAGTGGGAAAACTGCCGACTGTTTTTTTGTACCTTCTTTATTTCCCTAGTTGGGCGTTGAAATCACCCAATAGAATTTTTAGATGACTAAAAGGATTTTTAAAAATATTCTTTTCCAGAATTTCGCAGGACTTACTTTTTCAGGGTTAGATTTATTTTCTTCGTTAACTGGAAGTTGTGCATTAATTAATGTATAGTTTTTGTTAACACACTTCAAGGATAGTGTCATAAGTCGATTATTAATTGGCTGGACAGTAGTTATAAAACCAAGAATGGTTTTTGAGTTAGCGAAAGCAACACCGAGATGTGGTGTATTTTTGAATATTTTTTTGTCCGCTGTCCTGTCAACCTGGTTTCTTGCAGAGCTACAATTTGGATTTTTTGCTGATTTAATGTTTGCCCCAATTCGTGTAGTTTTCCTGGGCGCAGGAGTGTGTTGATATTTACCGTTCCAAAGAAAGTTTTTGTTTTCGGTTTGAGACGTTGGCCAGAGGTCTCCCACTCCTTCCGAAAGATTTTGCGTTTAAGCCCGGATGCCCCAAAATCCGAAAGTCCGATTGTACCAGCCACACTGGCAGAGGATTGTTTACCTCCTGGGGTAATTTTGTAATTACTAGAACGCTTCATCTTGTACTTGAAATTAAAAGTTTGAACCATGACGGTTCAGAGGTTAAGATTGGAGGGGTTAGTTCTAGAATTTAAATCTCAGGTGCACCACTAGTAAACAGACGTTGACCACTCAACCGCTTGATACAAGTCAGGTGCTAAGGGGATTTAGTTTTCTTTAAATTGGGGGTCACGTCACATATCTTCCCATGACGCAATAACAGAATATACTGAACGTGGTAGGACAGTGATATTTACATTTCAAACAGTGTTGTCGCGATTAGAACAGAAGTTCTAACGCTCTTATTGGAGAACCTTTCCAAAGCTGATATTTGTCATCATCAATCTCTAATTTTCGATTATGGACCGCTGAACAGACAGAACAAGGGATTTTAATTATGACAACCCATTACAAAAATGAGCAAAGTTTTATCGTTACTCTTCCAAATTTATAAGAAAGTTTTTATAGACATTATCGTCCATTCCATTCTATTATTGAGAATTTAATTTACAAATTTGACCGAACTGGATCTGTTGCATAGATGTTCTAACAGTCGAGTCAATGCACAATGGTCGAGCGGTGAGATAAACTGTTTGTGATAATCCACGCACCTCTATTTACCACTGTTCGCAACAATTGGACATTTCAACATTTCAAGAGCCAGCTAACAATGAATTTCAACTCGTAATTTGCAGTTACGCTTTTAAAATTCATTTGATACAAGAAATAATACCAATGGACCGGACCGTAAGCAAGGACGTGAGTTTACAAATAATTTATATCGATTCTGACGGCGTATTGTTAAATGTCTTTATTTGATGATGTGTGAAAAAATATATGTATGGAAGCTATCAAACCGTTCCAATACTAAAGACAGTATTCAATAGATTGTTGCTGAAGTTGACTCACCATTATAGAAAATTTCATTAAAACATTTGAAGTCAGGAGTATATATATTTATATTATTAATTATTATATCACGGTCCTGGTGGACCACGCGAAGTACAATTAGAGGCGTTTGTTGCTGTCAGCCTTCCTTTGCGCCCATACTGATTTAATTCTTTCACTATGAGCTTTTTTCCTTTCGTCACCAAGTTGTTCCGGTCTTCCTACACTTTTCTCTCTGGCCAACCTCCTAAACGTTAACCTTAGATCTGAAACAGTTTCTATCCTGAATTTCACTTTGTGATCTTAGGTCTTCTTTAATTGCAGCAATCCATTTAATTGTAGCTCTATTCCTATTTTCATAAAATTCAACCAATTAGCCTACTCGTATACTTCCATTTTATGTGTCCGTAAAACTTAAGTCTTCTTTTTCTCATATCAATATGCATTTCTGTGTATTTGATTTCTTGGTTTCCTCGAGGTTGATATGTTGTGCTATTTATTTGTTTGGGGCCTAAGATTTTTCTTATGATTTTTCTTTCTTTATTTTGCAATGTCTCAGTTTTATGTTTTTAGATATGTAGTTTTTGTTGTAAATATTTTGTGTAAGTCTCAATGCAGTTTCCATTTTTTGACATCAACCATAATTGCCCGCTTTCTCCAACCTGTTTTCCATGATTATTCCACCCAAATATTTAAATTGAGAGACTCATCTGATTTTATCATATTTTGTTTTTAGAAATGGTGTTCTTAGACTGTTGCAGGTCATGTATTGTTCTTTTCAAAGGAAATTTGGAGTCCTACCTTTTCTGCTGTTTCTTTTAGGATTTCAATCTGTTCTTGTACCGTTAATATATCTTGAGCTAAAATTGCTAGATCATCAGCAAACACCAGACAATCTATTTTGATGTTGGTTCTCCACAGTTTAATGGGCTGGTCAATATTCAGGGCCGATTTTTTTACACGCCAATCCTGTATTACTTTTTCTAGAACACAGTTAAAGAGTGGCGAGAGTCCATCCCCTTATCTCATTCCAGTTTTAATTTCGAAAGGCTCTGAGATGCCACTCATGAATTTAACTTTTAACCTTGTGTTATTACAGAATAACACATGTAAATAAATGGATGTTGTACTATGAGATCGATAAACTCCGACACTGTTTGACCGATCACCAAGAAAGTTGGCATACCTAAGTATTTTTTCATGGAGAAGGTTTTCATTCCATCCATTTTGTTGTAACATGCCACTAGATGGCGCTGCAGGGTATCAACTTCCACTCCGTATAACTGATGGCTATGAAAATTGGAATACATGGAACATGGTCAATATTTTTGTGCTATACACTGTTGTATTTCGCCACTAGATGGGGCTATAGCGCATCTACTTCTACACATTAACTACATCTTTCCCTGCTTACAGTATTTAAATTTAAAAATGCTACCGTATGATAGACAGGGTGGCTCAATGGATATATATATATATATATATATATATATATATATATATATATATATATATATATATATATATATATATAAAAGTGAACGGAAATTTATATAGGGCAAGTAGCTTAATTAGACAGAGCTCTCGACATGTAATCGAACTATCTGGGTTCGTTGACCATCAAAAAGTCAAGATAGATACATAGAGGTACACAAAACACAGTACATATACACTGGCAGGGCAACGTCTGTCGGGTTCTGCTAGTTTTAAATAAAAATGCCTGAACCAATATTCAAAATTTTAAAAATTCACGTTAATATAATATACCGTTTTATTTTTATTCCAAATTTAAAATTATATATATATATATATATATATATATATATATATATATATATATATATATATATATATATATATATATATATATTATATATATATTATATTATATATATATTATATATATTATATAATATTATATTATATATATATTATATATATTATATTATATATATATATATATTATATATATTATATTATATATATATATATATATATATATATATATATATATATATATATATATATATATATATATATATATATATATATATATATATGTATATATATATATATAATAACCAATCCCTTTATCGAACTAAATATCATATCAGCGTGAAATGCTTATTACCTGATAGAGTGAAAAGTATCTGACTTATCACTCTATCCTCGTATATTATCTGTTGTGTCTTTTGTCTAGAGCATAATTAATACAAAAATCTAAACAATATTCTATTCGATTATTTAACATTTCAATTATAGAGTCAGTGTTTTAAAATTTATCCCTGTTTGCTATTTTTGAAGTTATTTCATTTTTAAATCGTGTTTTATATTCTATCGCGGAAATTGCTGCTTTTAAATGACTCGCTAGTTGTTCTATAAAACATGTCGGTGGTGCATTGAAAATTTCGAGAAGCTTTATCGGGCAATAAATAAATCTGCTATCAGGAAAATAATATTATTTTATGCGATTGAAAATGTATGACGGGTCTATATATATTTATCATATATATGGGATATGCGATTGCTCTCCGTTTATTGAAAAACGATTTTTTGCCATTTTTCGCCGGATCCTGTTTTTCATAAAATGGTTTTAACGAAATTTATATCTGAAAATTAAATTTAAAAAATTAATCATTCGACTGCGAGATTGTATAAAACATATTATATTGAACGATGTGGAAAATCGGTTTTTAATTTTTCGACGATTTTAATTTTTACTGAAAATTTTATTTTTTATTTTTATAGTTACAGGGGATATTTCGAAATTTCCATGAAATATATTAAGATACTACTTGAATGAGTCCTTTTATATCTGTGCTTGATGCTTTTTGTTGTCGTTTCTAGTGAATTGCAAATGCATAGGTTAGGGTTGCTTAAGTCGTACCCCCTATGGAAATAGTACTGTAATGTTTAGTACAATTTAAATGAAATAAAATCTTTTGTATCTACTGAATCTTTATTTATTTGCTTTTTAGTCAACATTCATAGAAACCCAAAAATCTTTTATCAAGACAGGTTTTTTTAACGTTTTTCAAAAAAGTACCTTCGGTACGATTAATGCGCCTGGTCACCTAATTCGTACCACCTATAGCCTAAGTTGCACTTAGAATAACAGTTCAGTGAAGACATCATAAACTATATAGAAAAATACTTAATAACAAGAGATATTAAAAAATAAAAGCTACAAATTACTCAGTCTAAGATCAACTTAAATCAATATTATTTGTAATCATCACAGTCTGAAAGTCGAACTTAATTACCAAATAAATTACACATAGAAAACCAAAATTATAATTTCTTAAGAAACAAAATTACACCTACAAAAATTATTGAGATTGAACACAGATATCACAAATATATTTTTTTATCTTACTTTCCGCGTTAGCACATAGATCATGTAGCCAACTTTTACATTTCATACATTGGATCATATTTTCTTCGCGATCTTCCCTTACATAGTTGACATAACCATGATTCTTTGTATTTATTTTTTTATCCTTCTTACATGTTTCATCTGTCTTCCTTCTTTTTATATTTTTTTTATTTCTTTTTCTATTTTAACTTTTTCTAAATCCAGTACAGGTTTCTTCCTCTTATTTATATTGTTCTTGGTTTCTACGTCGTTTTTGTAGAGACTGGAAGTTAATTCAATTTTTATCTTAGTACTTTTCTTCGTTTTTGTAATGACTGTTGATATGCAAGGGATAGGAGATAAATTCTTCAAGTAAGACTTTATTATTTCATTATGGTTAGTAATTTTATCAACTGCTGCTGTATTATTACCGTTTACAGTATCTTATGATATTATTATTAGTATTATTATTTTTTATTTAATTTAAGTCACGTCACCGCTCAGAGGCGTTATTTAGTGACTTACCAACACCGACAAACACATACAAATACGCACACAAACATCCATGCCCGCACCAGGATTCGAACCCGGGACCATTGGATTGCCAGGCAGGCGACTAACCCACCAGACCACCGCGGTCGGCTTGTGATACTGTTGAAACTCCAAGTTGAATGATGGGTGATGGTGTTGTATTTCTAGGTACTAAGGGTGATGTTGTTACTTTTGGTGGAATTGCAACTATTGGTGGTAATGGAACTATTGGTAGCGATACAACAATTGGTGACGATGCAACAATTGTTGGAGTTATGACTATGGGTAGCGATGTATCCAGCGAGTGACAGTGTGATGCCTGATGGTGTGGTTTTTCCAGTTACATCAGCAGGTTCTCGAATTGATGAATAAGAGATTTATACAGAAACTACGAAATCCTCTTCTTGAATGACGTTTCTGTCACATGGCCACAAACCTGTCGCTTTAAAACCATTTAGCGCTACATCCATACGAACCGATCTAGGGTACGATTTACCAAGCAGCTGTGAAATGTTAGTCTGTTTTATGACACTGCCAGGATTTTAGCGCAGCCACGAAGACGCCGCTTCATTGTAACTGTTTTTCAACGATTTAAAGAACAATCTGTCCAACGGTTGTAGGCGATGTGTTGGGTGACCAGGAGAAGATAGTATTGTTTTACCATAATCGCGAGCTAACTGGATTGCTTCTAAATTTTTGGTATATATGCTAGTAAAAGTAAAATTTGTTTTTAGTAAGTTTTTCAAATCTTGTACACTTAATGAAATGTTGCAGCCATTCAGCAAAAAAGTTCTGAAGTTATGCATTCATTTTTCGAGCACCCAAGTGCTGTGTTTGGCGGAGCTCCTTTTTTTAAGGCATCATTCAGTCTGCTGCATTCGCCTGCTGCATTCGCCTGCTTCATTCATCGCACATATGCCTGTCGTTGTTAGGCCCCTTTCTCCGCTTGTGAATACACCCACTTGGTGTTTGCCTTTTTGAACAATAACTTTAAAAGATTTATGAACGGTGGATAATGCAGTTTCAACTATATTATATATTTTCTCGGCAGTAAACTCGTATTTATCCATTATTTCTTCATATTTATCAAAAAAATCATTAACACGCTCTTTATTGAATCATTTACTTCTAGTCATTGATGTTGGTTCTGGAACACGCAAGGACAAAGTAGGATGGTCTTTCATAAACCTGTGATACCATTTTTTGCCGGCTATTTTTTTCTCCGTGTTAAAGCGATGAGATAATTGAAATTTTTCAGCAAGCTTGAAGGCAAGCATCCAAAATTGAGTAGTAGTTAATCCAAAAAAACTGACCTCGAAATTGATCAAATGCTGTGTTAATTTCACTTCCATGCTTGATAACATATCGTTAGGTCTACCAAATTTTGTTGTTTTATTCAAACCTTTCAAATCGCGTCGCAGTGTAGGCTTCGGCATATTATATCTTATACATGCTTTATTACATCCAATTTCACCATTCCGTTGGTTCAGTAAAGCTTCGTCCATATCCTCCTGCTTCTAAGTATTATACTTTCTCTTCGCCATATTCATCAGCTGATATGAAAATGTTAGTAAACAAGTAAATCGTATCGGTACGATTAAGGAATTATCTACAGGCATGACTTAAGGACAAAGTTTCAAACCGAAACCACTGACATAACCTAAAAAAATTATATCATTTGAGTGTACCTAAATGATTTCCAGAGAACGATAAAAATAGACGTAAATCTAAAAATAACGTAAGGATTATAATCCTTATTTAAAAAGCTTTCAAATGAGCCAAAAATGATAATGAAAATTGTGAAAAAAACTTTTTTAATTTTTGCCTCACGAAGCCAGCCAGCCACCCACTTATTTTCGTTTACTCATATGACTAAATAGTTCAGGCTTACGGCACTAGATGGTGCTTTTTACAAATTTTAAACGAGATAATATCTGGATACGACTTAGACCGTAGTACGACTTAAGCAACCTTATCTTAAATACAAACGCAACAGTGTATGTAGACGATATGGGAATATTAGGAAATACAACAGATCTATTTTATAATTATAAGATATTATTTTTCTAAGAAGGTGTTACCAATCTTGATTTTTGTTGTTGCACCATCGTTCCTCTAATAATTTTATTACTTTTTTTAGGCACTGTATCTTATGCTTAGTGTATATCTAGAACATGTTGTCAGTGCATGTTTTCCAGCTCGAAATTTGAACTTTTCTTCTTTGTTTCTATATTTAAATTCAATTAAGTTTCAGAGACTTCCTTCCATAGAGGATGCTCAAAGTGCTGGTCACTGAAATGCCACTATAGTTTCAGCGATCCAATTTGTTTCTCTTTTTGTGAACACATTATATTACAATGGTAATATAATTTATTTAAACTCATTTTTACATTATTCCTAAGACAATATTTCAGAACGAATTTACCGAAGATTTAAAAGGCATGCATGGTATTATTATATAAACAATTACTGTATTCTTAATTATACATTGATGAGATATTTAAAAATTAAATACCTTGTCAAAAAAAATAAGAGTAAATTTTATTACAAATCATAAAAAACCAAAAGCTGTAATTCTCTAAAACTGTTTAGGCTATATAATTAATGAAACTTAGTATTTTCGAACATGACCTAAGGTTCCTCAGTAAATTCCTTTTGTTATATTTTCTTTTATCCAAAATATTGGACCTACTCAGACTCTACCTATACAATCAAATAAATTAATTTTGGTTTCATCGCTAAAAAATTGTTATTCCAGTTACGTTGGAAATCTTCACTACACTTTCTTTTTGTAAAATTTAACCGCTACTGTGCTGCAACTTTGGTTCAGATTTTTTTTTATGACGATAGAGGTAACAAAAGGGTCATTTTCTGGTTGTTTTTGGTTTACTTACAATGGTTTAATACATTAATTACTTACACATGGTAACCGTTTAATTACATTCGTAATAAATACATAAGATTTGTGTTGCATGCCTGCCGACATCTAATCGACTCTATGTCAGGAAGATGTCAATCAGTAACTAAGAATGGGGTGATACTACAAAGTACTAAGCTTCCAAAATTATATAGCCTAAACAATTTTAGAAAAGTACACCTTTTGGTTTTTTATGATTTATGAAACACATATTAATCTTCTTTTTTTTTTCACCACGTAATTTTTTTCAAAATATCTCACGAAACAACGTAAAAATGAGTAAATAAAATATAATAATTATTTTATTTTATTGACCACCATTGTATATGCCATCTACTTTTTGATATTAATTTATACACCAAGTCTTCATCTTTCTTTCTAATTTTGGCCTGCCGCGAGTATATACTTGAACTATTGCGCTGCTTTTTTATGTGTAACTGTAACAATATCAAGAGGAATTACTTCGCCTGCTATCACGACGTCCATTGGTGCGGTTGTCATGCATTCCTCTATCTTTTCAATATACAATTTTTCAAAGTGCTCGAGCCATTTCTTTGATGATAAGTTTTACAGGATTTAGTCGCATTTTTATGAATTTTCATGATTCTGAATGTCCCCCCCGAGATATGGTCACAGTTTTTTGTCGTCAAATGTTACCAATCTTGATTTTTAATGTTGCAACATCATTCCAATAATTTTTCAGGCACTGTATCTTATGTTTAGTGTATATCTAGAAATGTTTTCAGTGCATATTCTTCCAGCTCGAAATCTGGACAATTCTTCTTTATTTCTATATTATAATTCAATTAGGTCTCAAGAACTTCCTGCCATAGAGCAAGCTGGAAGTGCTGGTCACTGAAATGCCACTATAGTTTTAGGAATCCATTTTTTTTCTCTTTTTGTGATTAGATTAGTACTTTGCAGCAACAATACGTCATTTTAACTTTTTCTGAAGGTGAAGAAGTGCTTCGCCGAAGCACTGCTTCAGCACATGAACTGAACCGTATGTTTGAGATCATTGTCTTGCTGGTAGACCCACTGTAAAAGAATATTATCTTCAGCATAAAAAAGAATATTATCTTCAACATAAGGTAGCATCATTGTTCCTAAGATTCCTAAATTAATTTCTCTTGTCATATTTTCTTTTATCCAAAATATTGGACCTACTCAGACTCTACCTACAGGCTCAAATAAATTAATTTTGGTTTCATTTAAAAAAAAAAATGTTATTCCAATTACGTTGGAAATCTTCACTACAGTTTCTTTTTGTAAAATTTAACCGCTGCTTTATATTCTGTTCACTTAAAAATGAAACTTTCCTGGCTACTCTACCGCTACTGTGCTGCAACTTGGATCAAATTTTTTTTTTTTTATTATGATTGAGGTAGCAAAAGGATCCTTTTATGGTTGTTTTTTGCTTTACTTATTTAAACATTAATTAATTACACATAGTAACCATTTGAGTACATTCGTAATAAATACATAAGATTTGTTTTGCATGCCTACCGACATCTAATCGATTCAATGTCAAGAAGATGTCAATCAGTAACTAAGAATGTGGTGATACTACAAAGTACTAAGTTTCGGAAATTATATAATCTAAGCAATTTTCAAGAAGTACACCTTTTGGTTTATTATGATATGTGAGACACATAAGACTCTTATTTTTTTGCCCAGGTAATTTTTTCCAGAATATCTCATGAACGTATAATTATGAATAAAGTAATTGATTATATTCGGACTAATACCATGTATACCTTTTAAATGTAAATTAATTCTCGAAAATTAATATTGTCTTAGAAACAACGTAAAAACGAGCAAATAAGGCTCCGCCACTGTTATTTTATTACCCACCATTGTATATGCCAGCTTCTACTCTTGTGATATTAATTTATACACGAAGTCTTCACCTTTGTTTCTAATTTGTATATCCATATATAGGTCGACCACCGTCTGTTTTAACCATCTTAGACCTCTTCAGAAGTCAATTCCCTACATTCTCGCCAGCCTTTCGGTGGTCTACCCTCAGTTCCTTGTTCAATTTTGCGCTATTTGTAAGCCTGTCTGTCTCACACTTATGTGTTTATTCCAGTATGTTCTTCGGTGTCTTACCTTTGATGATAAGTTTTACAGGATTTACTCCATTTGATCTCGCATTTTCATGATTCTGTATGTTTTCCCACTAAGGTATGGTCACAGTTTTTGTTGTTAAATGTTTATTTTTAATGTTGCACCATCATTCCTCTAATAATTTTTATAATCTTTTTAGCCACTGAACGTTATGGTTAGTGCATATCTAGAACATATCAGTGCATATTCTTCTAGCTCGAAATCTGGACTATTCTTCCTTGTTTCTATATTCAAATTCAATTAGGTCTCAAAGACTTCCTTCCATAGAGGAGGCTCAAGGTGCCGGTCACTTTTCAGTGATGAACCACTATAGTTTCAGCAATCCAATTTGTTTTTCTTTTTGCGAATAGATTAGATACAAGGGTGGCCAATAAAATAAGAGTGGTGGAGTCTTATTAATATAATTTATTTAAGCTCATTTTTACATTGTTTTTAAGACAATATTAATTTTCCAGAATGAGTTTACCCAACATTTAAAAGGCATGAATGGAATTTCTATATAAACATAGTTACTTTATTCATAATTAAACATTGATGAAAATTTAATACGTTATCACAAAAATAAGAGTAAATTTTATTACAAATCATAAAAAATCAAAAGCTGTAATTATCGAAAACTGTTTAGGCAATATACTCATCTAAGCTTAATACTTTGTAGCATGGCCTTTATTACACCCACAGAATATCACCTACCTACAGAATCAAAT
Organism: Cosmopolites sordidus; assembly: GCA_031761425.1. Taxonomy (NCBI): domain Eukaryota; kingdom Metazoa; phylum Arthropoda; class Insecta; order Coleoptera; family Curculionidae; genus Cosmopolites; species Cosmopolites sordidus. Next base: position 2,707 of record JARFXV010001690.1, on the reverse strand, counting down.
AAATTAATTTTGGTTTCATCACTAAAAAAATATGTTATTCCAGTTACGTTGGAAATCTTCACTATATTTTATTTTTATAAATTTTAATATATTCTGTTTACTTAAAAACGGACCGCTACTGTGCTGCAACTTAGGTTAAGATTTTTTTATAACGACAGAGATTGCAGAGGGATCATTTTCTGGTTGTTTTTGGTTTATTTTATTTAGACATTAATTATTTACACATGGTGACCATTTGATTACATTCGTAATAAAAACATAATATTTGTTTTGCATCCCTGTCGACATCTAATCGACTCAATATCAAGAAGATGTCAATCAGCAACTAAGAATGGGGCGATACTGCAAAGTACTAAGCCTCGGAAATTATATAGTCTAAACAGTTTTAGAGAATTACATTACATCTTTTGGTTTTTTGTGATTTGTGAGACACATATTACTTTAATTTTTTTGGCCACGTAATTTTTTCCAAAATATCTCATGAACGTATAATTATGAATAAAGTGGATTCTAATTCATTCTAAAAATTAAGATTATCTTAGAAACAACGTAAAAAGGTTCCATCACTCTTATTTTACTGGCCTCCATTATATATTCCACCTTCTTCTCTTTTGATACAGGAGCACCATTATTGATATTAATTTATACACCAAATCTTCATCTTTCTTTCTAATTTGGATGTCCATATATAGGTAGGCCACCGCCTGTTTTAACCGCCTTAGACCTCTTCGAAAGTAGATTCCAAGATGTCCAACATTCTCTCCAGCATTTCGGTGGTCTCCCTGAGTTCCTTGTTTAATTTCGGGCTTTTTGTTAGTATGTTTTGGTCCATTCTGCTTATGTTTTTATTCCAGTATTTTCTTCGCTGTCTTACCCATTTTCCTGTGTCTGGTACATCAAGTATTGCATTTGTTAATAATAGAGACACATCACTTAGATTGTGACGTCCATTTACGTGCAATGGGAATGATTCAAGGGGACATGAGCCAAAGTAAAATTGTTAAACCCCTTGACGTCCACAAAAGTGTAATTAATCGTTTATGGTTCAGGTTTCAAGTGACCAAACTATATATAGGCCATTCAAACGCACTAATCAGTTCTAAGACCGTTTCTGGTGAATGAATCCTTCTTCGTCTTATGGAGAACCATCAGGAACATACTTCATGAAGCCAAATTTAACGTTTCAAAACCTATAAGAGTGCCTACGTACACCTAAAACACCTAGAACGCTTGGCAACAGTTTAGGAAGTTCACAGACGGCATGATGGGATTGTTTGTAATGATTTCGAGTTGCATATTGTTTATTGTGGTAAACATGTCGAGTTTCGAGTCAAATAAAGATCATTGGCAGCACGTATTGCTTTTCTTGTTCAATGAAAAGACAAACGCGAGTGAAGACCATCATAACTCGTGGAAACTTACGGTGAAAATGTCCCAACGTAAGACGTTGTGGGCGTTGGTTAAGACGATTCAAAAGTGGTGATTTCGACTTGAAAGACAAATAACACCCAGGTCAATCGAAAAATATTGAAAATGCCGAATGGCAAAGCATTGTTGTAAGAAGACGACATTGCTGGAGGAAGACGAGTTGGAGTAGAACCATTTGTATCAGCCTGCATACCATGGGAATGACCTAGAAGGCAGAAAAATGGGTGCATCAGCTGGACGACAGACAGATGGAAAAGCGAAAACGGTGTGCGAAGTTTTGCTTTCTTGGCATGAAAGAAAGACTTTTTTGTATCCAATTGTGACTGGAGATCACAAAGGATCAATGGGATCAAAAAGGTGTCGTGTACTATGAATTTCTGAAACCAGATGAAACAGTTAATACCATTCGCTTCCGTCAACAAATGATCAATTTGAACAACCATGACATGATCGAAAAGTGACCAGAATGGGTTACAAGACAAGGAAAAGTGATTTTGCAGCACGACAACGCCCCATCAAACACAGTGAAAGCGGTCAGAGGCACCATTTCTGCATTTAGCTGGAAACTCTTGCCTCACCCGCCGTACTCACCAGACTTGGCCCCTTCCGACTACCACTTGTTTTCATCGATGTCTCCTACACTTTCCATGGCTGCATGGACTACAGACCTCAAAAGATGTACGGTTTTTCTAGGAGGGCATCCACAAATTACCAGACAGATGGGAAAAATGTGCAGCTAACAATGCTTAGTTCCGACCTTTCTTCTAAATTAAACGTGCAAAATAGTCATAAATAATTAAAGAAGTTATACATTATTTCAAAAAGCTCAAATTATTAATATTAAACATTAAAAAAATTAGTCTAAAAATCTTTCATCAAGTGTTTTGCATATTTTAAAACTTATTCAATTATGCAGTATTTCTGATAAAAATTTGAAATGAATAAACAAATATTGACTTGCAGTTAGTTTTATTTCTCTTCACATAGATTATTTTGATATTTTGTACATTTTTACGTATAGTTGCTTTATTTAAGGAATTTGTATTGTTTCAAAATTAAAGAAGGAATTTTTTCTAAAATTGTTTATTTAACATTAATTTACACGGACAATTTTAAACTTATACTATAATTATATTTAATTTATTTTTTTTCTCTTCAATAGATCCAGACGTGGTTTCCATTTCAGGATGTTTGGAGTTCGACAAGAATACAACAGGGGCGTGCTGTAGGTCAAGAATATCTAGAACAACAGACATCAATTAGAGACTATACCGGTTAT